>VYZV01022637.1:41225-236521 GCA_013401275.1 Pandion haliaetus
CAAACTTCCCCAGGGATGTGGTAGAGTCTCCATCACTGGAGTTTTCAAGGTGTGATTGGACAGGGTGCTATATAATCTCGTCTAGGCTCCCTTTCCCATGAAAGGTTGGACCAGATGATCTTAGAGGTCCCTTCCAACCTGGGCTGTTCTGTATGATCATCAACATGTTGGCTGGCTGGGTGTGTAATGTTTTCTAATCAGAGATGGTCAACCACTGACCTTCAGTTCTTGCCACAAGTGAATCTGTGCTGTTTGCATGTCATTCCTCTATTATCTATTTTCTTTACAATCTTACCTTGCAGTGTTAGGGGGAGTCCCTTCAAGATTATCTACCTGGCTGCTACTGCTAGACTTTTCTCTGAGCTATGTCATTTGATCAAAGATGGGGCGGTGGAACCTGCAATGAGTCGAAAACCTGCATTCCTACATGAGAACAGACTGTAAGTTTGTCTTCTGAAGGACTTTCCGTCTGATCAATAGTCTGGCTCAACCTGGTCGCTCCCTGCAGTTGGGCAAAGGACAGCAAATACGGAGATCTGACCTGTACCTCCAGTGCTGCTGTATTCTGTACCTCAGCTTAACCACATGTAGAACGTGGGTCTGTGGATCACTCTGTTGTCTTCAGTCTGATCATCCAGAATACACTGCTAGAAGTTCCTGGGACAGTTTGGTTCAAAATAGAAAATTACAAACTAACACCCCCCCGCTCCCCCACCAGCCCCCTTTGATTAGATGTGAATCACATTACCAATGGGAGGGTGCTTTAGTTTGCTCAGTATGGAAAGCATTTTCAGGATAGAAATGCTGGAGGATGGGATCATGAAAGCTGAGACAAGATGTAACGGTGTCATAAACACAGAGGCCAAAGTGGAAGAGAACAGAGAGCTGGCCAAGAAAACGTCATCAGTGGCCCTTGTGAACACTGTTTTGTTGGAATGGGGAGAATGGAAATCAGCTTGGAGAGGATCCAGGATGCTGGAGACAGGGAATACACCTGCTGTGCTTATCTTGTCCTTAACCACACATGAATCCAGTTCCTCCGGAAGCTTCTGAAATAAAGTAGGTCCCAGAAGACCTACCACTGTGAACATTTCGGCAAGGACCTTTGTTCTTTAAATTGCAGAGAATTTTGATACCTAACACAGGAGATAAGTCAGCTGCCTTAGTGGGTTTTCAGATTTTTTGGTATCATTTGATTCTGCTAATATGCGTTGTAAAGATAAAACAGGCCATGTCTCAAAAACTGGGAATCCAAGTGGAGGCAAAGGTGGCAGGGAGAGCTGACAAACACTGTGGGAAGAACCAGATCAAGGGAAAAAAGTGAACAAAACTGATGGCAACTATAATATGGTCTGATAGCTTAGGTGGGTAAAGTGTGTGCTTGGAAGGGATCGTGAATTTCCTGGCTTCACAGGAGACTGTGAAGACAACATCACTCAAAGCCTTCTCTCCTCCAGGATGCAATTTCCTCCCCATTCTACTGATGGATCTTTTTCTGCTGTGTATATTTTTCTTTCAACCAACTCAGCAAAAGTACTGAAAACTGGCAAGGCAGCTCAGAACAGTAAGAAATCTTGTACAAATTCTTTCTTCCTTCCAGGTTGTTGAGACATACTGTAACAGAAGATTACAGATAAAAATGGCATTTTCTGTCAAAGACAATAAAATATTTCCACAGCTGACCAACGGCAGTGCATTTGTCCTGGCAGGTCCTGAAACCAACATTTTAATAGTTCTCTCCAGAGAACCAATTATCTTAAATACTGGCATAGCTAGCGTGATAACCTTGACTTGCTTGCTGTTAATGAAAGAAGGGCTTGAATGAAAACAATGTGTTGGATCATTCATCTCAATGGCTATACGGTACAAACCTCCTGTTACTTAACAAAATACCCAGACCTTCTGTGTATGAGTCCTTATTTACCCCTGCAGGCAACACAGACACTCAAAAGACTGATAAATTTCAGTGGGAATTGGCTATAACAGACTGAGTTCCTGAAATCAATCCTTAGGGTAATTCTCCCCTGAATGCATGCCCAGCAGGAATATCTGCATAATCAACCATAACTAGTCTTGGGATCTTGTGGGCAATGGAGTCATTGTTATTCCACACTCCTGTGTGGGCCTGGGCATTTGCTCTTTGGCCATGTTGCAAGTGCAGACCTTGAATTTAGGTTTGGCTTTTAGGGTATGTTTAGGTGAATTTGGGCTGTGGCTCATTCCCCAATTCAGATTTGCCTACTGCGCATATTGCGTAGTTTTGTAGAGAAACTGCTAAGATGGGCATGAAAATCAGACTCAGGTATGGTACTCTTGGAACAGGTGGGAGGGTGAGACTCAAAATGTCTTTAGAGGAGAACTGGATTCTTTCAAACGGGACAGATCTAGCATAGGGAGACTCAAAATGTCTTTAGAGGAGAACTGGATTCTTTCAAACGGGACAGATCTAGCATAGGCAGACAAGAATGCCAGCAGGTGTCCTGAAACTAGCTGTTCCTTAGCCTAAGATGGTTGATTTGAGCCTGAACTGGAGCAGTGTAAAGAGAAAAGTGTGCATGCCTCGTGCAAAAGACTGCTTTACAGTCCTGCTGTGTAAACACAGCCTTCTCTACACAGTCAACAATTAATGTGTTAGCTGATGCTGTGAAAAGCTTGCCACTTCAGAGATCATCCATTCTCCTCATTAAATGTCTTTATAGTGTTATGTGCCTCTGAGAGTAGGAACAATGGTCATTTTTGCTGTCATAGATGAGGAAGGGTATAGTGCACAGTCATGGACAGATGATTGCTTTGAGAACAGCTCTGCTGGCTGAAGAAGTACCACACTTTTAGCTCTTTTGAGGGAGGAATAATTTGAATTCCCCTCTGAGTACTATATACAACTGTGGTTCGATGTAACCTCGCTAAGTGAGTCAGTCACATGTAACTACAATGGATGCCGCGCTCTAAAATCAATAAGGCTCCTTGTAGTGCAGGGTGCCTTTTACCGCTTCGCACTGTGAGCAGGTTGCTTACTGGCAAATATCCCTGACCTCCCGAAAACTTTGAACAGATGCAGTTCTGCTGCTGTCTCTCCGTTGGACATCAGTGGGACAATTGGTAGAGGGAGCCTGTGGCTTCTCAACAGGAATCCATACAGCAGTTGTAGGGTCTCTCTCCTGGCCTTGTGTAAGGCCTAACTCATGTTTGGAATAGTGTGTCATCATGAGCTCATCTGAAATAATTTCAGGTTGTCCTTGCTTCCAGCAGAAGATTGGATTAGATGACCTCCAGGGGTCTCTCCCGACCTACATTTTTCTGTGATTCCAGGAGTGAATGGTAGCGAGCTCAGGACCTCTGCAGCACAGGCTACTTTTATTTCTACCTAATGTGAATAGGCACATTGTGTGGATACCCAAAGGTCCTGACAGACAAGCCCTGGCAGTGAGCTGAGCTTTTACTGTCCAGCTATCAGCCAGTGTCTCTGACAGAGGATATCATACTTGTAGCAGTAGAAGGAAAGGTGTGAACTGGAGCAGCTGAGGATGCTCAAATTGTTTGTTCCTACAAGCTGTCTGTCATGGGCCAGTCATGTTTTAGGCCATGGCAGCCAATTGCTCAGATAATGGGAGACAGAACTCTAACTTTACACAGCCAAGTTTGGAAAATGAAGCCAAAGTGACTTGAGCTTGACTTGAATGTGGAGAAGGGATGCTGCAATTCTCCATACTGTCTGAATGCTAAACAAAGCACGACATGGCCCAGAACCCAAATGCTTACACAGCCTCCCACCTCTGAATATTAGCTTTGCATTGGCTTTGATTTTTATTGCATATTTGTCCACAGCAGCTGTCAGAAAGTTTAAATGCTAGAATTACTGCTGTAATAAATATATCCTTCCAAACCCTTGCTATGGTTCTACCCATTGGGAGTTTATGTAACATACTGAGTGGTACAAAAAAGTATGCAGAGAGAACATTTTGCTTTCTGGAGATTTCAGCTTGGTTTGACAGCTCAGTGCTGACTCACTGTCAGGACCTGGGTTTATGCCTTGGTGTTGCTCTGTAGTAAAGCAGTGAGGACTGCTTACCATCCTAGGTGACTTTTTTCCTCGGCAGTACAAATGCCATGGCATTCAGCCAGAGGCCAACTTAGGGTGAAGGCTGCTTTCCTGTGCCAGCAGGTGAAGAAGAAGACCCCAAAGTGGTCTCAAAATGCTATAGTAAGATGAAGATTTCTTTTAGTGCTATTTTTATCCAATACTCTAATTTTATCTAGTTTTCTTACATAACTTTCAGAGTTACAGCTGAATAAACTTCCAGGGAAGAGAAATTTTCCTAATAGAGCTCTAACTTTCTCCAGATTGATTCTCTGAAATCATCCACAACAGGCTTCCAGAGCATGTATTCAGCGTAGGTCCTTTGTCTATTGAGGAAAGGGTAGAAAGAGATCCAAGCCCCGTAACAACTGAGTTTGTCCCTCATTCTGGAGATGGCAAAAAGAAATTATTTTGTTTGGGTTGTTTCTGGCAAGAAAATGCAGTTTATTGATAGTGATGCAGTAGTTTCCAGATAGGTTTAGTTAGATGGAATTAACACACCAGAAGCACTTCTGCACCCATCCTCCCAGGACTACCCCACCTGTACTCCTGGCCTGACCCTGCTCCCCCTGCCCACATCTCCTTGAGCTCTGAGCACATGAACAGTAAGTGGAGGTGCATTGTGGCTCCATCTGCCTCCCCTCCAGTCAGTTCAAGCTCTAGCAGTGCAAGAAGGGAGATCTGGTTCTACTGCCTGCCCCAAGCTGATGGCTGCCCCAGGCAGCTGCCTACTCTGCCTGCGCCTGGAGCAGACCTTTGGTATTGTGAGGGTTAGGGTGTAGCTAAAGTTAACTGTGTTCTGGCTCTTCTTTGTTGTTCAGGGGCTGTGTGAGGCAGATCACGAGTTAGCAAAATGTTGAGGATTTTCTAATGCTCTCTAGGGACCAGGTGGGTCCCTGGCTGCTGCAAGATATGGCCTGAGAAAGGCTACCTTTTATTTTCCCAATTCCCTTTTCGTGTTTACATCTGCAGGAAGAAAATCACCAGAATCCAGGCCAGATGTCTTCTCCAGCCCCTCCCTGCATCTAAATGGCAAACGTTCACTGCGGCATCCTAGAAAAGCCAGTCTGCTGACCAGCCAAGTGTGAGGGATGGGGAAAACAAGGGCTTGAAGAAATGTGGACAAAACCAAAACAAATGTAACTTTAAATAGGAAAAAGGGGTGGAAAGGCAATGCACCTGCAGCCCTGACGCTGTTTTTTTTGCAAAATGGAGAGGAAACAGGGGTGGCGGTATTCGCAAGAAATTTTATTGGTCAATCTTTTTTTTTTAATAATTGAGAAAAGTTGTTAACAGAAATATAAAGCAAAATGACAAGACTCATGAATTAGAATGTTTTCTAGCTGTCTGTCTTTCCCCAAAACGTAGGCTACACTTGGATGGTAGCTCAGGGGCTGTCTTATGCTAAGGCATAAATTTGGCTAACGTACTTGAATAATTAATGGCCAGATGCAAAGCCCAGTGAAGCCAGCGGAAGGTTTTCCACTGGCTTCTTTAGATTTTGGATGACTGTTAACTACATAGGCAAAATAACACGCAAGAGTAATCATCATTTGCCCCTTCTTGGAAATGCATCAGCCGAAAGGGGCTGTGGTCGTGTATTTGTTATTGCATCTGACTCTGACACCCTATAAGGAAAGCACAGATCATCAGAAAACGATGCGGCAACACTTGAGATCTTGGACGTGGAATTGTTTATTGAACAGTGACAGACTGCAGCACATCACTTTTAATAATGATAAGGAAAGGTTTATGCAAGCACACATCTGCACTTGGCTGGCTACAAAGCGTGTTAATAATGTCATGTTCCTGATTAGCCATAAATTTCTCTGAAACACTTGCTGAAATACGAGCACCCATAGTGACTGATTTTTGCTGCACAGCTTGTATTGTTACCACTGTTCCAAACTTCATGTGCAGCAATGAAATATAGCCCTGTATAATTGCTGGTCCTTTTTCTTCTACACTATTTCTGTTACACAGTTTCACTATGTTGGTGCTGCTTGGACTCTGCCAAAAATTATGATTTTTTTAGTCCCTGTTAAAGCTAAGTGGATCAGATATGTTTTTCTGCAATCTTCTGACCTGATGATCTGTGCAATACAGGTCATTGTCCAACAGCTCCATCAGTGACAGGTATTACAGCTAGCAAATACATGTGCTAGCAAATACAAACTTGTGCCAACAAGGTGCTGGAGAGCATACTGTAACGACACCCCAGCTTACGGCGTGTGAACTGGCTCGCCTGTGGACAAACTGTCTCTAGCCTAGTGCTGTGCCTGAACAAGCAATCCCCTCCCCGAGCCACGCTGCACAGGGTTAACCCAGTCAGGCTCCATCTGGATGGGGCCATGCGATTTTGGTCGGACACTGTGTTCCTGTTCGCAAAGCCCTGGGTCTTCCTTGCTCTGTCATGACCTGCAACATCTCTGGCTATTGAAGTAAACTAACAATATTTAAGACTTTGTCGGCAAACAAAGGCAGTTTTTTCTCACTGTTGCTGGGCTAGGTCTCCCAGTAGTTGTTATGGAGATTTTGATAGCTCTTGTGACATATAATCCAAAGAGGGTTTTCTGTGTAATGTATCCTTCTGAAGACCAGCAGTGATCTCCTCAGGGTGAGAGATAATAAAGGCTTCTTGCACTGTGAAAGCCTTCTTCTAAAATTAGAAGCAGGGCACTGGTATTAGATCTCGCCCTAGGAATGTAATTGCAAAATACATATAGATGTTCCCTGGTGTGTCTTTATATCTAGATTATTTCATTATTCACCAGTTTTGTCATGGTCAATAGTCTCCTGTTACCTCCCAGATTTTGTAGGATGCCTAAAAAATGACCAGGTCTTATGACAGAAGGAAATGGGGAGCAAACAGCAGTGAGGGCCAAGAGTACTGTTTTCTTCCATAAAGTACGTCTACTTGCCCTGAATCTAGGGATAATAGCTAGTCTGACATAACAATAATATAAACTGGCTTTCTGCCTTTTCCAGAGTTAACTTTGGATCCCAAATATGAACCCTGCACAGTGAAAAGAGGAAATAATCAGTTCTGTCCGAATGTGCTATATCGTTTATTGAAGCTCACCTGATAAAGCTATAGCTTACTCTAACTTTGATCTTTGGTATCTGAAGACAGTCCCCCAAAGAGTCCTTCTGGGTGGGAAATGCAGCACGAGCAGAACCTGCTACCATCTGGGGAGGGGAAATTGAGTACCAGGACACTGATTATTTGGAAGCAAGAGGTAAACTCACATGTTGTATGTCAGTAATGTTATTCTTGCAAAGGCTCAGGAAACAGCCAGTGGTATGTGCAGCCTTTTCTGCATTTGAAAGAAAGTTAGAGCTCTTCTGTATGAATTAGAGCAGCCAGAGCAAAATTATCAGCTAAATCTGAGAATGAACTGAGGATCAGAGAGAGTCCCCCCACGGCTCCCGTTCAGCACCTCTGTATATTATTTTAAAGGACCCTTATGCAAGAATTATGTTGCATTCTGAAAGAGGAGATTGTTTTACTTACTTGATGTGGGAAGGTCCTCAAATTACAGCCCTTCCTGCTTATATTATTACATTCTAGGGTTCATCCTGCTGCAGTTACCCTGTGCTGTATGGGAAGCAGGATCCACGGCAGATAAATCCACAGCCAAAGCCTGTCGTTACAACAGAAGTCTCTTGCCAGAGAGCCTGAGCTATTTCAGACTTCTCATTACAGCTGAATGCAATTAATAGCTACTTGGTTGCACTCTGGAAAAAGTCTGTGGGAGACAGGTCAGAGTGTCCTGGAGCACAAAGTCACTGTGTAGCTCCAGAGCAGGTACAGCACGGAATGGAGGCCACGGTGACAGGGGATGGCTCCAAACTAACATTGGACAAAGCACTTTTATCTGCATTCTGTCTAGAAGACTGAGTTTTGGCTTATTCCTCCACCACAAAGTGACCTACTTTCCAGGGAGTTGAAGGGGAAAGAGGTAAATTTTATCAAGGAAGTGGAATGACCCCAACCAAAACTATGACTGTAATCTTGACCAAGATGAAACATTTGTGTCCTGAAATTCCCATTCAGGGGTCTTCTAGTCCTGACTGCACATGTCCCTATTCCTACCAGTGGCCAGGCTCCCCAGTTGAACTCCCAGCCATTCATGTCACTGGTGTATCACCCTATTCACTGGTAGAGGAGAGCACAGCATGTCATGGGAAATGTAGTCCACCATGCTTCTCATCCATTGAGAAAATAGGGGTGTGATGCAGAGTTGCATCTTCCATGAGGCATGAATGTCACTTGGGCTCATTTTAGTTTTGCCTCAAAAAATTGTTATTTTGAGGAGGAGAAGGAGTTTCTGACCCACTTTATAACCTGCTGTAGTTGAACGCTAAGGTTCATGATCTCAGCAAGGAATGGAGGGGGTCACACAGGCGTAACATCTCAGCTCTCTGGTTGTCCAAGAAATAACAGATAAAAATTATTTATAAGGAACCTAGTTGAGAGCAGTCCCAAGAAAGCACTTCATGGAGAATAAGGTCAGAACTTTGCAAATCTCCTGGGATTGTCTCCTGTTCGTGAAGCGCATGGAAAAAGCCTGTTGGTCCTGGGCTGAGGAGCAGAGGAGGTGCGTGCTTCAAGTCTCAAGTCTGGTTTGAAGTTGGCTGGTGGCATCCTTCAGTGGGTAAGGGCTTTTGCATGCCTGCTCTGACAAAGGTTGCAGGCTGCTTTGCTTCACAAACAAAAAGTTAGGCTGTGTGTGGAAATTAAAACATAGTAAAGCAGAATCAAACTTTTTGAAGCAGACAACTCAAGTCAAAGATGCAGCTCTTAGGCCTGGTTGCAGATCCTGATGTGCATGTGCCCGAAGCCTGGCACCCTCTGGCTTTGGCTGCAGCGTTGTTTCTTTGCTGTGTATATGGCATTTCTTAGGCTGCAGTCTGGGCAGGCCATGCTATATTTAAATACCTTTTGCTAGTGAGGGACTAAAGGGCCTCCAGAGTTGTAACTTCCTAAGGGCTATTCTGCAGATTCCTTCCTCCTTTCTTTTTTTTGTTTTCCTTTACAGGAAACTCTCAATCTTCTTAGGAAATAATCCTTTGTTTATGTCATGAAAAAACCTGTGCTCTCCTGGCCGGGAGCGTGGAAGAGCCAATAGGAAGAAGTGCCACTTGTGCTTTTTGATACAACCAAGCATGTCTTAAATAAACACTTGTTTATTTTTCTACCTTTCTGTTGAATTGCATCGTTGCCAACATAGAAGGTAAAAGTATCCAGTTCAAAGAAGACGATTTAAGTGTAGGCTGACATCCTGTTGTAAATATAGAACTGGCCTCATAACAATGCCCTGCTCGGAAACAATGGGAGCAGGGCTGGGAGAAAGAAATTTGTGAATTAACACTGCCGAGGCAAATGATTAACAGCTGATGGAGGAAAAGAGCTGTGGGCAAGGCTGCCTGCCCTCAGGGGTGCTTCTGAGCTGGCCTTTGCCCCCTTCATAGAGTTGTGCAATGTCTCTGCCTTGCTTGCATGCCGTCAGTGATGCCACCCCGGGGATACCAAGGACATGGGAGACCCTTCTGTGCCAAACTACAGAACAGATGTCCCTCTCCCCTCACTCAGGTTGGGGCAGAGCAGTAGCTTTCATCTGCTTTTGCCTCCATCCCGCCTTGCCGACAGGACACTCAGCCTTGGAGCAAGGGCAAGTTTCTGCCCTGCCCAGTACTTAGATCAGCATTTGCGGTGTTTGGGGGTTGCACCAGCAGAGACCAGCACTGCGGAAGCTGCAGCCAGACTGAATCCCTGCTCTTGGGACATCCCTGGAGAAAATCCCTGTGGGCCAGGTGATATCCGCCCTCCATCGTGTTGCACTGGAATGGGCAGTGGAGACCCATTTCCACAAGCAGGATGAGAGCCCCAGGCACTGCCGAGACAGAAATGAGAAGGTTCATCTCAATCGGGCTTTGCCATGAGGAAATGGAGTCCCAGGCTGATTAGGAACCTTACTGATACTTTTTGTGATACCTGAGAAAACCTGTTATGACTTAATGAGAACCAGTCTGTGGCTGTCAGTTTTTCTTGGCTCTGGCTGGGGACTTGGCAGAAGTCACCAGCTCCTGTCCCCACCAAGGAGGAGCAGACTGGGAGAAGAGAGGAGCCACATGCATCTATACCTGATCTTCACATTCACAAGACGCTTGTGGGGTCTTCTTCATGACCTTTTGGGAACTGATGGCTGAAGCGGATGTACTCCCATGCACGGAGGAAAGATTTTCAGTTCGGTGAATCCCTTGTATAAATGGTATTGAATTTTAAAAATCTGTAGAGAGAAGCCTAGTTTAGCTTAGCTTTGTACTTGTTTTTCTTTGATTAACTACAGTTTTTTTGTGACTGTCATGTGGAAGGTGATGGCTTGCACTGAGACTGCAGTACTCACTTCACTTGTGTCCTAAGCCAGCTTTAGCTCCTGGGCTGAGCCAGCAGACCAGCATCCATAGTGATAGCAAGTGACTGTCACTAGTTTATCTTATCTATGACAAAGAGTATGGTACCCAAGAGTTGAAGCACTGGGTTTTCTTCTTTTCTTTTTCTGTGCAGCACAGGGTGTGCCCCATTTGACCTAAATATTTGTGAAGTTACATCCTTGGGACAGGCTGACAAAAGGTTATAAACTCATTTGTTTTCATCTTTTCCTAAGTTGGGCGGGCTGCAGCGAGGCATGACATCTGCCTCACATGGGGTCCCTCACACCTTCCTCTGACGCATCTGGTGCTGGCCACTGTCTGAGACAGGATATTGGGCTAGACGAGCTGTGGGCCTGATCCACACTAACAATTCCTGCTTCCTTACCCTGGGAGGCTACGGCTGCTGCCATGTCATCACCTTCTGTAGGCACAGGCCTGTGGGCTCTGGAGGTACCATTTGGGTTAAGGAGCAAATAGTGTCATGGGAGATCAGGTGTCAGTTTTGTGTTAGAGGGGCTCTGTATGCTCTTGGGTTTGATCCTCAGCTTAGTGAACCACTGTGAATCAGCGCAGTGCTGTGGGGGTCAGGATTTTCCCACTGATGTCAATGCCATTAGGTTGCTTTGTACCTGAACCATTAGCTATGCTCATCTTTGGAGGAAGATGGGAAAGAGTAGGTTTTGAATATTAGTGGAAGGAAACTAGGCAGTTTAAGCCCAGAGGTGAAGTGTGTGTACATAACAACACCAATTTTTACCATATCCCCAGCATTGTTTAACAACGGCTGCATTTAATTATGCTTGTGGCACTGTTATTTCTTTTAGGAACAGAGAGGAGTGAGGTGCAGTCTCAGTATTTAAGCATAAGACAGCGTGGAAGGGATTTTTCCATTCCACTCTTGACTTCAACGTTGGTCAAATTCCCAGCCACTTGAAGAGCCTTTCCTAATGTGGGTGCCAGCTGTGCCCACACCTGGGCTCCCCAGGTGCAAGGCTGGTCCTGGCTGTGCAAAGATGCTTGTGCATGTAACAGTCCCAGGTGCTGTGTGAAGAACATTGCTGTGTCTCAAGCCAGTGCTACATTACAGAGCCATGGACTTGGGCAGAAAACAGCTAGTGTCTTGTTTTTCACAGTGTATTTTAGTTTTCAGGCTGCAGCATCTTTGTTCTCGGCTATAATCATGCACCACTCCCTAGTATACTTGGAGAGCTCACTCATGTTGCCCTATCGGGCAATCTCTCTCCTCAAAAAGCTGAACAAATTTGCAGCCAAGTGTCTCAGAGTCAGTGCACAGTTTCCATTAAACATCCTTGCTGTGCTGGACTTTCGAGTGCCTGCTCTGAAACACCATGTTCCCCTGGTTTGTATGGTATCAGTGGGCAGAGGTTTGGGGGGACATTGGGGTGCATGTCTACAGACCTGTCAGCTGGTGGGTGCAAGAAAGAGATCCCAAAGTATTCTCAGGAGTGACAGGTGAGTTATTGCAGGAGTCAGTGCAGCCCAGAAGCAGAAACGTTGTGCACGGTACGAGGCTGGTACTGCCTGTGCTAAAGCTGGTGATTTGCAATGTGTAACCAGCAGTGTTGTAAGCCTGATCCCACTGTTTGCATATGCTCTGTTATCAGAGCCTCTCAAATGTTTTCCATCAGCTAATCCTTAACCCTTTGCAGATACAGACCAACCCTGCGTTGGAACCAAGAGCCAGATCAGAAATAAATACTTCCTATTCTTTCTTTGGAGGCTTCTTGCAATGAGTGCACCCCACACACTAAAAAACATGTGGAAATTATTTAGAAAGAAGCAACAACCAACAGCCCTATCTTCTCACCCGGGGTATATTTACTGAGACAAAGACAAAGTACCTGTGGAACAAAGCCACTTGAAAAAAACCATAGAAGAGGCTTGGAATCCAAAATTAAAGGTGACTTTCTTTAAAAATTGACTTAAGTGATTCAGTGGCATAAGTGCCATTTGAAAAAATAAGCAGGCCTTCTGGAGCACACTAGACAAAGGTGATCAGATGCCTGTGTATTTTAGTGTCCCTAAGCAGGTCAAAGAGAGTTGAGTGCTTGATGGGCGTAGAGGCCTTCCCCTATCTAACTTAGAAAGACTCACTGAAAAACTACATGGATATAAGGTTTCTGAGTTCTTGCTCAAGTGTTTGACTGCTCTCAGGGCAAAATTCTTTTTCCTTGTAACTGATCTGAATCTCCCTCACTGCAACTTGTCTTTTAGCTGTGCATCTTTGAGAGGCTGGGCTTCATCTTCTCTGTTACCACTCATTATGTACTGGAAGCTGTGATTCCCCATCGCTGTTTCTGCCCCAGCCTGAACAAGTCCAGTTCCCTCCTCTCATGCCATGTGCTTTGGCCCCCAGACCATCTTGGTGGGCAAAGTGAGGCTCACTGGTGCACTCCCCTTAGTCAGTGCCGTGTCCTGGGGAGCCCAAAGCTGGATGCAGTATCCAGACTTGGCCTCACAAGTGCTGAATACAGGGGAAGAACCATTTCCCTCAACCTGCTGCTTACGCTCTGGCTGTTGCAGCCCAGCACAGAGTTGGACTTTGTCCCTGGGAGGGCACATTGCTGACTGAGGCTCAGCTTGTTGCAATGTAATAAATAGCCTTCTCTCCACTGGCAGGCAGATCTACAAAATGTCCCTGACTGACCTCTCACGAGTCTATATAGGCAACAGGTCAAGATAAGGACTTGAGCAATCCTGTATAGCTTCTATTTTTTGTACAGTTCCACCTTGCATCCACTCTCTGATTGACTCTGTCCATCAAAGCCTTGCTTTAGGTGTTTGTAAGCTCACAGCAAAAGCAGCAGCAAAAGCAGAAATGTGTCTCCATGAAATTACTTTCCCAGGATCTTCTGTTCCCTGAACACTGGTTCAGGTTTCTGGGCAATACAAAGATCTGGAAGAGGTTTCAAGGGAAACGGTGTCCTTCACATGTAGTCTTATTTCACTGATCTCGGAAGACAGACTGTTCTTGACCACTTTGATTCCTATTACTCTCTCTACTTGTAAATGAATAAACAGGAATGCAGCTAGAGCAAGAAGTGAATAGGCTAGAAAAACTCTTGTGTAAAAGCATTCCACCCCAAAGAACCTGTATATTGATAACTGCTTGAAAAATATGTTATTTGTTTTGCCTGGGGGGTTGGAAAGCTGAATCGCTAGGAAGAAAAGAAGAGTCAATGGGAACTGCCAAAGCATTATTGTTATGTCCTGAATCTACAGCCAGATCCCCAGCTGCTGAGCACCAGTGCGACTCCATTGACTAACTGTGGACAATGTCCTGGGGTCCAGCAATGTATGAAGGGGAGAAGCACAGCTACATATTTTGCTCTGTGTTTAGGAGTGTCCTTTCTGGGTTGTCCCAAGGCCATTCACATCATTCATTCTGCTTCTGCCCAGCTGCTCTGTCCTAATTCTGTGCCTGGGGTACACAGGACTCTTCCTTTGCTCTTTGGCCTCAGCCCTGTGCATGCTTCCAGCTGTGCTCTACTACCACATCTGGCAGTACTGCAAATAGAAGTCCCACTACCCATCCCCACGAATACCATGGAGCCCATGGTCCCATCAGGGCCACGCTGTGACCTCAAATCACCTATGCCAGCAGGAGGGTGAGGTTGTGTGTATGAGCCAACCAGGTGTCTCTCGGCCTAAGCCCTGAACTTTTGCACCGTGCTGAGGGGAAGGTGGATAATTTGGGGGTTGTGAGAAGCCTGAGAATATAGCAGCATGCCTGTATCCAGACTAGGTGGGGCAGCGACAAGGGGATATTAGCTCTCCCTAGCAGTCGGTGTCTGAAACTTCCTTGTATTGTTTGTCCAATGCTAAGAGTTTCCCCCCAACGCTAAAAATAGCTTTTTGTTTGTAAGTTCACTTTGCATTCAAGCTTCCTCTCTTGGTTTTCTCAAGAGGTTCCTTGATATCTTTAAATTTGCTTTAACCATAGGAACAAAAGGCAGCAAAATTCTCCCTGTGTGAAGATGGGGAGGTTTTCACCTCAGAAAGAGAGAGAGGGAGGCAGTTTTTAATATCTTTTTATGCTTAGTGCAGGTTTGACTGGTGAGAGCAAGCAAGCATCATGTTCAGCCTTTATTCCGTTTACCCGGTAAGAGCAGAAAGGGAATGCATTGTCCTTATGGGATCCCAGGGAATAGTTGGCAGTGATACCATACAGCGAAAAAAAGTTGTTCTCAAAAATACTCAAGCAACCAGCAAGCAACAGTAATCACTATGCCTCTTAGCTCTAGCCCTTGGCAGCTGTTATCTGGACCAGATGTTTCTTAAGTAAAAGGGAGATGCTGTTTTCTGGGGCAGAGGCATATATATTTTTTTCTGACATCATTGCTCAATTGATTTCTTTTAAAAATAATGCCTTGTAGAACGTTAATAAATAGCTGTTTATTTTGACAGCAGTGTCATGAGCATGCTAGTGTGTTATTGTTTGCACTGTGGACACTTAAGACATATAAAGGGAGTTTGTGTTTCTGGTTCCAGGGAAGCAGGAGGGTTTTGCTAGTGGTGGACCCGGTCCAGAGAATGTGCATTACATATGGGTGTTTATATCTTCCTCTGTCTGTAAGAGTTCATTTGGTTGATGAAAGATTGTTTGCTAGCGCTCTAGGAGCTGGCAGGATGGTATTTATACCATTGTCAATCCTGATAAAAGTTTCAGATGTTACAAAAGCTCTTAGCTTAGATTAGAAAAAAAGAATTAATTAAATCTAAATTTCTTCTGAATTTGTTTGTGTTCAAAAGTGATCTGCCTTGCAGGCCTTTGAATCTGGACTGATCTACTCGGTTTCTGTTGCAGTGAATCTGAATTGAAACTAGGCAATTTTGCACTAGATTGCAGTCTAACCACAGCAGCGTGGAGCTTAACGTGGCATGGAAAACCAAACGGTACATTGGGTAAGGCAGTTCATGCAGTAGTTGCTGTTGGTTTACAGCAATGCAGATGTGTCTGATAACTCGTACTTCCTGCAGGTAGATCCCAAAACTCAAATCCTGCGTGTAAGTGTAAAATCACAGGCCTAGAAAAGCCCTCGTAAAAAGTCACCTCCTCCTTCTCTGAGCTGCGGAGCTATGCTAGACCAGCTCTACCCACATCAGTCCTGGCTCAGAGCTGGTGATGGAGACACTGCAGCCCATCCAGTCTGTCTGATGCAGTCCTGTACTATCCTCACCGCCTTGGAAGTTTCCTCCAAGGTACAATCACAGCCTTTCTGGCTTCAGTTTACTTCTTATTGAAACTACAGTGGATGTGATGATACTGCAGCATGAATACTCGGGTCTTCTGGAAATATTATGCCTCTTCTGACTGCCTTTAGCTAGCAAATAGTGTAGTGCAACCACTTCTAGGGTGCAACACTATTTCAGTATCCATAATATACACAGGAAGGGAAATTAGATCTGTGAAACAGAGCCCTTTATTCATACAAAAAAAAGTCCTGAAGATATGTGAATACCAGTTCCTTGGTGAAAGAATATATTCTCAAATCGACACTCCTGCTGGAGCAAGCGCACAGTGCATGGTTGAATCATCTTCAGCTCTCTGAGGATACGCCCCAAAGATACCATGCGTTACAGCAATAGGAAAGGTTGCATTTCTTTGCCTTTGTAACATATTATGCATTGAAACAATACTTCCTCTGGAAAGGTCATGGCACTGAGTCATGCAGCAAGCCTTATCAACAAGTCGGCATATTATATATGAAATGTTAGCGCTCATACGTGTGAGAATGTTTCTTAAGACAGCATTTGAATTTATGTAGTGTTAGTAATAGGTGGATACATTTTCCGCTAGCAACAACTATAATAAAATCAGATTGCAACTGAAACTAAATGCTAAATTGAATCATAAAAATAAAATAAAAATGAAGTGCTGGTGGACTCCCATCTAAATCAGATTCAATTAAAGAAACTGTTGAGGCCAAAATTACGCTTGAAGCAATAGTGAAGGACAGGCCTATAATGTCATCTCTGAGTCAACATTCAAATGAATTACTAGCACTTGGAGGGAACAAATTCCCCCTGAGTTCATACAAAGGAACGGCCTTTTCAGCTGGTGTTTCTGAATTATTCTGCCTGTCTACATGGACCGTCTTAAGTTATTTTGGGCTGTTTGGGGCCAGCGCGAGGCTGTGGACGGGGAGGGTGTGCAGCAGTGCCTGCTGAGATCCCTCAAGTCCTTCCAGCACTGGGTGCTCTGCTCACTTCCAGGACAAAGCTTAGCACAGCAGGGTGGGAATAGAGGTTTTCTGCTTCAGATAATCATGGAAAAAAAGGGTGCTGAGGGCAAATGATCTTTAGTCCATCTGGCACATGTGGCTTAGGGATGGGGTATCTTTGCACTGGGTGCTGTTCCCACTGAAGACATTTTTGCCTGGGCTCCTACCAGTGCCTTGAAATAAGTGATCTCTAGCTTCCACAGGAGCAGCGTCTTACTGAATTAATGTTTTAAAACATTAAGTTTTATTCAGGTGGGAATCTGCCAGGATTTTTTCTTTATGCTCTGATTTGGCATTTTCTTGCAGTTGTAGTTATGTAAAAAGTCTGGTCAGGAATTTTCTGACTGGATTTTTGTGATCAGAAAATGGTAATCTGGGATAACCTGTCTGTGTTTGCATGTACAAAGGTCAGTTCAGTAAATCTCCCAGCCCTGAAAATGTTTCCAAGTGGTTTCAAAAATGGAAAGCATGAGATATGGATGTTCTTTTACAGTTTTATCTTGCTTTGCTGTTGTCTGTAGCATTAAAACCAGAATGAACCTTTCAGTTGATCCATGCCATTTCCCCTCCTGAGATGATCCTGTTGCAAAGATTTTGAAGCTCTGATTTTCCATTCCATCTCAGGGCAGTAAAGCACTCCCCTGACTCTGGTCTTACGTAAGTACAAAGATTTACTGGAGCTTTCTGACAACTCAATCTGAGTTCCAGTTAGGTGGAGGAAGCCCTCACTGTAGGGATGTCTCAGCAGGCTATGTTGCCATTTACCATTGTATCTTTCCTGCATTTCTGGTTGTCAGAGTCACAGCAGTTCTGCACACTTTCAGACATTTTTTACCCCTGGAATACGGTGGTAGCCCCTCTTTCCAGTAGAAAACCCTCCCTTTTCCTTTTAACCAGACTCTGTCATAAAGCCTAAAAATGGTTTTGATGGACCTAATCTGGTGGGAGGCCATGGGAGCAAAACCAGGAAAAAATAAAGAAGCTAAAATGTGATGTACTGGGGTATCCTGGCTTTACCTGTCCCATGAAATCTTCAACAACTGCTCAGTTACCAGAGAACAGAAGCAGTTATACAGAAAATAGCAGAGCACTTACAAATAACAGTGGAGTTTCGGGGGACAGGGGTAGAAGAGAAGCGAACGGAAGGAGATGAAGCCATCTACAAAAAAGACTTTGCTAACCTAGACATGTTTGAATTAAGCCAGACATTTCCTTGGAGGCAGGTTTTTTCCAGAGAGCCACAACTCCTCTGTGTAACCTGAGTGACAGATGCCAGTTGAAGTGACTGTTTCCTCTTGAGGAAATCGTTTACTTTCTGTAAAGGCCTGGGTATGTTTGTCCCTGCTCTGTATGCCAGCACATGCCAAGGATTAAAGCAGTGGACAATACAAAGACTTTCTGGGCAGAAATCATTCCCTGTCTCCATGGAGCACATACACTATCCCGGGTGATGGTACAGCTTGCCACAAAGCAGTCAGCAATTCTGCGTACGCATTGAGGCTCAACCTGAGAGGAAAAACATCACTGTTGGACTCGTATTTTGCAAAGGAAACTCAGTGTTGGGAGCTTTCTGGTTTGCATCTGCACCCTGTCGAAGTTGGTGGCCATGAGGTGAAACACATCTGTGTGTGCTGATGCCCGTGCTGTGGTCCCAGAGCTCTCTGCGGAGGGGGAAGGACACCACTGCGTTATCCAGCAGTGCTAACGATTCAGGTCATACGGGCCATCCCAGGGAAGAAAGATGAACGTGCATTTTTCTCCAGTGATGATGGTGATGTCATGATATGGTAAACAAAGTATTTCATCTTTTCTCATTTTCTTTGTTTGGTTCCAGGAGCTAGTCAGGGTTTTCTGCCAGAAAGCTGACTTTTCTCCTGGCTGAGGCTTGAGGGCCCATCAGTGCTGAAACATTGCTGGAATGTTCTGTCCTGCAGACACGAGGGAACAGAAACCTCTCCGGAGGAGGAAGCACTAGCCCAAGAGCTACAGGCTTTGTTTCTGTACCTGTCACAGTTACTTATTATTTCAGGCAACTTCTGAATTTATATAGTGCTCCTGAAAAGTGGTGCTGAGCCCTGAATAAGTAGATGAACAGACTCTCAGCACCTCACTGTTCATTTCGGCCAGCAAATGGAAAGCGCTGTGATGGAGCGGAAGGTATAGCATCCGAAATTACTGGGTCATGTAGCAACAGCTAGTGATGCTTTTAACTCCCACTGGTACAACTTTGAAAGCAGCTGTTTTGGGGGCTGAATATAAAGGCAGTTTGTTTGCAATTAGTTTTTGTTGACTGTGCCAAAATGCCTTGTCCAAACAAAACCATGTGTGAGTGTGTCCATGCACACACAGTGCTCATACACATGCGCACACATGCTCACACACACACGCATATTCCAGCATCGGCCCACTCCAAAATACACTTCTTCCTCTCGGTTTGGTACAACACTTTTGCTCCCCAAGTATCCTGCTTTGCTTTCTGTACCATGGTCCTCTCTCCTGTCACTGCCTGATACTCACGAAAGCTGTATTTTTGGAGTACTCTTCCCACCAGTAACACAAACGTCAGAAGAACTGGGACGAGGTCCAGCCTGGTGCCCTCTGCTCCTGCTGCACACCCTCTCCTGGCTGTGCTCTCTTGCTGCTTCCTCCTCCTCGCGCTCCGCTTGCTGCCGATTCTTCAGGATAAAGTGACTTAGCAGAGAGCGAGGCTGACTCAGTCGCAGCTGTCAGTGCTCAGGAAAGGGCTCAGACTTCTTGTAACCTCCATTTAGTATCCTCTAACTATGCCTAATATGGCCTTGAACCTACTTCTTGGTTTTATGGAAACTGTGTGTGGCATTAGGCTCAGTGAAGCAGTAGGCTCAGGACAGCAGGGGAATTAGTTGTGGGTCAGATGTGTGTACAAAGAATGGATTTGGACCCGTGGGACTTCTGCACTGCAGGGTTGCAGAAGCATCGAGGCCCATAAATGCTCTGGGAAATATTCCCAGTGTGGGTCTCCATCACACCTACAGAGCCAACCTTTCTCTGTCTTCCCAGCAGTTCCTAGTTATAGGGGACATTTTTAAGCATGGGATCAAGCATAGAAATACCAGTGCCGTAGTGCTTCTTGCAAGGTTGTGAGGTGCAGGAGGAGTCCAGGAGTTGCTGAGGGATGAATCCCAAATATGTGCACATTTCCTCACTGTGTTTGCTGGCAGCCGTGGATATGCTGCTATCCATCAGAAGGTGTGAGAACACTGAAACCAGCCCCTCTTCTCAGTCAGATGATTTTGAGATGGGGAATCTTGTTTTCATAAAATTCTCTGAAACTGGCCCCTGACAAGTGCAGTATGGCCAAGAAAACTGTCTACTCGCACATCTTCATGTCTTCTGCTTCTGAATGTGGAACAGGCCTTTTAAAGGTGGGGGTTTTGGTCAAAGCCTCTGTCTGTTTGTGCTTGGGGTGCAGAAGCTAAAGCTGATTATACTTCACAGCATTTTTTTCATGTTATATTGCTGCAAAGTAGCAAAAAGAAATATATTTCTCTGTCAAGTATATATGACAGCACTAATTCATCCTTGGGTAGCTCCTCAGTCTTGTGCTGGGTCAGTGGCTGGATTTTTGCGGTCAAGTTCAGACCAGCTCCAAACACATAGCTTGGATAGAAAAAGTTAATTTAACTTGCTGTTCTGCAGCTAGACAAGTGATTTGTCCACATCCTAATTCCCCTAGGTAGGTCCTAATGCCCTTTGGGCCTTTCACATTGCCCAGCCTGCCATGTGTGGGGTTTTGCCTGCTGCCTGCTCTGTCTGGCAGGGGTGGGAGACAGCAAATGGTGCTGTCGGACCATTGCTGTGTTTCTTCTGACCGTGCGAGTGATGGGCAGTGTTGGGGAGAAATGCAGTCTTGGGCACACTGCGCTGTGGTTTATTTTGAAGGTGGCTGTTGCAGGCCGCAAAGAAGTTTCTTCTCCGCCTTAATCTCAGTGGTTAATAACTGGGTCTGGGACAGAGTTGCTCCCTAGGAGATACGGTTTGCCCTGATGTTTCCAGAAAGCACTGATAGCCAGCACACAGACTGTGACCCTCTGCCCTCGAGGACTTGTGTGTACAGCATGAGATAAATATCACCAGATCTATAGGGCCTACTCTGCTGAAAAGCAACAGTCTATTGTACGATAGAAGAAGCTGTGTGGTTAAGAAGGGAGAGCTATTTTCTTGGAATAATGTCATATTGAAGTAACCCTTCCCTTTCAATAATTTTTAATTTTGTAACAGAAAACTAAAGTAAAAAAGTCAAGGGGAGTGATAACAACCTCTAGAAGATATTTTGAAAAGTCAAGGGGAGTGAGAAAAACCTCTAGAAAATATTTTGAGTGGGTTGGGCCTTTCAAACTCAAGCTGAAATTCAAACCAGTGTGGGAAGTTCGAAAAATTCAGACTGAAAAAAATCCTGGAATTTATTAATCAAACCCTTTTTTTTTTTTCCCCTCAGAAAAAACACAGTTAAAAACATTAAGCTGTATTGAATGAGAGCCTCTCAGTCAGCCAAAAGCGTGAAACGAACCCTGTGATACTATTTGAAGTATGTAGGTGGCATGTGTAGACACTTCTATTTACCTTTCTACTCTAGTGAGTGTATAAAACAATTAAGAGGTGTGCTAGAAATAATGAGATGAAACATGGTCAATGGATAAAAAAGTTGAAATTGTTTAAAAAAAAAAGAAAAGGAAAAATATGTAAGCAAAGGAATGGGTCCCTGTTGAAAACTGATGGAAGCTCCATCATTTGGATCATTTGAAACCAGGCTGCACACTTCACTAAAAAATATGCTAAGGGAAACAGCTGTAGGTTTGTTCCCCCAGGGAGGGGCAAGACGACCTAATATATCTTCTTAATTTCATTTCTAATTTCTGTGCTTCAAATCATGTGGACAAACCTTGAAATATAACCTACAGTCTGCTAATTCCTTCCTTTCTTCCTGTCTAGAGAGACATGTTGAGTTGAAGGCAATTGCCCAACATTTTTTACTATTATTTTTAGCCTGGCTTCCTAAGGAAATGAAGCTTATGTGAACATAGTGTCACCGTGTCTGCCTGCCAGTCCCTTCTCTTTCCTCTTCCCCCAGGAAGTTCTTGGCCAGATTTCAACAAAACTTAGGATAGGGCTGGGCACTAAAAAGATACTACAGTTCTTCAAGATTTAAGGGTGGAGGAAGCTGTAGGGAGAAGGAAGGGCATGTAGCATCGTTAAACAGAGACTGCATGGAAGATTAACCTGGATTTGGCATCTGAAAGTTCATGGTGAGCTCAGCCCAGGGGCACAAGCCCCAGGCAATTGGTGGTCTTCTAGCAAGGCAGGTCCATGGATTAGCTCAGATGTTGGCAGAGATGGGGCTGTGTTAGGACCATTTGGCCAGAATAACTGGAACAGCAGCTTCTTACTGGTCGCAGCCCTGCAGCCGCTTTTGCGTGGCTGCCTCTGCTGTGCTAATGCTTTTCTTCCCATTTTTATTGTCTCTCTCTGGGGCATGCTGGGGTGAACCGCTGACAACGGGGCTCTGCCACACAGCCTTCAGGCCAGAAGACAGTCCTTCTTGGTTCTCACAGGAGGGCTTTTTCCACTAACTCCTCCTTTGAAGTCCCCTCGCCCCATGCCTGAGGAAGCTGATGTCATCAGAGGATGGGAGGCTGTGGCTGCTTTCGGCCAGTTCCCACCTTTGGAGGAAGGAAATTCCTTGGGGCAGTGCTGTTTATCTGTTGGCCCCCAGAGAGCCGGACTGAGAAATGATGTGGCTTTCTAAAAGCCGTGGGTTTTAGATTCCTCCCTCACCTCCCCACACTTGCTGCACTTTCATTGTGCAGGTGGCTGCCTGGGGACAGCTCATTGATTGCAATGTCAGAAAGCTGAAGCCTGGCGCCTTAATTACTTTTACACCTTGCTTGTGGAATTTGCTCCGCAGAAATACAAAGCCTCATGCAAGCTAGTTTCTGTGGACTGATTAAGGAAGAAAAGTGCCCCCCCCCCNTCCAGAGGATGCGAAGGAAGGGGCCCTGGCCACAGCCTTGAAGCCCTGTTAAACAGAGCACTGAAATCACCCGTTGTGTTGGAAAGGAGTGTAGTGGTCAGAGCAGGAAGGATGGAGAGGGTCTCAGACCTTCCTACCTGAGGATACTTACAGGTTACTTACACAAGGCTGCAGAAGAGGGCAGGGGAGAAGAATGCATCTTGCCCCAACAGTTGCCTATTTGCAGCGAGTAGTAGTATATACCTGGCATGGGGTCGTTCAGATTAACCTTCCCTGTAAGACAGCTCTGGCTCTGGCTCTGATTGTGTTGCAGTCAGCCGCATGATTCCAGCAGGTGGAAGCCAGCCTGCGAGAGTATATTAGGCTCACATTAGGCAAACATTAGGCTCAGTAGCAGTGGGAGGAAAAGGTGAATTGCACAGCCTGAGTATGTCCAGTGTACCTTGTCTGCAGCCTCCAAGTAAAACCAGGGAGACACTGTCTTGATCCTAGGTTAAAAGAAGCAGTTTCTGTCATCACATCCCCAGAGCGCGGTGTAGCTATGACCTTGGGTAGCCATCTCACAACCTGCTGTGCCCACAACAGGCAGGACCAAAACCCTTGAGGTTCAACTATAAACACACCACATGAAGCAGAAGCTTGCCATTGATGTGGGCAGTGGCCCATGCCAGAAGCCCAGGAATGATTGCCTGTTATCACAGAGCGACCCTCTGGCTGGGGATTGTCTCCAACAAAACTCACTTTGCAGCTGAGAGGGCATGTGTCAGGCAGGAATGCGCTGTCTGATGGACCAGCCTCTGGCTCAGAGCAGCCAGAGCTTTCCCCTTTACCACACTGTGTCTTGGTGTCCTTTTAGATATTGAATAGTCTGATCCTTCTTTTATCCTTCCTCTATCCCAGGTAAAGACTTCAGAGAATTCAGCATTAGGTCTCTCCTCTCCAGCAGGAGGAATGTGCTGACAGATATTGCTGGGTTGGCAACCTACACTGGAAACACAGTTATTCAAGCCAAGAAGTTTCTTTTGCTGGTGTAGTTTATCGGAGCAACCCAAACAAAATTAGCTATACTAGAAAGAAAAAAAATAATCCCTCCTTTTGTAGCACTGCATCTACACGAGGGCTTTTTGTTGCTATAGCTCTCTCTCTTGTAGGGATGATGTATTTGTTTTTTCACACTCCTAGCTGACATAATTAGGTTTGCAAAACTTCCTTGTGTAGGCTAGCCCTAGCAGAAAAGGGGTCAGCTTGCTTCAGGAGCACTTCCACGCACCAGTGAGAATTGCTGTTGTCTTGAGGTAGTACATTACACGTGTTTTCCACCATTGTAAAATATTTCCCACAGTGCAGAGAAAAAAGCAATCCTAAAGGCTCTATTTTGTTCAGTCATTTCTGTTGATCCATTATACCTTGGGGGGGTGTGTGTATAGGCCTCGTTCACAAATTGCTGTAGCACAGAGATTTGGGCATTGGTGAAACAAGTACGTGGAATTTATTTGCAGTTATTCAGGCAGTTGAAGAAGTATGGAAAGAGAATACCATAACCTGATGATTGTGCTTGTTTCAATCTGTTAATTGGATATGCCGTGTAAAAAAATCAGGACCAATTTGTTGTTCTAAGAAGCGTTGAATCAATGTGTTTAAATTGTACGCTGCTGTTCAATCCTTGTACAAGTAAGGATTTTTAGTCCTTTTGCTGAAATGCAAATACTGCTGAGGAGAAACAAAGTAGTGGCTGGTGAAGATGTAATGGTTCACATCAGCAAGGGAAAAATAGCCACATCTGGGACTGGTGTGTTTGGGAAAGGGGTTGTCACTTTGTGTACGGGGCAAAAAGTACTGCAGGAGGATGCCATTAATGGTGACAAGCAGGCATGATCCTAGGGTGAAAAGCCAGTATATAAACTGCAGTGATTCTGATCTGTGGACAAAGAGACTGTCCTTTCTGTGAAATGTGTCAAGAAGTCACTTTCCCTGTAAGCTGGAGCCCTGGTTGGGTGTCCTTTACCCAGTTGCATGACTTGAGATGAGGTTTTCTGGCCAGTGAAAATGGTTGGCTCCAGTCAGAGCCCTCCGACCATCTCACAAGATGGCCCAGGTCATCATTTCCATTCCTTCATTCATCCCTGTTTTCCATTTTTGTGACCAAGCAGCCCTGTGAAGGCCACCAGCGAGGGCTCTGAGGACCACCACTGGCACTCCATGGTGAGCAGCGTCAAGCCTAGAAGCTATTGCATGGCTTTGAAGCTGAGTGGTCAGCCTTTATATACTGAGATAGAGAGATTATTTAGATAATGTGCTACTGGAGGGAAAATGTTTATCTCCCCCTCCGCAGACATAGTTTCAGAATAACTAAATTATGCTCAGCATGGGTATTTGGGCTCAGTTCTGCAATATAGCATTGCACCCTGAGGAATGGTGCCTCCCAGTTTGTTGTGATATTAATCTTGGAAGCAAAATAAAATCCTTTACAAAAGATCAATTTAGTGCATCTCCTTTGTCTTGGCAAAAGACAAATTGGAGCTGCAACATCTGTTTTTCTGAAGGAATAGTACTTTTCCACTCTTGGTTTTCTCTGGCAGCTGCACACTGCCTGAAAGGCTGAAGTCAAGTACTTGTCAGTGGTACCTCTGACACTGAGCAGGATAATGGGCCTTAGAGAGAAGCTTAATATTTCAAAGCACTGGTCAGATTTTAATTATCTTTGCCATTATTGCACTTAGCCCACCAACGAGTATGGATAAGCCATGGGGAGAAATACTGAATCATGCAAACACTTTCATTTAGCAGAAAAAAGCATTGTTAGAAGTAGGGGCTGAAAGAAGAATCCCAAAAAATTCAAATGGGAAATGAAACTTGAATGTTCAATAGGGATGGGAATTAATCACAGGGGGGAAAATACCAAGGGAAGTGCTGGCTTTCCTCCATCTCTTGATGTTTCAGATGAAGATAAGTTGTTCTTCTGTAAGAGATGGAGAGATATATATTGGTCAAACATAAGCAATTGGCCTTGATTCAGGCACAACTGAGTGAAATTAAAGTTTTTTTTGATATAGAGAAGCCAGACCAGACTCTTCTTTGTAGAGCTTTAAGCTTTATAAATCCATGATGTTAACTATTTTCCCTACTATATCTAAGGAAAAACCCAAACTGGCAGGTGATACAAGTTGCCCAAGGCCATATAAGAAATTAATGGCAGCATCAGGAATATAACTCAAGATTTCCTGGCTTTCTGCCCGGTTCTTTAGTTGTGCAGCCCTGCAAGATGCTGATGCTACAGGGGAGAGGCTGAACCACTTGCTGTCCGCTCCTCCCCACTGCAGCTGACTGCCGGGCCCCTGCTCAGGCAGCCTGTGCCCTTTGCTTGGCACTGCCACCGTGGTCCAGCACCTGAACGTGAGTTTTCCACCAGCATTTGGGCATTGGGTGTGCTTGTGCAGCTGCCTTGGCTCTGAAGGCTGGAGCATGGACCTTAGATTCTTCTTTGTGCTCGGCATCATAGGCAGACCTTGTCCTCCCCATGGGGTCACTGCCCAGCATCCTTGGGACACTCCTATGTTTGCCTACAGGAATTGCAGAAACAGGCAAAAGTCACAGCCAGGATGAGGGGCAGCTGCCGGGGAAAGTGAAAGGGTGAAGGAAGGTGTCCCCATGCAGGTTCAGATATGGCCAAACTGGAGTCATGATGCAAAAAAAGAAGAAGGGGCTGAGAGCTGCAGTGGTAAGAGCCCTGACCGTGTGTGAGCAAATCGGTTGAGTGTATCCTTAAAAACACATCCTGCTGAATCCCATTAAACTCACTCTTCATGCTACACAGGGGCTAAGGGCTTAGCTGAACCAAGGCTTGCATAAATGGAGGGCTGTGCATCACTGAAGATACTATTTTTAAAAAGCCACCTATAATAGAATAGATAAGATCAGCTATTTCCTCAGTATATCTAGAAATAAAATATTTTTTCTTCTGAGAGAAATAAAATTCCAAACATAAGAAAATCCACCAGGAAACAGTGTATCAGGAAATTAGACAGACAGGGTATTTTTGTGCTTGTGAGCTGATTTGACCCATTAATAGCAATTTGCCAGCCCAAATGCATCTTGGTGCTGTCAGGCCTGGTGACTCTTGTGTGGTGATGCTAGTGCCAGAGAGGTGCATACTTGGGATGAGTGGGGAGGACTGAATCCCATTAGGGACCAGCAAAAGGTAAGCTGTGCCCAAGGTTAGCCTGTGTTTGGGCTTCAATTCAGCATGGCCATCCGATTTAGCTGCTGTGCTGTCTGGGAAGTGGCTACCATGTTTTAATCCTGAGTTGGAAACATTTCAGCAGTAAGTGATGTAAATGTTGACTGTGGTTTTTCACTAGGATATCTGATATACAGCCAGCCCTGCAAACATTTAGCTCTCTTTATACCACCAAAAAGCTTTGGGCACAAGCTTATTTCTTTTTATGGAAGTTAGTCATGCATATGTGAGAGTAGGTCTTACCTTAATGTATTACCTTTGGATTTTTTAGCTTGGAAGCAATGTAAGATGTTATCAGACGGATCTCATCTCCTGTGTTGTGCTGGGACTGTGTTCATATAAAGAAGGCAGCTTTTCTGTCCTGCTGGGGTGAGAGCCAATCCCAAATCCAAACAGGAATTTATATCTTTTTAAAATGGTTATATCAAGCCATGAACCTTTGAATAGGGTCCTTCAAAGGTTTCTTTCAAGCACTTTCTTTGAAATGCAATTCTCCCCTTCCCTTTTTCCTTGAAGTTTCTATTCCAAGGTACCTCTAATCTTCAGCAGCTGATAAGAGCAGTCACAGGAGAATTGCTGGAGGGGATCTCCCAGAACACAGGCACCTGTGAGAGCTGCAGGTGTGACAACCCAGAGTCCCACTCAGGGCTGTAAAGTCCTCATCTGTCCCCCATGCACAAAGGCAAGAAAAAAGGCTTGCAGCCCTTAACTGGCTAAGGCAGGCTCCTGGTGCTCTCTCCTGCTTGTTCATCTCTATTGTCCTCCCCAAAACATTCAAATTCCTGGTGGAGGCTCCCAGATCATGATATTTTAGTAAAAAATATTTGAGGATTTTCTTGTTCTTTGTATGATTCTTTAGGTGTGGAAGGAGACTCCTTAGGTACTTGGCTGAATGATGGGGAAGGTGAGGAGAGGTGTCGGGGGCTAGTGTGTGGTGGTAGAGGGTCTCAGCATTGCAAACTGAGCAGGAGGGAGGGCAGATGGGGGATGCGAGGTCCGGAAGAGCCTGCTTGAACATGATCCTTCTCCCTTACACTTTTAATGAATTCTGCCTAACCCATTAGCTAACTGCTAAGAGAAACTAGACCTGTGGAAGTGGAGGATTACTGATTCTTTGGGTTAATCCTGCAGATCCATGGAGATGTGTCTCCATGGCACTGCTGAGCTGCAGTGTCCCAGACTGGAAGAGGGCAGCATATCCTCACGGGTCAGGAAATGCTGTCTTCGGCTGGAAGCTGCAAAATAAAATTGCACAAAGAAGCTATTGAAAGCCCCTGCTTCTCAATCCTTTTGGAGAAAAAGCGACAGCTTTCTGTAAGCCAGTTATTCAGCAAGAGGGTGGTCGGGCTTTTTTTTGCTTTTTTAATTTAAAAATCAGGCAGAAAAAGCCAGTGAGATACTGCCTGAAACTGCTGCAGTGAAAATGGGGAGCTGGTTGCTTGTGGTGTGCTGTATTCACTCTGCAGCCTCTGTCAAGTAATTTTTCTTCTCCTTCCCATCCCTACTTGTAGTAACAAACCAGGCTCGAAGGGGAAGACATAAAATCCTTTTATAAAATAATGAAACAGACACAACACTGCGACATGGATATGGCGAAATTCCAGCAGACATGGAGTGAGGAGGGCTACATGGCTGTGAAGCTACCCAGCCACATGGTGGGAATGGTACCGTGGAAATCCGTGGCTACCTGGGGACCACAGCATGGAGAACCAAAAACTTCAATGCTGGGGCATTGCTTTCTTGGCAGCCTTTTGCAGCCATAGCCCATGAAAAGTTGTGACAGGGATTGTCCCCTGCAGCTCCAGCCTGTTGTGCCCATCACTGTCTTCTGCTCCCTTCAGCATTCTGAGAGACAGCGCTCTCAGCCGCAGCAGTAATATATCCTGAGCTAAAAACCCTCCATCATTCTGATGGAAGTTCTCTGGCTCAAATTCCCCATATTTGCACTGATGTGCAGTGGGGTGAGGCCTCTGAGACACAGCAGAAACCCACAGATTGGGGCCAGCTAGGGCATGAGAAGGCAGATAGCTCTGAAATGGGCTCTGCTGCTGGAAAACTCACAACTTGGAGCTATTTCTAAGTGGAAAACTATTCATTCAAGCAATAAATTAATGGACCTGATAGAAGAGATTGTCTGTCACTGCTGTCAATGACACATAAGCGGCATCAGCTGGGCAAGGGCAGCCTTCCAGATCTAGACCTGAACTTCTTAGGCTCAAGAAAGAGGCTTTACTCCAGTTGTATTTGAAAAATAAAACAAGCATTGGCTCATCTAGAAGGATGCTGTTCACCTCATCTGCAAGCAAATGCTTCCCTAAGGAAAAAGTGGATTTTGCCACATCGGGAAAGGGAAGATACCTTCCGATTATGGATATCCTCAGAGGAATGCTGTGAGCACTTGCTGCACTTTTTCTTGTGGCCCAGGCAATAGTTCTTGCAGGTGGCCGCAGGACCAGGAACACTGAGCAAGGGGAGCGGGGCATTGCTTGAGCGGCACACTGCTATGGGCAAGTGAAGGAGAGGGAGGTATGGGGGTACCTGCAGTCAGCCCTACTGCATCCTGCCAAAGGAACCCCTCTTGTTTTAGGGAGTGGGGTGCTGAAATCACACCAACAGCTTTGGTGGTGAAAAGTAAAGGAAAAATGACAGAGAGGTCACGTGTCATTTTTATGTTCATGCTGTCACTGTAAGTTGGATTTCCATTTGTTGATAGTTTATAAATTAAACTAGTTTTTTTCTAATTTTTCTCAAATCAGGATTTGCCAAATGGCTTGAAAAATGGCATGAACTTGTCTGATCTTGATTGTTTCTGTATGAATCCACTGGAGCTCTCGTTTGCTTGTTGGATGTCTGGAACCAAAAGAAAAGGAGTGGCTTGAAGTACAGGGAAGTCACATTTCCCAATTCTTGGGTGCCACTGAAGCTTGAAATGAATTGTATTATTTTATGACAAAATAGCTTATTATCCTTTACCCATCCCAAGCCACACTCCACACTTCCCCAGTTCTTGGCAGAATAACCAGACATGTCATGGGCCAAATAAGGGTCAAAGCATTACCTTTTCTTTCAAACAACATTGCCTCGACTCTGTTTGTTCAGTGTTTTCATTTATTGCTCTTGAAGCTGAAACACATTCCAGATGTGATTTGCAAGGGCTTCTGCAAGGTCACAGCCAAGTCGAGGTGCTCTGGCTGGCCTGCGGTGACCCCAGGGTGTCCTAGGGTGGGGGGCCCTGCTCGCTGCTGCCAGCCTGGGCTGCGGGGCTCTCGCTGCAGATAAATCCTGACTTCTCCTTTGCTGAGAAGGGCTTTTCCGTCTTCTTGGGAGAGAGGACGGTGGGGGTTTGCAGGCGCCTCTGCCATCACCTGATTCATTTCTTGATGAGTGTGCTAAAGGCAGAGGGTGGACAAAATGTGCCTGTCCCCAGGACAGCACAAGAAGGGAAGTTTGTGCCTTGGGGAAGGGACAGCAGACAAGATAAATGAGGTCTGCAATCCTGAGGGAAAGCATTTACATACCATAGCAAGGTTCTTGTATTGTATTCCTGTGTGGGATTTTTTTTCTTAGATGAATGAAAAAAAAGGAAAGAAAGAAATTACTTCCTTGATGATATCATTCACCTCTCAATCCTTTAAGCTCACCAGACCTAAGTAACGACACTGGTGTCTATTAAAAATAAATGGCTGTTTTTTCTGCTACTGTTCCCTCAGGACAAATTCAGGCTTAAAGCATTAAGACAACATAAATTCCCTTCTTCATTGTGAGCATACTAATAGCCTGATTTTCAAAGGTCCAAGTGCAAACAGGAGTGGGTACCACGGAAAACCCAGCTGCAAATTCTTACTGCTAGAAACACTTACGCAGATGTCATTTCAGCCAGGCTCCTGGTGTGCACAGAGCTGTCACATCCCTGACTGTTTGTGGGACTGAGGTTTAATCCCTCAACAGCAGCTTTAAAGGTAATGCATATTTTAGCTGTGTTAACTGCTTAAGCTGCTGGGCGGATAAGCAGAATCCTCTGCTGCAGGTTGAACTTTCTGAGACCTGCCTAATTAGGCTTTCCTGCCCACACTTGTCAGGCAGGGCAGAGATGGACTGAGCTGTGTAGGTCATCAGTCTCTTCTCAGAGGACCTGCCAGAGAAACTATTTCCATAGCTTTGGTATCCAAACAATGGAATGGGTTTGTAGGAAAACCATGCACACTGTAGTTAGTTAGGTATGTAAGATAACTTGAAGGATTTTTTCTTCCAAGAATTTGTCCACTTGCCTTTTGAACCCATGTAAACTTATTTTTTTCCTACAACATCCTGTAGCAAGGCATCCCACTGCTTCCCTACATGCTGTGTGCTGAGCTGTCTCTGATCTGAATCTGCCACACGGAAGTCCCCTGTGATATCACTGTTTTCGTACTGGAAGATGGTCATGGGTTTCCGAGTTTTGGGCTAGATAACAAAATCTGAAGTAGATTCTGCACACTTAAGTCATAGCTTGAGATTTTTTTCTGATAGTCATGCTGCATCATCAGCTTGGTGAGCTGAATAGAGGAATCCGTTAGTAACTTCTGTGACCTAGCAGCATTCATACTCCGCAACACAGTTTTCATTTCTTCAGTCTCACAGCAATCTCCAGCTGAAAAAAAACCTGCAGTCCCAGAAGTAGCTCTCGTTGCTCTGAGTGACCCATCTCCAGAGTCCAGGGTCAGGAGAACATCTTACCATAGCTGGTGACTGCGGACAAATCCTATCCAAATATCTGGCCTCCCCAATCTGTTTTGTCTCTTTTACCCGTGAATCATGTCTCCATTCCCATAAAACTGCTTTTTTCTTCCCTTTTTCCAAACCAGTCCTGACTTGGGTGCATTGAAACGTGACACAGAAATATAGCACTGCTGGTGTTGGAGGATGTTCCCCAGATGATTCCCCTAGCAGTCTAGCAATGGTCAGCAATGCGGCTACCAGCTATGTGCAGCACAGCCGAGGACCGTGGGCTCCTCCTTGGGAGACACCTGGACTTTGCTAGCAGTGAGGCACTGCTGGGTTTTAACCTCCCGGGTCTTTTCCATCTCTGTCTCACCTCTCCCCTACCCCCTCAGGATTGCTCCCTGCAGCACATTTGCAAATTCCCTGCACAGTTAAGGGTTGAAATGACCCAAGTGATTGGGAGTGGGGAACTGCTGCGGCCTCTCAGGAGTGAAATATGGCTTTGTGTCTGCAAAGAGGTTAAAGCTGCTCCCCAGCAAGAGCAACGGAAGGAAATGCCCTGTAGCTAAGTTTCATTTTGGTATACAGTATGAGAACATGTGCAACCCATTACAATAAAGCTCTTGCTGGAAAATGCCTAACCTATGCACTGTAAAACCTAATTAAGGGATTCCTTAAAAAACAAAAGTATCAAGGAGTGGATAATGAGAGGCTGCTTTGTGTAATCCAACCCTTTATCTTTAGGCCTTCGGGGTGTCCATGGCCAGGGTCTGTCCCCTCGTTGTTGCTGAGGCCTTTATTGTAATAGCAGGCCCCTCCGGCGTAAGAACAATTCAACCATCTCTTGTAAAGTTGACCGGCTCTACTTAGGTTTCCTAACGGATACAGCTGCCAGTTCCTCAGACAGATCAGCTTGCTGTGACCTTGGGGATGGGGTTTCTGCAAGCATTGGAGGGACAGCGTGCAGGAATCTGTGTCAAGCCCAACCAGGCACTGAAGACAGCGCCCAGCATACAGGTGATGTACCCAGGCTCGGAAGGCAATGGCGATACCATACCGAAGGGGGGTTTCCCAACCAGAGGGGAGGAGGACAGGGAGAAATGGGAAAGCTGGAGGTTGTCTTTCTCTGGGACCCCCCCCAAGCCCAGAGCCTGCTGCCTGCTACCTTGCCAGCTGACATTAGCTTCCCCAGCGTGGGTGCAAAGGATGCAAGGCCCTTCCTCAACACCTGCAAGGGAGCAGCTCCCAGGGGACATCAGCTCTTAGGACCCCACTGGAATGGCAGAGTCTGGCCCTGAGCAGTTTCCCAGTTTAGCAGGCAATAGCTGTGCAGACCCCTTCCATGACATGCAGAGCATGTGCACCATCCTTGCAGTCATGCAGAAACTACTGTTTACAGTAACTACATTTCTCCAAATGTGTAAACCAACTTAACTTTCCCCTGCTGATGCATGGGTGCTTGTTGTCATGATGTCTCCATTTATTTTTGGTCTTTTTTTTAGTGGGGCCAGCCTCAGTGCAATAACCATCTAATTCCTGTGTGTCCTCATATGGGCAGACTCCATCCAGGCAGCTCCCAGCTCCTCATCTTGTCCCTCTGTGCTGCTCTTCAGAGCTTCTGAGTGACTCCCTTCCTCCTTCACAAACCAGACAAAGCCACTTAGAGGAATCTGGGGTTTGGTATATGGTCTAACACATCCTCAAGCCCCATCTGAAGTAGACAGGTGAAGTCTACTAAGCTGGGACTTGCTTGGGACTTTATGGGTGGACGCATGCCAGAAACTTGTTGCAGGCAGTGAACAAGGGCAGGGATTTTTGCAGGCCAGGTAACCTGCAAACACTCTTCTTGCCATTAAGCTCACAACCTTATAAAACGTGTTTCCTGTTGTGGTCATGGCCATTAATGAAGGGTCAAAACTAGAAGCTCCCTGTCTGTATGTAGGCAATACCAATAGGAGCAGAGGCTGAGCCCTCTGTTATCACTGTCTGCATCTTCCCCTCCAGCCCAGCAGCTGAGCCTGAGAGCTAAGCGGAGTTTTACAATATCTGTAATTAGTCATTTTTATGGTGTGCTCATTTGCAATATTCTAGGTAAGGATCTCTCAGTATTTCCATTATATACCCTTCTGTTTCCAGGGGTTTATAACCAGCCTATAAAAACACACTTTGGGGCAAAGCTTGCCACATAAATTCTCAGCAGAGAACCTATTTTTGTTTTGATTTTGTTTTGTTTTGTTTTGCTCTGTCACTTACAAATATGACTTAAATGTGTGGTAAATATAGAAAAATTCAGGTGGCTTCTTCAAGCATGTGTTTAACCAGGTTTCAGTTTAGCAGAGACATATTGCAAAGGGGATTAATTTCTGTGGCTTTTGGGTAGCCTAAAAATGAGAAGTTTACTGTAATTGAACTGAAAGACTATCTGTAAACTAGCATCTGGATTTAGAGCTCTATTCACCGCACAAGCCGTGCTGGAATCGCTGACTCTTTGTAACTGCTAAAGGGCAGTTACATTGCTCTGCGTTCAGCTCTGATAGTGCATATACAGACTCAAATGCAAAAGCTATATCCAATGCTCAATTTTTATACCTACACATCCAAGGAAGGAGTAAATTTTAGATGACATTAGGATTGAAACAAGGCTTGGTAGATAAATAGAAGAATGGAGTTTCAGTGGGGATTTTGTGTGGATAAGGGTTTGATCATGTGCCTACAGGGCTAATGATCTTCGCTCATTTTTAGTGTGACTGGAAACAAAAATTCATGTCGATGTTTAAGGTTTCCTGTAAAAAACAGGATATGGCACACTGCTGTTATTCTGTAAGAAATTCAGTGCAAAGAGTTTTATGACATAAAAGCATTAAATTGTACCCGTCAGGCAACATAAGCAATTCTCTCACTCGGTGGTAGCACTGCTTTATAAAAAGCTTTCTCTGCTTCCAGCAATTAGAGGTGGATGAGCTGCAGCACCTGGCTGCTTGTCACCATGCTGGTGGTGTGCTGAAAGTCACCCTGGCACATCCAGCCAAGTGACAGGAGAGAAACCTCCTTTCGGGGCAGCTGTCCTGCTACCAGAGACTCCTCGCAGGGGAGACACCAGAGGACTAATTGGCTTCAAGGACTCAAGATCAGTTAAGAACATTTTCTGTGTATAAAGTCCAAGTTTTGCAACCCTTTCCCTACATAAAATACAAAGTACTGATTTATCTCCCTCAAGAGCAAGGGCTACAAAATCTGCTCCTCATCTTCTTTTGATGATTTTGTGGTATGTTTCTCTGATCCTCAGTCTGATCCTTTTAATTTCAAAAGCTTTAATCAAAACCTCTTAACAATACATTCACTTACTGGTTTTGCGGTTTACATTTAATTCTGATTGATTTTTTAAAGGATGGTTGCATTAAGATGCTATGGCTTCTGTTTGAGTGATTCATTAATATATGCCTGGGATGGCACAACCCCAGTCAGACTGCAGCTTTGTGTTGACAGACCACTAAAATAATACCCTGTGTGTGACTTCCCAGGGCGTAAATAGAGCTTTTACCAGTGAGACCTTAAACCCTTATAGTATCATGCAAACGTGCTCAGTTAAGGCCTGGAAACTCATAGGTATAACACAGAGCCATGTGTCAAATGGGGCTGTTGAACACTTGCTCAGTGTGTTTCTGCTGACAGCTTCGCGGTGGAGTTTGGGTTCCCTTCGTCTGGGCCAAAGCGACATATCAATTTGTACGGGTGTGCAATTAAACCGGGGCAAGCTACTGCCAGATGAATTAAAATCATAGGATCTGGTTTTCAGGTTTAATGATGGGATTAGTAAGGGAGAACCACTTTTGCAGGAATGCTGCCTTGTCAGATGGAGGAGAGCGGCTACATGTGATTGCATTTAACTGGGCTTTACTAGAGGCAGTTGGCTGGTGTCTCAGAGAGTTGGTCTGCTTGCTGCCCTGAATATAAAAAATGTTGAGTAACTGCCTTATTTTTATTAACTGAAATACAGATCTGATTGCAAAAGTCTGAACAATGCAAAAGATCAACAGATTATGCAGTTTAAAATCACAGCTTCTTCCTTTCACCGGGGCTCTACAGAGTCATAGCATCTTGACAAACATATGAGTCAATTGAAGCTGTATTATCTTTCCAAAATTGACTTTGGGCATTTGTTTCTCTAGAATAAAAAATATTATTCATTTCCCCTAAGCTCCTCTCTTAAGCATCTTTGCCAAGAGTCATGGCTAGCATGGAGAAGAAAGTAGGTTTACTTAGGGAAAAAAAAAAATGCCTTTGTCTTGGTTGATCTAAGTGCAACAATTTGATGACAAAGGAGGGGTTAGCCTGTGTCCAAATTAATGGCACATTTTATCATGGAAAAGAAACAGGTGGTAAACAATTTTTAAACGGGATAATAAAAAAAGATCATGAAAGTTTAATTTCTTTCAGCCTCATAATGATAGGAAAGGCTGTTTCAGGAACTGCAGGAGAGAATTTAGGGACTAGGTATATGTGAGCCAACATAACTTTAGGTGCAGGTTTCTGCAGGGACATATGCAAAATTGCAGGTGCCTGCCTGCAACCTAATGCATGTGCTGCACCAGCTGTGTGCTCAGGTGCGAGGGTTTGTCCTGCAGGAGATCACTCATGGGGAGTTAGGGCAGCCGCTGAGTTGAGAGACAGGAATTAAAGTATGCAGAGAGCTGGTAATGCTCCCTGAATGTGGCTGCTGGTACACTGGGGTGTCAGAAGTAATAAAGTTATGAAGGACTAGATTTGTGCACCTGTGATATGAACCAGCATAGGGCCGTATTTCACTCTTTGATACTAACAGAGTCTGGTGATAGCAGTGAGAGGCTGTATGCTCAAAGCTAAGACGTTTGTGCCTTTCATTTTCCTGCCCATCCCAGATAGTGGCGTGTCCTACATGGGGAGCCCTGTGTGCCACAGATGCGGGGGAAGAGCCATGAGAGGGTGCACAAAGACATCTTTTCTTCCATTTACAGAAGAACTTTGTGGCATGGTGTACCGATATAATGAAATATCTGTCACTCATGGTGCAACTGTTGTCTTTACAGAAACACTCAGCTGTGGCCTTTTATCTCAGTTGGCTGGCTCTGGGGCTCTTCACAACTCTTTTGCAAAGCAGAGTGCTATTTAAATCTGTCTCTAGGATAATGACAGAGGAGGAGTAGTTTGTACTAAAGGTTTTCTAGTGACTTTGGAAGAGAAGAAACCCTTGAGTTAGTCAGGAGAGTTTCATTTTGCGTTTTCTTTCTGTCTCTTGATCCAGACACTACAGGTGTCTCAGCAGCTTCACACTTTCCTACACCAGGGCTGCTTGGGCAAGTGAACACTGCTGCAAGATGCTCCAGTCATTAAAAAACCATAATGTTCATGAGGAACTGTCTGTTTCTGCCAAATGTAAGGATTTTTTTTTTAAATGAAAAAGCTATTTTCTTAAAAAAAATTCTTTTACTTTGAAGAGAGATCTGAACATTTTTTTATAAAAGGGTTAGAAACTTGAGGCGAGGGGACACTCCCTTGCAGCCATAGCTGAATGACATTTTTTAAAAAACATTTCTGAATAGATGTTTTTCTTTTCCAGATGCATTACTGCTATAAGTTCATGTGAGAAAGGATTTGGCTGGCTTGGAGTGGAGCAGATTTGGAAACTGTCTTCTGCAGGTGACCACTCTGAAGCCTCTTAAAAGTCCTGTAAAATGAGCCAATCTCAGCCCAAATCCCAGGATAACTTTGTCCACATCAGAGGAAAGTGATCAAAATCAGTGCTCTTGCTGGCTGTCCCTGAAGAAAAGCCCCAGACTAAATGAGCCATGAAAACTGAGCTCTTTCACCATGCTTCATCCAGTCAAGCATTGCACCATATTATTTAGCAAAGCACTAAAGGGAAGTTTGTTCTGGGTATATACAGAGTGCTTACATCTTCATAACTGTCCAACCAGCCCCTTTCGGGGGGGGCTAAACTCTCTATATGGAAGAAAATAATCCCCTCCTTTCCTATACCTAATGCCGTGGACCTGAAAGATTGAGGGAACATTGCTAAAAGGATGAAAAAGCTCTGAAAAGGTGTTTGTGTAGGATCTTCTCAGGTATTTCTGTCTTTGTCACATATATTCATGACTTGTCACTGCAAAATTTTTCATCATGCCCCTGCTAAAATACTGCCCTGCTTCAGATTCCCTTTTCCCCAAAGAAGTTTTCATCTCTTTTCAGCTCAATTACTTGAATTAGTATTCAGATAATATATCTATTAACTAGAATGGGCTTTCTTTCTTCTCTATCACTTTTAATGAAGTTCACTCCTGGTCCTTTGACCAACTTCCTGGGTTAGTGAAGTTTAAGGAAGCCTGAACTTCATTGCTAAGCTCAGATAGGGGAACACAGATTCAGAGGAGCCAGCTGACTGCATTTTTGGATCCTCTTTCTTCCTAAAACATGAAATAGCTTTCAGCTGGGGCTGCCCTGCTCCACTGACTGGAACCACTCTAGACAAAGCATCAACACATGGCTGCACCCTCAAGGGGCACCTCTCCTGTGCTCAGGTGCACCTTGTCTGGCCATACAATTTAGCCCAATTAGCAGCCCTTGCAGACCAGAATGCTGTCAGGTGGCTGATGGGAAAGCTTCAGGTGTAATAAAAAAATTAGTCTGGGAAAACATCATGCTGGCACTGGTTTCCATGAAAAAGTTCTTCTGAGGCTTTGGGAGAGGCAGCAGGAAGCCTCCCCCAGCCGTCGGGTCTGGGAGGTGAGAACTGATGTCCTGTTTTCTTGGTGACAGGCGGGCTGCTCGAGAGAAGCGCTGGGTAGCACCAGGCAGCTGGAACGGCAATCTCATGTTCCTGGTAGGAGTGAGACAATAAAACTTCCTCCTGTCTCCCAGGCTCCGCAGTTTTCTGATGTCAACAACAGCAGCAGGAGGCTTCAGGCACGTTCCCGGCAGCTGATCATATTTATCAAGTTCATGTTCCTTGCTTTTTTTTTTTTCCTTCTTTTTCCTTAAATATCAAGGTCCGGGAGCCACAAGATGGCTACATTCCAACTCCGGCCCCTTTGAGCATAGAGAAATGTGTGCTGGGGGCTGGAGCAGGGACATGCTTTCTCCATGTGAGCCAAAGAACAAACAGCAGAGCCCTCCACGGGGACTGATTGTTGACATGTTTATGATGATGAAGTGGGGTAGAGCTCTCAAAGGGGGATGCTAGAAATGAAGAAGTAAAGTGTGGCACTGCTGAGGGCCTATATAATGCTAAATATTGTAGGAAACTGCAGTTTCTTCCTATTTGTGACTGCTTCGCTGAGCAGTTAGAAAAGTCCCTTCCCAGCCGTACATCACGCGTTCCCCATTTGGAGCTGTAGCTGTAACAACAACAACACCACAGCAGGCGCCAGGAGTACAGAGGGATCGGGCTGGAGTTACAGGGACTCTTGCCATAATTTATAGCCCTGCTCAAAAAGTGTGAAAGATATGACGTTATGTGCCTGGAAATCCTACCCAGAGGACAGCTTACAAATGCTAAGTGGGTATTGGAATACCCTGGCCAACTGGGGCTTGCCATTTCACTTGGGGTCACAGGCAAAAGTACTTCATCTTCCTCTGAGTGTGCACATATGTGTCTGCGCCATGGGACGGTCCCTGGATCTGCTGCCCAAGGTCAAACCTCCCACCTGGCATTTGGAGGATGAGGGAGCTGGGTTAAATTCTCCCTCACGGTGATGCACATTCTTCTGTCTGCAGCAGCCCCAACGGGCCACTCTTCGTGGGTAGCTCTGTGGGCTGTGCTTCCCCTGGGACCAAGCTGTTGCAGAGCAGATGGCTTTGGTGGGAGCATCCAGACACATCGCACTGCCTGGTACCAGAGCCCTCAGTGCTGGCTCCTCATTGCGGAGCTAATCGGGCTCTGGGTGCTTGTTTCAGTCTCTGCTAGTCTCCACCTTGCACCATGCGAGGTCTCCAGCTGAAATGTCTGCAGGGGAGTAGCAGCTTTCCCCAATTTCCAGTTACACCTTTTGGGACTGTGAAATAGGAGATCAGCACAACTTCAGCCAAGGAAAGTGAAGATGTCCATAGCCAGGTCTGGCCAGAGATGGTCGGCTGAGACAGTGTCCAAGTTATGATGGCTATACGAGTTCTGGATTAGTCTTGCCATGTGTTTAGTCAACTCAAAAGGTGAGAAGGGAAAAATTTGGGTCTATTTGCTTTTGCCTGTGTAGTCATGAGTTTAGAAAAGCAACTTCTCCAAGAAACTCCAGTTCCTTCTGTTGGGTTACCCACGAGCTGAGCAGCTCTAACCAGTGTGTAAGCTCTGACCCTCAGCCTTCTCAGCACTGCAATAGCTGCTTGAAAGCAAAACAGAAATGCATGTTCACAGGCCATGTTTTGCAGGATCACTGGAGCTGTTATCTTTCATGAATCCTGCTGGCTGACTGAGCACACCTTGTCTGTGGGCAGAACAGCTTTCAGCCTGAAGAAAAAAACCGAAAACATCTTTTTTCAGACAATATTTTAGTGTCTTAACCTGCTGTGGGTTTCCCTCTGGGCCTCTTGAATGTATGAGGTGGGAGCTGATGGCTTTGCCTCAATTTGAATTCTGCTGCTACTGTGCTGGGGGTTGTGTGTCCCTTGCTGGGATGATAGGCTTTGGGCAGGCGCTTTTGCTCCAAAAGATAAGTTGTTTTTTGCTTTTTTTTTTTTTTTCCCCAGAAAACTTGTTTCTGGGCTCTTTCTCCCTAGCAGAAAATTTATCTTCTCAACTATTAAATGGAATTGTCTGTGGGAAAGGGATTGTTGGGAGAGGTGGTGTTTCTCAAAATAACCACTACAGGAGGACTTGTAATTTTAGTACATCACAGGGTAATTCATTTTCCACAGAAAGCAGAATAAGCTTTGGCATTTTATCTTTATTGTAGTGTGGTAGCACCTGTATTTCTGTACCTGTCTTTTGGTCCACCGATGTGTTATTCTTCACTGATAAGAGCATGTCTGCCTTACTGGAAGCCCCTGGGTTTGCATTACCACTTCCTATCTACCAGGTTCTGGCCCCACTGCAGGGCTCCTGGTTTTCCCATCTCTGGCTTCTTTCATCTCTTGAATATTCCTGAGCTATATTGACTCGAGGCTCAACCTCATGTCCCAACCCCTTATCTGATATCAGGAATCATCATGTTGTGTCATTTCAGTCTAGCTCTCTTTCCAGACTTGTGCATGGGAGGCACCACCTGAAAAGCTGGTTTTTTTGTTTGTCAGATTTTCTGTTTGGTGACTTTCTTCTAGCAAATCAGGTATGAAATGTAAAACATGCAGAGAGTAGCATGGAGCCACCAGCACCAGCGGGTTCTCTGTTTTCTTTTCCTCCTTTCCTGTGCTTTTTGCAGCATCCGCAGTTTTATGATCCAATGTGAGCTATAGCATTTCTCCTAGATCTTTTATGTAGATGTTAGGGGATTTAGACCTGGATTATTTCAGTGGTTCCTTCACCTTTTAAGAAACATGACTGCTGAGAACTCTGCACCCTCTGTTTATAGTCCTGTCAAGCTGAAATCCTCACATACCTTCCTGTATGAATGAATTTTTCAGCTGTATTTCTATGCCGTTGAAGGCCCTCTCTGAGTCCCAGAGGTACACAAGTGTCATTTGCCACGTGTCCAACATCTTGCAGGAGTGCAATGCAAGGGGGAATGTGGACCTCCCACAGGGTAGCAAAGGGTGTTTCAGCATATCTGTGTATCAGGCCAGGAGTCTGTAGATCCAGAAGTGGGACTGCAGGATGCCTGGCTGGCTTTGTTTTCTCTGAACCCGCTGGTGCTGGTGGCTCCATGCTACTCTCTGCATGTTTTACATTTCATACCTGATTTGCTAGAAGAAAGTCACCAAACAGAAAATCTGACAAACAAACCACAGAGAACATCTGATCTGATCAGAAAATATGTAAGCCTGTTAGTGAATGTAGGCACGGCAAGGGCTAGCATTAATGGAAAACATATTTGTTATTAAATCCCATCCACGTAAACCAATCTGAAACAGATGTGAATGTTAGTGATATTAATAAGTGGGCAAAGTCCAGGGATCCTGAAGGTACTGCTGCACGGGGAGAAGGGGCAAAGACACATCTTTGCTATCAGATGGGTTTTATGAGGAAGGACTATATTTTTACACTGTACCTTGCTTTGCTTTCCTTGTTGGGACTGAAAAATGCAGCATGTGGAATATGGAGAGAGGGGTGTCAGATTAGAGCGAGGACGGCTGCATTTGGGAAGGGAAGGGTGATGGCTGGCAGCAGAGTTGGGTTGAAAGAAAACCAGGTTCTCTGCCCCTCCATCTGAGTTCAGCTGGGCTGTGATGGAATGATCCCAAACAGTCCTGCCATGGCCAGGTGGGTGAAGGGCTAAAGTGTGCCCAGGAAAGATTGAGTCGCAGAGGAGTAAGAGGTATTGCTTGAGTGTAAAAAGAGTTTTCAGAGCAATTGTGCTCTATCAAATTTGACAAGATTTTTCACTACTTGCAGATTTCCAGTCCTTTCTCTAAAGCAGGAGGTGTCCAGACCTTTGCAAGACAAGATTGCTAGGATTTTTTTGTATTGCAAGTCACTGTATTTTCCCTAGCCATCTTACCTGAAACAGCTGAACCTTTTTTTGGCTGATGGCTAAAAAAAAGAAGGCATAACAAAAAATTCAGCCCAAGGCAGACACTTGGCATGGAAAATTGCAGCCCAAGTGGTTTAAGTTTAATAAAGTTATTAGCAATTGAAAACAGGGCTTTATAATTGGAAATGTTTGGCAAGCTTAATAATAGGTTGTGCTACCAGCCCTGCCTCTTAGATGTGTGCATGTACAGGGATGTGCATACATGCGACATGAAGATATGCATTTGTGTTAAGATGCTTCTGGCTGGAAACATGAACCAATGCAATGGCACACCGACTTCCTGTGCCAAGACACCACTTTTTATTCACCTCTTTCTTCTCAACCTTAATTCTTCAAATTTTGGTTGTCCTTCGTCCTCCGGCTGTAATTAAAACCAGACTGCAAATGCTTCTTGTCCTCACTGGAACAAAACACTGACTCTTCTCATGCTCTGAGAATTATTATTAAGAGGAGAATTCATAATGGCTTTGGGGTGGCACAAAGCCAGCTTCCAGGATGCTGGGAAAGTAGCATAGATGCTTCGTACCTCTACTTTCTTCTTGCACGTTGCAGTGGGAGTGGGGTTGGCTTGTTTTCAGTCTCTGTGCATGTGCCTGTGGCCCTTTGCATGATTGCATCTCCTTGAGTGGAGATAGCAGCTTTTGGGTCGCTCACCTGACCGGACAGCACCTACCTGGGGTAAGAAGTGTCCTTGCTGGGCTGAGTCGGCCAGCCTATCCGCTGTTGGCCTTCATTAGGGCTCTCTGCGGTGTTTGCTGCTGCTCCATCAGGCATCCCAGTAAAGTTTAAACTCTCCATTACCACAAGCCCCACTGTAGCCAGGAAACGACGTCAAGTTGAGTCATCATATTGTTTGAATTACACCAATATGAAAATACATGAAAGCCACAGGGAGCCAGCATTTTCCCTTCTATATAAAATGGGGTTATGACCATATTAAAAAACACAACAAAACCTACCAGCTTTTAACAGGAGATGGTGGAACAGAGGGCTTAAGTGATGCCGAAAAAAACAAGCATGAAAATAATTACATTTGAAACAAGGCCCTGCTCTTTCTTCTGCTCAGCCTCATTATGACCCCTGCTCCTGTCCCCTCTACACCTCCTCCACTGCCTTTCATTTTGGAGAGGGGAGAAGAGCAGCTTTGGGCTGGGGCTGCTGAGTGGCAGTCCAATACTGGTGGGATTGACAGGCAGGGGAGGGAGGCACAGGTCTCAGCTCTGCAAGGTGTGGCAGCTGGCTAGATCTTTTTTGTCATTGTGCATTTGTCATCAGCTAATGTTGGTCTTAATGACCTGGCTAAAGGCTGCATAAAATCTCAAGTCTGAACAGTGCCAGTTTTGGGGGTCTTTGTACCTGGCTTTCAACCCAAGTGTGATGAAGTCTCTTTTTGCGCAGGACCTGGGTGAGCCATCCCAAGGGCTGGTGGCTGGAGGTGCCTGGGTGTGGGTGGGATGCTTGGTGTCTCCCTGGGGTGCACTGAATAGGCCTGCTCTATTCAGAAAACATCTTTGCCTCGACCCAGCAAGTTGTGATCATTCACAAAAGGAAAGCAAAGCTGGGGTTCAGGTAGCAAAAAAGTCGCTAGAAAGGAGACTATTCTCCAATCCTCCAGGTGTTTACAAAGGAGAAAACATCACCATTTTACCAAACTCTCTTGTAAGCTTCAGAGCCCTTTCTCTGAGAAAAAAAGGGAACATTCCCAAAACAGCACAAAGCAGATCTCTGGCACTTTACACGTGGGTCAGCACAAACCCTCTTTCTTTCCCCTGGTAGCAGCATAAAGCGGTGGGATGAAAAAGAAGCCTTCATCCTGCTCTGTGAGACTGTCAGACCCTGGGCCATGCTGTGGGAGACCACCCCTGCCCCGGTGAACTACCAGCAGGGCCAGCTGAGGCCAAGAGGAAGAAGGCTTGATTGCCTTCCTACTTTACAAGCGAAGAGGAAGCTGGGATATCCTGATGTTCATGTCTTCTCTCAGGACCACAAAAGGTGCCACTGCAAGGCTGGACTTCACCATCCTTAGTATGCCAGCGAGCAAAGTTCACTGGAGGACAAGCATCGTGTCCTTCTCAAACACATTGCTAGTTCTCTGTTGACTTCCAGTTAGATTTAATTGTTGGTAAATCTGAACTGACTCATGCTTTCAGATGCTGCCGAAATCCCCTGAGAATCTTCCTACTTCTTCTTCAGAAGCAGAGCAGCTTGTGCACTGAGACTTGTACTAGATATTAATCATTTGTTTTTAACTGTCCGCAAGGCTCTGATATGCTCACAGCTCTGGATCTAAGGCAAACAAGCTGTCCTGAAAACCAAAGTGGAGCCTTCATCCCTTTCAGGCTTCTTGTTTGGTTCAGTGTTATGAATGGTGTTTGCACTCTTTTTAATCATCTCAGCTCAAGGAGTTTGAGTCCTTTGCTGTTAGTAATTTTGATATATTGCTACCATGTACACACCAAAAGTATTTCTACTTTCTTACCTCCACATATGTATGCAGTCAGGAACAATTACTAATGTCAATCGTATCTGCTTGCTAGCTTGCTTTTTTTTCCCTGTTGGTGGTGCTGTAAATCATTTTCACATTTACAACATTAAGAAGGCACTCTGAGCAATCATTCTTGTGGTCAACAAACTGTTGCTGCTTCTCAAGTGTCATGGGTCACTACTTAATTACTGGGTTTCACTCCCAGTTAAAACCATTAATCTTGTCTCCACCACCTTTCTCTGGGCCTCTCAGTCCAGTATGTTTTATGTTAGGCACATACAGCTCAAAGTGCTGGGTTTCTTCACAGCAGCAGAGGTTCTGTAGCTGGGATTTCTGGGCTTGATAAGCAAAATCATCCAACAGAGGCTTTCTTTGGACTGAGTCGCTAGAAGCTGAGCCTTTCTGCAGAGAGCTGGGTTTTTCAAACAGACACATAGATACAAAATACAGCAAAAAAGTTCAGTGGTAGTGCTGAGTTTGCACAGAGTGATGCCACCTCAGCTGTGGGAATTCCCCAAGCTCCATCCCACTGGAAGATTATTGCTGCCTCCTGCATGCTCGGCAGCTGCTCTCAGCCGCTGCCTGAGACCAGGATGAGTATGAGCACAACAGGGAAAGGCAGGGTAGCCCTGGAAAGCAGACATTAATTTATGAGTCCTAAAGGTTCATCGGGAGTTGAACTCACATGTGAAAGATTACACATACCTTTAAGAGGGTTGGCTTCTGCTCTCATTTAGTCTGCCCTTGAGCAGGGTGGAAACACACAGCCTGTGTAGATGGCAGGGCAGCATCTGACTCCTCCCCATCTGTTACTTGCATTGATGGGAATTCATAGGTGTTATATTAGACAGAGAAAGGCTCCCCTGTTGTTCCTTACATGAAATTGCAGCAAAAACATATTTAGAATTATAAGCAGAAAAATGGAACATAAGGGCTACAGAATTCTAACAAAGCTTGTTTCATAGGCCACATCCACAGTGTGTTCATACAAAATGCCACGTGAATCGCACTTAATTTACTACGGAATATATTTTGCTATTTCAGCAAAAAAAAAGAAGAAGAAAAAAAAAAGCCTTTGGAGGACAAGAGCTTTGCTGCAAGTTAGCTGTAAAAGTTCCACAAATGTGGAATCTATTAAAACCATTATTTGTTTATGATGTGAAAGTGATTAGTCTGTTCCAAAAACAAAAACATGAAAACTCTTAAGTGCTGGGAATTTTCAGGAGAATAGCCACCGATTCTTGATTATAATAATTTATATAATAAGACTCTTTTTCTACTGTAATTACTGTAGCACTCAGTTGCCTTAACCAAAGTCGGGGTCCTCTTGCACTTTCATCTAGAAAACACATTCCCTGCCCTGATGAGCTGCTTCTAAGCAGATGAGAGCTGGATGATTACCCCAGTTTTGAAGATGGGGAACTGAGATAAAGAGTCAGTATTACTCGCCCAAGGTCATGGTGATGGGGTCGTGCAGCAGCTCAGGTACCTCAGCTCAGCAATTACCTGGAGCCACGTGGCTGTGCTGGTGAAGTCAGAACATTTCAGCACGAGCACAGGGACATCCATGTGGCCCCAATTACAGACCCAGGATCTCAGTTTTACTTCCTGGACTGGATACAATAACAGGATGCTGGGATATTTCAGCAGCATTCACTGCAGGGAATGTTTGTTCTTTAAAAGCAGAAAAAAAGACTGTTTCCCTCTAATGTCAAATCATGGAAAGATGGGGATTTGGACTTGTTCTGTATGTAGAAACCTCACCCAAATTTGGCTTCTTACCACCTCCTTTCACAACACTGATCACTTTTGATTTTAACATCTTGCTAGTGTTAATGTACTCCACAGATTTTGGGGGTAGGGGGGAGGCTTATGTTTGCTGTCACCCTCCTTTACTGATGCTCACCTGGCTGTTTGGACAGCCTCATGAACCTGTCTGTCTGCAGACACAGAGCCTCAGCACGTTCCCTGTTGTTGGAACCTCTCACGAACTGTTTGCAAGGCCTTTTAGAAGCCACGTCTGCAACACCTCCCACTTCACAGCCTGCTCATCCTTCCCACGTGCTGCATGTCCTACCCCAGAGCTAATTCTCACCTTTGAAGCATAGGGCATTTCTAACAGACAGAGCATATACAGCTAATGCCTGTGTTCAGGTGACCATGCAAATGCCATCAGTGAAAGCTCTTATCAGTGGGAGCCTTCACTGATGAGCTGATGATCAAAACAAGTATCTTCAGGTTTAGCAGCCTGTTAGAGGTTTTGCCTCATTATTCCCAGGCAGGGCATGAGGCTCTTCAAGGTGTTCTGGCCTATGTACTCTAAGCCCATTGTTTCTTTTAAACCACATTTTATTTGGGGTACAAAAATTCGTCAGCCATCTCTCATTACCCAGGAAGAGCAATTGTGGCTGACTACTGTTTCCTCTCCCTCAGTAACTTGCCTGCTCATTTTAAGGTATCGGTCATTACAAGTATTGGACTCAAGAAGTACAATATTCAGTTGGTCTCACCCTGGGAGGGAGGCCTTTCCTCTCTTATAGAGGTCTGTTTTGGAGAAGAAACAATTAACAAAGCAAGGGCAAAACACTTCATTTTGGGAAATTTTAGTATTTAAATTAGATTGGGTACTGAACTGTTGCAAAGTGGTTAGCAGGCCAGGTCACTGCTACCTTAGAGAATGAAATCCTGTAAATGTTCACTAACTGTGCAAGCTCCACCCTGAAATCAGTTAAGGGCTGTTCGCCTATGTGTTCATTGTGCAATGCTGTCACTGAACCTTCTAATTTACAGCCCAAATTTCCTCTCAGCTCATTCATATCCCCAAGCTCCAGTGATGTTTTTTAGCTTATTCATTCTTCTTTCCTGTCACTGGAGAAGTGTCAAGATTGCAGTCAAGGGGTGTCTTCGCTCTCATTGTAAGTAGGCCATCCTCTTCTGGTTTCTGTTCCTGAGCGAGCTTCCCTCTTCTGTTAATCCCAGAGTCCTTCCTTTCATATGTTGCCCTGTGAATTTACCTTCCTTATATACAACTGGACACAACACTCCAGTACAATAGTGTTATCACTTCCCTCCATCTACTGGAAGTGTTATTCAGTGCTCCCAGGTCTTTCTGCTCCAGTTAGGTTACAGTGATATGGTTACAGGTGCCTCACACCTTGCACCACAAATTTCTGTGCATTTTCTGTGACTCCTTATCTCAAGATCATCCAGATAGTGTTAACCTTGTTTTCCCCTCTGTTTAGGCTATCTCTGAAATTGGGGTTATTAGCAAGTTTCATTAGCACATTCCTTACATTACGTGCCATAGTCATTAATGAGAATATCCAGCAAGATTCCCAGGACCTAGCACTGAAGAGCTCCATGAGTAATTCCCTTCAGTTGAAGAATTTCCTTTTCACATAATGTGTTTCCTTTCATACAAATCAACACTTTATGTACTTTTCAGATCTTGTACAAATTCCTATTTTTTCCTGTAAAGAGCCTGTATGACATACTTTACTGAAGTCCAGATCAATTGGATGCACTGTATGTCCTCTAGGAAATCTCTAGCAAAGAAGCCAGATTAAATGAATTTCTGTCTTTGGCAAATCCCAACGTTGTACTCTATCCCAGTTCCCATATATACTTATGTCTTTCATTACTCTTTCCTTCGACTGCTGTTTTAAAGCCTTGTGTGCTATTAAAAATGGTTAATGGCAACTGATTTTACCTGCTGCTTTAAAGGAAGCTATTTAAAGTCTTTGTCCAAAAGTGACTCTTGGTGTCTAGGATGCAGCTGACAGTTTTCTGGAGTGGAGTTTGCAAGCTGGTCGGAGAGCAGGCTACCTGCCTCATTGGATCCTGTCCACAGTGAGGAGAACCAGCAGGTCTCCAAAGGCATCTGGACATTGCAAAGTCAGGTCCTAGCATTCACAGTGGGATCTTGGGCGACAGAAGGAGTTAGAAAAGCTGTCATTCACCCCAGTGGTTCTCAGTCAAAGCATGTATGGGTCATGTTTCTCTGTGGCACTTTGTGCCCAGGTGGGGAAGGGAGGAATTTTATTTCTCCCTTTTCCCACTTGCCCATCATATGAGAAGAAATTGGAGTCAGTTTATGCATTTGCTCCCTAAATTATTGTTTTTTAAATGGAGTTACTGTTGAGTGGATGTGAAAAGGGGAAATTTATTGTTGTGCTTTTGCTCCTGCTTGGAAATGCAAGTTTTGGCTTGTATCTACATCTATATTCATACAAACTCAGGCACGTGCACACAGTTTTATATAAAAAATGTGAACCACCTGCCTGTGTTTGAAATGAAAGAAATGGGTAGTTTGTCCAATCTGAAAAATACCAGCCAAAAGAGAGGAGGGGGGGGATAACATGGGTCAAGAATAAAAAGAGTCTAAATAAACTTGTCAGAAATGGGAATCTGGCAGGTGCAAACCCAAATGGAACAGAAGGGAAATGGGAACCTACACAGAGTGTGGCAACAGGAGGATAATTAATAGATCCAACAGGAAGGTGTAGGCTTGATCTGGGAAAGTAAGCAAGGAGAAGAGAAGAGAGAAATTCAGCTCTTTACTAAGAGAAGAAAATGCTTCCCAAAGAGTCTGGCATGGAAAGAGGCCTGGAACGGATGAGAATCTGGATCTCCAAGTAAAGGAATGTATGAGATGAGTCAAGAGGGAGAGAGAGATTTAAGGAAGAGGAAGATTTACTTCTATATCACACATGGGAGAAGAGATAGCAAAAGAAGTTCGTAACATCTTGGGAGATTTCAGGCTAACAGGAAGAAATTTCCTTGATTTAAAAAAGGGATCTAAATGTAAAGTATTTTTTTACCTTGCCCATAGAGAGATCTTTCTTTACTCCTTTTTGCTAGAAGTTTCTATAAAAAGGAGTTGGTGACTGGTCCTGCTGGTAATGTGGGTCCTGGACACCAGTACACGTGGGTGGATGTCTCCTTCTCCCCCCCAGCCAAGGATCTGTCTGCCCCATTAGCCTTACCAAGATGCTGATGCTGACCTGCTACTAATTTCAGGTGAGGCAGATTCAAGGACCTAACACCGAGACTGACTTGGCTCTCAAGGCATGTGTGTGACCATCTCCTGGGCACCACCAGCCAGGGAGCTAATTCAAACCTTCATATATAAATATGTTTATATAGGTGGAAGTGTAATGATTTTAGTGTAGACATGCTCTAGAAATACTTAACATGGAAAGGAAAGTGGCATTTCTTAAGGATGACGTGAGCTGGTGGCTGCAAGCAGTAAAGCTCTACTTAGAACACCCCCATTCAAGTCTGGATCTACTCAAAGAAACCCAAATCCACCCCAGGTTGGGTTGGTGAAGCAGAGGGTTCCTGGGCGCCTGGAAAACAGCTCTTGGGTCCCCTCCCCCAGCTTTATTCTTCATTACAGGTATTAATCAGTCTTCCTGCATGGCACTGTGTACATAGTTTACCCAGGTTTTCTACCACATACAACATGTAGTTAAATTGCACCCAGATCCATATATCATAACACTGTTCATATGAGGGTAAAAGATGCACAGTGCTATTTACCGTATAGCCTCTGCGTGAGGTTTCTGTGGTAGACCCAAAATGCAGCCACAGGGGCCAGGCCCTTAAAGCATTACTCATTTTCTCTCTGCTCTTCATTTTGCTGTCACGGGGGTTTATTGAAGCAGGGCTGATGCAGTGACCAGTGCTGAATGTACCATGCATACATGGTATCCCAATTTTTTATATAATTTTAGTTCAGCTGTGCCCATTTGGGGTTAACTTTCTGCTAATATCCAAGTGCTAATTTTACTGCTCTGGAAGTCTGATGAATGTTAATTTCAAGGTCACGTAGCTACATTTGGAAACCAGATTTAAAAGCTGGTGAGGCAAGTATGTAGTTTGGATGTAAGTTGGCAACTTCCCCAAACAAGGCCAAACCCAAACACTACATGGGTGCTTTGACTGGTCACAACTACACGACAGAGCTTTCTGATGCAAAGGGCAAAATTGCACATGTTGCATTCAGACTGATCTTCATGAACGTAGCATGAGTGGGAAGAAAGGTGAAAGGAGACCCATAAATCACATGTTGTGCAGTACTCACTCAGCACTACTGCAGAGGAAAGTGAATGCTCGTTTTGGGGCTTAGCCTGCAGATCAAAGCAAGGCAACCATGCCTTTCATCTCCCCTGCCTGTGGAAGGGCTGCTGGGACTGGGTTTGTAAAGCTGCACCCAGGGAGAAGCCTGGTAGAGTCTTTAGCTGAGGGCTGAGTTTGGCAGGTCTTGGAAAAGCCCACAGCGAAGGGCTGGGTTGACCCATGACGTTGCTTGTACCTGTCTTCCCCTATGCCCGGCTCCTTTGATTCTCCCTTAATCTGTGTGTAACCTCCCTGGGGACCTGACGTGAGGAAGCAGCGGGGTAAGAGTGGCTGTGCTTCTAACCTGACAGCGTCGGCTGGGGTTAGATGGGAGGGTAGTGCTGCATTCACACATGGGTGATGGTAGTGAAAACAGGCTTTTCTGCTCGGTCTCCTCCAAGCTTGTGTTATAAAGACATGGAGAGGGCAGTTGAGCCAGACCTTAGCACATGGGAAACTGGAAGACTCGAACTCAGCCTTCTCCTTGGGGACACATGTCCCCCTTGACCTTCGGTAGGGCACTTTATCCTGTTCCATGCCACAGTTTCCCCCAGGTGAAATGAAACAACAATCTTGTCTCCCAGCACTTTTGACCAATGGGGGCTGGATGTGGTCACAGGTATCTTAACAAATGGATGGTACTATGTTCTCTTCCCATTATTTTAATCCAGAAAGATTTCCGTTTCCCTTCTAGTTTGTCAAACTTGTGAAGTTAGCCTGGGCAGTATAAACAGTCACTGAAACTGAAATTCCTAGTCAAAATAAGACAGATTGACTTTTTTTTTCCCCTTTAAAAATGAATATCTTAAACTGACAATGTTGTCTGTGGGTGGCAGATCTCTTAGGCGAAGCTGGAGATGTGGCTTGCCTTGGCCTCTCATGTTTGGCAGGCAGAGAATTGTCCTTCAGCACATCTAAACTGCCCAGATCTTTGTTTTGGATGTGCCTTGTGTCTTCAAGTAGAAGTAGTGAGTGTTGTCAGGCTGGGTGAGCCTGAAGATGCATCACAGCAAGGAGCACCGTGTCCTTCAAGTGGCTCCAGTCTCCCAGCTGTGGGGAGGGAGCTTGGCTGCCATGCCCCCCCTCGCCTCCTTTGCAGGAGCACAAAATGCAGGATTTAGGAAAACTGAAAAGGGCAGTGAAAAGCCTCTCCCTTGGTGCAGTCCTGCAGCATCAGACTGAATGAATGATGTGTGTCCGTGTCTGTGGTGCATTTGTGGGACTGAAGCAGGTTCCCTTGGGTGTGTCCATTTTGTTCCAAACAGTTCATAAATCTAGTAATTACTAACAAAGGATGTTCTGTTAAATGTAAATAATATCTGAAATATAATCTCTATAAATGTGGTTCATTTAGCCATTAATTTTATAGATTGTTGAAGTAATTAACAGTGCATAAAGAGGACTTCCTCCAATGCAAGTGTGATCTTTGGCTGAATGGATCTTTGTAGTGATCTCTAAGCTTCGCAGAGTGGAACTGAATTTCATCTTGCCTTTATTTCCTTATTTTAGGATTTTAAAGTGTTTCTAAAATTATTTTTTTTTATGTGCTGGCCTTTAGTAGTTTAACTTGTTTGCTTTTGTGGGTCAGTATAAATCATACTGAAATTCATAAATTAGAGTCCTTCTCAAGGTAAATTATTTAAATACTCAAATATATGAACAAACACTGCCTTACACAGGCTGTCATGTTATCTCTAGCTAGACAGAACGTGCAGAATGATCAGGGTATGTTTTCCACTTCATTTGCTTTTTTCCCCCTCTTCAAACACAACTTTTTACTTTGGTTCTCTACATGCCTAGTCAGTAGCTAAAAGCAGTTTAACACTGCAGCAGAAATTAAGATCTCTGTTTATTCTTGCTGTCTAAAAATTATATTCTCCCAATGGGAAATCAGCCAAAGAACAGAACATCCTCTCCTACACTGCTGCTGCTGTTTGATCTCTCTCCTTCACCTGTAGGTTCTTCTACCATTTGTATTTACACAGACCTTTTGCAATTTCATAACTGTCGCAGATGAAAACTCCTTCTGCCTTTCTTCTTGGAGATTTTTGGTCCTTCTACTGCCAAGAAAAAGTGTTGCTTTGAGAGTGTGGGAAAGATGACAACTACAGAAGAGGCAGCACAAGAAAACAGCGTAATGCAGCCACTTCACTGGGCACAACCTTGCTCTCCCCAATGGTATAGGGAGAAAGAGATTCTCCTAACAGGCCGCAAGTACAACAGATGAGCAGAACTGGAGACTTGATTGTGTTTCCCTCCTGTTGATGGAGGAATAAGGGCAAAGGAGAAAGCTGGACTCATGATTCTCCTCTCTCATAACAACATGAACCCCCCAAAAGAGAGAGCAGCCTCTAGGTGTGGATTTTATATGGCCATGACTGGATTTTCTTGCAGTGCGGATGTTGCTGCTCTCATGTGTCCATCCAAGGAGCACACATTTAATATCAATCAGTGAGACAAGCAGTTGTGTGGGTAACTCTACGTATCAGAGCTGTCACTTGATTTTGCTGGAAGAGTCAAAAAAGAGTAAAAACCCCAGCTCTCTCTGCCATTAATGGTGGATTGTCTGTCAGGATGAGCTCTTTTAATCTACTCCATTTGGATTCCTTTTGCAAAGAGTTCTTCAGAAATACAACAGATTTTCAGACATGCTTTTCTCCTCATTAACCTTATTCAAATAAATTTGCAATCTTTATTTCCCAAGGTGTCCTTGCAGTGTCAACATCTGTTTTGGTAAAGATTTGTTTAATAGGTAGCTAGAGCTCAAAGTCTTTGCTGTCATAATATCCTTGCCCTTAAAGAAATTAAGGGGTGCCCATTTGGCAGTTATTACAACAACTCTTCCTTCCTTGTGTGAAGGAAGTGATACCTTATTTCTCTCATTAGAGTAAAATATAACCCTTTTAATGTGTTGGTGTATCATTGCATAAATTATGAGGACTTCTCTCTGTTTATATGGAATGCAGACTTTTCAAAACTGGAGTGCAGAGACACAGGGCTGTGAAAATAAAAAGCAGATGTCTTTCTCCCTCTCAGGAGGTTAAAGCTTATCAGGGTATTTTAACTCTTGAGGTCCTGTGATGGGCAACATCGATGAACAGAGGGAACTGGAATTCTCAGGTACAAGATGGGGCATCGAGTTAATCCAGGTTCGCTTTCAGGATTTATCACAGGGCGAAACTAAGCGTGACAAATGTGGAAAGGAAGTTTTGCCATTGTTGGGTTTTCTTTCATGTAAATGAAGGGAAAATGTAGCCTATAAATACCTATCTGGCTGTGTCATTGTCCCTTCTGAAGCCCTCATGGCAGATGTTCTTGTGGAGTTGCTTGCTGAATTTGCTTAACAATGTGAAGTATATTTCCCCCTCTGCATCTATCACTGTGTGGTTTTTGTATTTCACCCACTGCATCTAAGCAAGTAACAGGAGTCTCTCCATGTGAGTGCTGAAACATTTGGGCTAGCACAGGGAGGTTGGACATGGAAAGATAAAAATCAAACCAATCTTTATCTTACCCATAACCTCTGTGCAGAGGAGCAGGTGACACAAAGCCATCCATGCCATGTTTGGGGATCTCCTGGGCAGGGGGAATCCTAACATGTTCCCTTAGGTACCATTTCCAGATGGCTGGAGGCGTTGGAAATATACCTGCAGCTGAGCCCTCAACAGGGATGTAGTGGCTGAAAAGGGTAGTGATTTCACCATGAGAAAATGAACTTAGGGCATGGATATGCCTCCTCAAGGGCTGTGGGGTGTTTGTGGAAGAAGAGCGGAATTTAAAAAAAATCCACAGAAAACAGATATTCGTCATGAATTATTGATTTAAACAAAGTGTGACAGCCAGGCAGATGACTCTAAAATGTGTGGCTGGCCTGTACTTCATGGTATTACCACAGTGGTTTATAGTGTTTGGAGGAAGAGTTATGACGCAGAACAAATGAGATAAAAAGCTTGTTTAAGTGTAATTAAATGGGTCTAAAAGCTGCCCATTTTATGGGAAGGAGATGCAGGAGTGGTGCCAAGCTGTAGCATGCTGTATGGTTCACCAGCTTGTCATATCCATATGGGCTGATTCAGAAGAATCTGTTTAAAAGTCATCCAAACAATTTATGGACGTTCTCATCACCGGGCCTAAGTGCATGAAAGGAAGATACACCCAACAAGGTCATAAAATGGTACCAGGATCTTCTGCTTTTAAAAGACAGCAGTTCAGATGTTCAAAATTGTCATCCACTGACATCACCCCTGTAACCATTAGTACTGGTGGGGTGGTCGTTGCCTTGACATTTCCATATGGAGTAGTATTTGTTGGCAGCCAGCTTAAACAAGAAAGGATCACTGAGACTGGACACTCATGCGAGGCAAGTCATGTTGCAGATGGATCAGATATCCTTGCAATGAAAATGCTCCTTCAGCCAACAAGTTTCCTCTTTGATGGTTTATCCCAGGGAATTGAGCTGGTCAGAAATGTTCCCATGAAACATTGTTCCTTGAGCCTGACTTATTTTGCTGGAACCGTGCTAAGCACAGTTGACTTTCCCCATGCCCGAGGAAGAGAGCTTGAGGAAACCCACCTGTACTTCTGGCAGATCTCTTCCAGGACAGGAGAAACATAGTGTGTACAAGTCTCTGGCTCCGGAGCGGATGCACCTGGTGGATTTGCCCCAAGGCCAGGGGTGCTGGGAGCTCTGCAGCTGCCCGCTGAAGCTGACAAGCTTTGACGTGCATTTCGCTGGGAGGCTGCAGCAGGGTCTGGGGAGCTTCTGGCTTCCTGGAAATTGCTCTCTTTTCAAAAAACTGAAAAAAGTTTCTGTTCAATTTGGATCAAAACCAAATTTTGTATATATATATATATTTTTTTTTTTTAAACCCTACATTTCCAAGGCACTGGAAACACTGCTTTTCAGCCAGCTCTACTTGATAGTTTTATAGGGCTTTGCCATAATAAAAGTGAAGTGAGACGAAACAGAAAAGCCCTGCTTAGTAACAACAGGGGGTGGGGGAGTGGGAAGGGAGGCCTTAACCAGAGACAGGCTTGCTGGGTGACTGTTCTGCCAGCAGAGCACAAACTACATGTGCCAGAAGCGTGATTGAAATCACGTGGGTACAAGGCTTTGCATCTCACTGCTCCGCAATCCAGCACGAATCCAGGTGCCTCTTTGGAAAGTGGGGTGCTCTGTCCTGAACGGTCACTGGTGTCTTTGGCCAGGCAAACGCTGGGTTATTTCTCAGGCATATCTGAACAGATGCTTTTAGCCTCTTACGGCTGTCTTCCCACATATGGAGCTTTGCTTTGTCACCAGACCCTGCCAAAGATCCAGTCCTCCTTTTGACAACAAAGAACTGTTTTTATTTACTATGAAAGCTGGTCTGGCCTTGGTTCTCAGTTTTGTAAATTAGTCATCTCATGTCAGTAGTAGTGGAGCTCCTCTCACATGTTAATAAGTTTCTTTCCAGAAAACTATCAAGTCAGGATTTTAGGGGGAGGGGGATAAAGGGGGGAGTAGTAAGGCAGAAGGGACTTAATAGCTCACTGTCTTCATTAACATTACCCAGTCAGGTGACCATCTCCCCCTTAGATAATGTTCCATCCATCCCTTGCATTGGGAGTAGCTATGTCCTGTCCTGTTTCTGTATGGGGAACTGAGCGATAGATTAGCAGTTAGAGCCAGAATCTGTCCTGACATGCTTTTGCTTTCTTGCTTCCTAACTCAGTTCCCTCCTCAGTGGAGGTACTTGTCTGAATCACACAATTATAGAAAAATTCGTTGGAGGGGACGTCTCAGTTGGATCAGGACTATCATCAAAACTAGGTCAGATCAGCTATGGCTTGAAAACAACCATGGATGCAACATCATCTCTAGATAACCTTTTCCAGAGCTGCACTACCTCGTTAAGTGAAAAGTTTTTGTAATGTTCAAGCTTAGCTTCCCATATTGCAATTTGTGTTGCACCTTTTATTAACTTTCTCTCCTTACCTAGAAGCATTTGGCTCTATTACCTTTGTCACCCTCCTTCATGTAGTTGTAGGTGGCTGTTAGATTCCCCCTTAGCCTCCTCTTCACCAGGCTGTACAAGTCCAGCTCCTTTATTCTGTCTTTTTTTCCCAGCTGGCAATGAACTCCTGAATCATTGATTGCCATGCTTTGAGTCCAGCTGTCCAGCCCATTTTCAACCCATACAATGATCTGTTTGTCCAGTCCATACTTCCTCATCTTACAAAAGAGACTACCATGGGAAATAGTGTCAAAAGCCTTACTAAAAGCAAAGTGTATTGCAGCGCTGCTCTCACCTTGTCTATATAGCCAGTCATTTCATCACATAAGGCAATCAGATTGGTCAAGCGTGGTCTGCCCAAGGTAGATCTGTGTTGACTATTCCCTATTTATCTTCTAGTTCTTCCTATGTGTGGAAATGGACTCCAGAGGGTGTGCTCCATGGTTCTCCCAGACTTGAAGAGAAACCAGCTGTCAGAGATCCTTCTCTCACCTTTCTTATAGATGGGTGTAACATCAGTCTTTTCTGGTCATTAAGGACTTTCCCCAATCACTGTGATCTTTTGCAGGTAATAAACAGTGGTCTTACAGTCACATCACCAAGCTCCTCCAGTACCCTGAGATGAAAACCATCCATTTCCATGGATTTAAATATTTGCACCTACCCTATGTTGTCGCTAACTTGTTGCTCCTCCACTGTTGGCTGTTCCTGTCTTTCCCAAGCAATTCTGATTTGTGCAGAGGTCTAAGAGGAAGATTTGCTGGTGAAGACAGAGGGAAAAAAGATGTTTAGTACTTCAGCTTTTTCAAACTGAAAGCGGTTGTCTGTCTTCCCCACAAATGACATTTTTTTCAGTGACCTTAGCCCAGTTGAACTGCAAGTAATGGGACTGCAGGGTAACATGTTGTAATCATTCAGGGCTGAGCATGAGACAGGGATTTGCTTTGCTCAGTATCTGAGTTCCGGCAGATCAGTCTCAAATAATGTGAATCTTTGTACAATGTAAGAGCCTGTGTAAGGTCCTTTCAAAGATACAACTCCCCAACTGTGTATGGTATATTACATTCACCAAGAATGTTGTAAAATTGTTTCCTCTAAGACTAAAGTCCAAGGGAGGATGAATTCTCTACGCAATATGCTTGTATCTCCTCTTATTTTCATGGATATTCTGGGTAGTAAATCCCTTATCTCCTGCTATGTGAACAGTTTACTAAACATCTGTCAGTAGCACCCGTGCCCATCTTGCTAATCTGGAATGCCAACATGCCTCCAAACCCTAAAAAACGCTTAACCATCTGTATCTCAGTACTAAAAATGCAATGCAATTTAACTCAAAAATTTTGAAGTGTCTGCATTTCGTCCGCGTAAACTTTATTTGCAAGGCAATCTTTAGACATAGGAAGAAACCCATTTCCAGAAGGAAAACATTAGCAATGGGTGCAGTTGTGAAGGGTGGGAGACAAGGTTGTGACTGAATGGGGCCTTGGAGGTCAGGTGGTTATCTGAACCATCTGAGCTTGAAAAACCAAGTGAGAGAAGTCGAACAAATAGGTCTGTGGCATTTAGGCGCTGTATTAAATAGGATTTGTGGTACTTGCTGCTTCAAGCTGTGCCAAGAATAGCATGAGTAGCCTTTCTTGTTGAAAATTGGCACATCTGGTCCCAGTCCTAGTTGGAACCAGTGGGGCATGAAAAAATATGCTGTATTACTAATATTTGTTTTGAAACCTTTACTGGAGGATTCAACCCAGGATGGACATTCATAGTGTTACGTGATCTCTCCTTTCTTTCTCAAGTTTCACACTCAGCAACAGACCAGCTCACATGTCAGAAAGCACTGATCATTGGGCAAAAATGGGCTCTGCTCCTGTGTAGTTGTGCTCTGTTTCCCCAGAGTCCCTGGGTCACCAAGCTCTCTCCAGCACTAACTTTCTAAAGTAACGCACAGAGGAAGAGTTAATTTAGCCAACCTACAGAAGGAGAAATGGAGGAAAAATGAATTTATTTGGTGGGGCAGGCTGATGACAGCAATGACAGGGGAGCTTTGGACCTTTTTGGGCCCTTATTCCCAGGCCAGTTTCCCTGTTACTGGCTCATACTGCGCACCACACTGGGAGAGAAAGCAAAAATGAGAAGTGGGTGGATTTAATTCAAAATTTCAAAGATGTTGCTGCTGCATTTGCAGATGGTGGCAGCAGATGACAGAAATGAGCTCATTTTCCCTCTGAACATTTCTTTCATCCCTAATAAAAAAATCTTAAACCAAAGAGCTCCTATAAGAAATGTGTTTTCCCCCTCTCTCTTTTTTTCTACCGGAAGAAGATAACCAGAGCAAAAGAGAATAGATTCTTGCAAAAATTCCTGGAGTACATTTTCCAGATATCTCAGTATGGCTTGTTTTACACAACTCCCTTTTAGGCCCAGAACTAAGATAATCTGTGCGCATCTTAGCCCAGCTCATCCCTCTCCAATAGAACTGCCCTTGATATTGACTATTTTTTATTCTCCAAGTCCCTGTCATCAATTCTTTTTATTTATCTTGCTTGTGGCAGGGGTTTTCTACATGGAAATCTGTTTGTTGGGTTTGAAAGACTTATAGTTCCTCTTGTTACAGGCTGATGCATGGCAGGACAAGGGGTGATGACTCTTCTCATCACTGGCTGCAGCTGTTCTCCTCTTGGTAGCTGTTTCTGAGCTTGGGTTTTCCAGTGGCTCCTGTCCCTTTCTTCCATAGGGATAGGGTTTGAATGCGAGTTGTTTGGTTTCCCCACCCCAGAGTCAGCTGGTTGATCCAGACAACATCCAGAAAGCAAGCCAAAATATGACAGTATGGGCAGTTAGGCTCTGATGGACCCAAATGTGGTTTCCAGCCCTGAGCTAACATAAATGCATAGACTGAGCTCATAGTGTCAAGTGAACTGTGCACTGTCTTGGAAAACCTCCTAATTTTTCAGTCCAGTCCTGTGCAGCAAGATATCTCTGGAGCTCAGAGAAGAGACTTCAGGACCTGCTTCCGTGCATTTCTGCATGACATTTATTTCCCTTAGCTCTGCCCAAACGATGAAAAGGCAAAGGGAAATTTAGCCATTAGATACATTTCTGTCTTGATGCTCTCTTTTATCTCAGCTTGCTTTTAGATTCCGTGTGCCTGAATTAGACAGTTGTACTGCCAGTAAGAAAGAACCACCACCTTCTCTTTTTTTTTTTTTAGGAAGGATACAACAACGGGTGTTTTTCCCAGAGGTAGCTCTACTTGCATGATTCATGCTCTTCAGCAACACCTCTTCCTCCTGCATTCTCAGTTTTCCACTATGTGTTTCTGGTGGGATGATTTGCGCTGATCTTAGCTCAGCAGGCTTTACGGGTCCCCTGGTTACAGCCCAGCAAGTGGGGCGAAGTTATCAAAGGAAAAAAACAAACCAAACCAAACCTATCGTGACGTTTCTTAAAATAATAATTTCCCATTCAGCTGTTCACACACTGCAAAGTAGAAGCCAGACCCCTTCTCAAGCTGAAATCCTTCCTGAAGTTTGGATCCCATTGAGGATTTAGGACTGGATTCTCCTTTATACTGAGGTCTCTTGAGCCACGAAGCAAGGATGTAAATTATTTTTATTCTCACTTTCACATGAGAATTAGGCCTTTAGAGTCAACTTGAGTTACCTTGTGCTGACTGCATCAGTCACATATGACCACCTGTTGTTTCTTGGTTAAGCTTAACAGTATTTAGTTTTTTGGCAGGAATGCTTCCTTTGCTGTGTGTTTTCATAGCCCTGGCCACTAGGTGCTACTGCAACACAAATACAGTGATGGTTAAATGGAGTCAGACAGATCCTGGCCGTGGGAGCTCAGCATGGAAGGGGCTTTCTGCACCCTTGGTTCCTCTTGCCAGTGCGATGCCCACACCTGAGCTGCTGTGGAGCTGGCACGGTGAGCCTCGGGTTAATGGACAGGCCCACAGCTGATACAGAAGTATAGGATGCTGTGGCTAGGCTAAAACAACCTCTTCTGGGAACTAAGGCCCAATTCATAAGAGAAGGGTATGGAGGATGGACTCCATGCTGTGCATGCACCTCAGGATGAAATATGGGAGAGGACTGCACAGGGGAATGATGCTTTTGGTCACCAACTGTCGGTGGAAGACCTATTACTGAAGGCAAGATGTGAAGTACTGCTGCATTCCTCTCAGATGGTTTGTTTATAGATTTGGATGGTAGATTTTAGGACTAAAAGGAATGCTTGGATCTTCTAGGCTGGCATCATCAATCTAGTAGATACTAGATTTCACTGGTTAACCTGGTGAGACCAGTATGTTAACAAAAGAATCGCCTCCAGAAAAGCATCTTCTCAACCTGAAGACGTCAGGAGAGGAACACCACCAGTTTTCCATGGCTATTCATGCTCCATGTCTAACCCAGTTTGTGCCTTCCCACTTGTTTGAATTTGCTTGCCTTGGAATACGGAAGAGGTGCATACAACCAGGAATAAAACAGGGAACAAAAATATGTGTGATAGATCTGCTCTGTATTTTTCCACTGCAGTTTCTTTCTGGTTTATATTTTGGGCTTTTTTTCCCAGAAGAAAAGGAATACTTAGTAAAATGGAATTTTTAATTAAAGCAACAAAACAAAACTTGTTCTTATTGAAAACCTTCAAATTGAAAAATCTGGTTTTAGGAAAATCCTGTTTCTTAGGCTGGCTTCATTTGATATCTTATATCCTCAGCATGATGCTGTCTTTCATAAGACTTAATTTGTGTAATAGAAGCCAGCAATAAAGGCAGAAAATGTTCCCTTTGCCCTGTTACTAGCTTTAGTTTATCTGGGCTGACTTCAGCACCTCTAGGGAGGCAGCAGAGAGACAGTTTGTACAACTCTGCCTTAGAACAAATATATGAAATGGAGACAGAGACTCTTCATTCTCACGGGCTCTTATTTGTCTGTCTGAGCAGTTATCTGTCTGAGCAGTTTGCTTGCTGCAATATGGCCTAAAGACCCACAGGTCTTATGAGTTCCTACTCCTGCTCGGTCCCTGGTGCTTCTCCGGTTCACACCATCACAGTCTGGGCTCTGTACACTGAAATCTTTGTGTGATTTTTTTCATGGTGAATGGGCCATCTGCCAACAAGGCCAGGGCAGAGTGCTGTATATTTGGTAGTTCTGAATAGTTTTGCTGCTGTCTTCTGTAAAATAAGTGAAATGCTTAGATTTTTGTTGGTGTCCTCTAATGCTCTGATAGTTTTACTCTTAGCTTCTGGGAAAAAAAACAATCTTTATCTATTGAGCTTGTAAATTTTGATTACTCTTGACATGGTCTACTGTTTTATGCTGTTTTAATTACTCCCCTGCCTCGTATCCATTTGGAGCAGGAATTCAGAGCTGATTCAGTTTATCATGCATGTAATGCAACTTAAAGAAAAGCATTTCACTAGAGAGCTTCGACATTGTTCGCTTGTGTTTGGTCCTTGTTTTACTGCTAAACTTTGCTTTTCTTCTTAGTTGAAGACAGGATACAGAATAGAGCAGACATTTGCGAAAAATCTTAGCATTTGTCACTATTTTTCATCTACTGCCTAAGAAACTTGACTGTATCATGTTGAGCCCATGCAGAATGGGAGCATGCTTGCAATAGCTTACGCCCTCCTCTAACATGATACATTCCAGAAGAGATGAGATTACCAGTTAGGTGACCGCAGCAGATCCACACAATGTGATCTGTCCTGTGGTTACAGTGGGGTTTTGAAAGCTAAATCCAGAAATCAACTCACACCTTTTCTAAAAATGGTGTGCTGAATAGTGTGTGCTGAGTGTAGATAGTGCTGGGCCATAAGGGGACCTGTGCACAGCTGGCACTTAGTTGCTTTTCTAGTAAGGTTGCTACTACTTGATTTGATCCATTTTAAGACAGAGGACTAGGTTTTTTTTTCCCTTTATGTTGTCTTTCAATGACTTGCAGAGTTTCCAGGTCACTGGATGACCATTGGTGCTGATAATCACTCAAGGACAGAAATAGCTATCTTTTTAGGCATATATCTAAAGTTTCTGCTCAGTAGCATATGTTCAAATGAGGGTTCGCTAAGGAACAAACTCTCTGTCCAACCAATAAATACCTGAGATGCTGAGATGCTGTGTTTGCTTGTCAAATGCTGAACCCCAAACCTCATATCAACCAGAAGGCCTTTAAATCTGCTCCCAAAAACTGGCATTTCCATACTGGTGGGGAAGAACTATTAAGAGAGCTCAAAGAAACAAGTCTTTGGAAGCTCTTTTAATGGAGGTTGAGGGAGCAGAGAAGTTTGGCAATGATGCAAGATAAAGCAGTAATATTACACAATTGTAATGCTGTCCCTCACTGAAACCATTCTAAATTATTTGTAACACTATGAAAGAAGAAATGTGAACCATCAGCATTAATAGGCTGGAGAGAGAGAGTTTGGCCAACACCAAAATATTTAGATTTGCATTTGGATTGAGACTAATTTGCCTTCAAATTTTGCGTGTCTTCCTTGTGCTCAGATTGCACTTCTTTTTGAAGCAACTAAAGCAGACAGTTAATTCCTGCTGCACCAGTAAAACTCTGCTTGGACACTTCCCTACCCACAGGAGAATGCCTATTCATTGTCCCGTGTCACCTCTCAGTTAGCCACACAGAGTGATTCTGTTGTAAATAAGTATCAGGATATAGTCTGACAGAGTGCCACATTGCTTTTGTTGCTACTTCGGGAGGAAACAGTTTAGAAGAACCATTCAATCCCTGCGCTTCCAGGCTTGGATGCTTGAAAAAGAGCAAGACTTAAAATACTTTGTCAGACTATTTGGTATATTGTAGTACACTGGCTGGTGAATATGTGTGTCACCATCTTCTCTGAGACAGGATATGTGTCATGAACCTCATAGTGCCAAACCTTACAAGGTATTTTTCTTCAACTTGAGTGACAGATCCTGCTTTTAGAATATGACTGTGGGGCTTAGTGTAGTGACAACATGACATTTTTCATGGTCATAAAGTAGTTACAATAGATCTGAAGTGTTGTGAACCACAAATAGTTAGGAACAAATTTTATCTGCTACTCAAAGTTTCATGTAGATTGCTACATCTTTCCTTTAAACAATTGTTATTGTGCTTTTTGTGCAAACATTTGCTTACTAGCTGAGCCTGGAGGTTACAAGTTCAGAGTTTTCCCTGGGCAGGAAAATGGTCTTTATTGCTGATTGACAGTGGACCCATTGGGTCCTCCATATGGGTTTTTCTGTTGGGAATATTGATCTTCAACAACTCCTTTTCCATCTCCTTGTCTTTACTCTCTATCAGAGCACCCTGTTTTCTTCTGCAGTGGTCATGTACTCCTTCAGACTCCTGCTGTAGGCCAAATTAGCTCCTTACATTGACTTCTTTCTTAGTACATGCTTGCATATGTGAGACCTTCTGTCTTGAAGATGGCCGAGATGATGTCCTGTGAGGCTTACACGCACTGTAATTCTTAGTTTCCTGTTTTCAGAATGACCAAGTACTTGGGTTAGGTTGTTGGTAGGCTGCACCACAGACACACAGGGATGCCTTAGGTAGTCTTGTGCAATGCAGTGAGAGGTGCAACTGTTATGGGCAGCCCACCAGGAGATGCCAAACCTGAGCAAATATATCAATGGAAATTATATTTATTGCCATGGCAGGCAGGCACTGAACACAGACCTCTCTAAAGCATACTTACTGAGCTAACTGTTTAAAAAAATATTTAGCCACAAGCCACAAAATGTCTTACTGAGACAGTGATCTTATTTCTACAGAACTTATTAGCCCAGGAGCGGTGTTGCCCACTTGCAACTTCACTGCTTCCGGAGATAGCCTGGGTCCAGGAGCACCCAGCAGCACCTCCATGTGTGTGCAGTGTGCGGTCTTGTGGCAAAGTTAATAAACCTTCCTGGAACCACCAAAGAGCTGAGGAGAATTGCAGAAAGTCAGCTGGCTCTGTGGGATGCCAGTGGGGTAGTCCAGAAATAGTAGGTATCATTTGCATTTTTAATTTGTCTGAATAATCCTTCCTCACTGTCTCAGATAATGAAGGGCTGAATGTATCCTGAAAGTGTATGAAGGACTATGCTGCAAATTAGCCTCTGCAACAGTTGGTACTTGTATTTGGCCTTTGATATTTATCAGTATGCATAACAGCATCAACACATATGCACTGTTTTTGCATCCACTGCTTTGAGATAGGGCAGGCTTGGCTTTGGTCACAATGCTCTCTTTGGTTTTCCTTGGTTCTTTCTTTTCTTCTCTGCATTGACACCTCGATTTTTGTCTGCTAGTTTGTTATATTTCTGGCACTGGATACCTCTCTGGGCCAATATGTTTTAAGAGCCTCTAGAGCAGGACACAGTAAAAGAGCCAAAGCTGGAGAAAGACTTGGAAGACATACGCTGTAGAGCACATAGGTGGAGCAATGGGCAAGGGCTGGGCCAAAGGAATAGGAGCCAGCTTTCGTTCTGAAGGCCAACCAGCTGTCGGCACTCACTGCCTCTGCTGCTGACTGAGTAAATCCAGTTTCGGGTTGGGAAGGCTGATGTCAGTTGGCCTGCAGGAGTTGTGCTGGGTGATGACTGCAGTCTGCTCCCCTCCACCACCAAACTTCTGAATGTTGACATGATGGCAGGTATTCTTCTTAATAGTCAACAAGCTGTGTAGGTTGCTTAGGAAGTTGCTTAGGTCCAATCCCTTTCCCTTCCTCAGATACCTGAAATATGGAAATACATGGTGTTAAGAACCTCATTCACCATGTCTTAATGTGCTTAGGTGATCTGTTCTCCCCCTTAGGGTCAAACTGAGAGAGCAATAAACTGTTCCACAGAAGTCAGGATGTGATGGTTTGAGAGAGGGCCCAGGTCTGTGCTATTTTAGCCAGTGCTAAGAATGTGCCCAGTTCATTTGCATTCTCTCCCCAACTTTTGAGCTTAATCCCACTGGTGCCAACTCTGCAGAGCTCCAACAAAGTACTTTCAGCTTCTTCTTTTTCTGGTGATGACCAAATCTGCTCCTGAACTGGGAACGGAAGGATCCTGGTTGCTATGGCAAGCACCAAACTACCTGGCCTTCTTGCAATGACAGCAGTCAGTCATGTTCGTTCCTTGCTTCATTGCCCAGTGTAGAAACATCCATTTACCAGAAAGGGTTAAGGATGTTCAGCGTTTAGCATGATTAGGTACACACTGCCAGTGTTAAAATTCAGGGAGGACAGCTCTGAAGTGACCTCATGGAAAACTCTCAAGAGTTTCTCTATGATTTCACATGGGCTTATCCCCATTGTAGACACAGAGGGCCGAAAAGCTGCCTTGTAGCCAGCCGGCTTGTACCTTTTATGAGTGAGTCCTCAACAGATGAATGAATCTGGTACTTATGTAAGAGAAGGGATTATTTGTTCTACCCCCACATTTCAGAGATTTGGATCATGCACCGCATAATTTTGATGATGTCTTGTTCTCCATCCAAAGCTGCTTTCCAAGCATTCTGTATAGCTCAACATTACTCATCTGGGACAAGCAAAGAAACCTGAGTAAAACTTTTACAGGGCAGGACAGAGTGATGAAAATCTATAATGTGACAACATTGTATCAGCTCAATTTGAAGTGATTCAAAGCTCCTTCTCTCCTTATGAACTCACAGAGAGCTTAGGCAGGCCACCACCACTACCTGGCAGTTTCTAAATACTAGCTGTGCACCCAAGAGGCCTCTGGATGTTGCTAGCGAAATTTATGGGCATGTCTCTGAACCCCAAAGTGGCGAGCTGTCCATGCAAAGTGGCAAGACCAGAAAGCCCGTCTGTTTGTCCTGCGCATGGGATTTATCTAAAATCTCGTTGAAATCCATTGACATGTGGCCTATGCATCAGGGCCGTAGTGCAAAGTGTAGTTTGTGACTGGATCAAAACAATGTTTTGAAACTTTTCTGCTGATTTAAGGCCAAATTCTGTAATCTTCTCAAGCATTTGCACTGTACAAACCCATGCACTGAGAAAAGTGAACAAGTTAGAAGACTTAGTCTTCGTGTAGGAGCAGAAAGAAACCTGAATGCATTTTAGGACCTGAATATTCTTATCCTGCACCTAGAAAAATAGGCAGGAAACATCCTCCCTCCGTGTGTTTCATTATTAGAAGAGAGTTTCCCAATCCCAATCACTTTATCTTCCAAGTTGCAAATATTCCAGTTTTTATTCAAAGAGAGTTGAGTAAAACCCAACTGTGCAGTCTCTTCAATGGGAAATGTGAACATCACTGCTTGTCCTTTTCAGTTGTGACACCATGTAAATGATATCAATATTGTAAAATTGCTCTCCTCTCTCCCTCCTGCTCTCACCCACCTACCCACACCTTGGCACATGCAAAGTTTGCTCTGCTCACCCATAGCCAGCTGGTTTGAACTCCAATAGCAGGCAGTGGGATATCAAGGCAAAACCTTCAAAGTCAAAGATGCTTGAGCATCATGCAGCCAGCTGAAATGAGCAATTATCTTCAATCTGTGTGCAAAAGCCCCGGGTGTAGTGGGGGTAGCGTGAATAACCCTTTATTTGTTGACAAAAGTAATGAGTCTTCATTTTTCCATTTGTCGGGAAGGTATTGACTGCAGCAGCATTTCTTGTAATAAGAAGTGAAAATACAAATGTGATGGGGAAACAAATTAATTGTGAGGGTCCTAATGAAAATCACTGGGAGAGGTATTGCATTACAGTGCAAAGAAGCAGATGAATATGACCTTTCTGTGAACTTCTCAACCCTACTAGAAGCATAAATTTAAAGCCTCCTAGTGGAAAAGTGTTCTGGCACTGAACTGGTGTCTACAATCAGGATTTTTGTCTGCAGGTATCAATGCACAAAATCTCTGCCTCGTGGAGTTCTGAGTCCCCTGAGGCTTCTTATATTTTGCCTTTGTTTGCTATGTCCATGTCAGAGGGTTTCAGTGGCCTGGTCTGGCTCTGGCTGCTCCCCTCTCCTCCCAGCCTGGAGCATTTCCTTGATACACAGGCAAAAACTCTTGCAAGAAGGTGGTCAGAAAGGCCACAGTAACTGGAGCAGAACAGAAAGCTGTGTACTGCAGAAATGCTTGCTGAAGATATATAGCTTTTTTCTGCTACCAATTGTCACAAACAGTTAAGGCAAGCAATTTATGGCTGTGTAGCTCACACTTAGCCTGCTAGATTTCCATCTCTGACTTCTACCTGGCATGTTGCACAAATTCCTCCTGATGTTTAACTAAGGGCAGGGCAAAATGAACATTATGAAACAGATAGAGTCCTTTTCTTTAAGGAAGGGGTTGTTTTTTTGGCTCCCTCATCATTAAGCAAACGTTTTTGCTGAGTGACAGCTGTTTGTGCTCAGAAACAGGACACAAAGTTTGGCTTTGTTTTAATTCTGGGATGTTTATCACTGGACTTTGAAGCGTACACCCTTCATTTTCCCCTCCTCTATCTCTCCAAAGCTTTGGGGTTGAGAAGGAGCAGGAAGAGGAAGGGTTTTCAAAGTAACGTTTCACTATTAAAAGTTCAGCATTGCTCTCGTGTGTGATTTTCCTGGTTGGCAGCTTTATGGCTAAAACCACTGTTTTAAAACTGGTGCACACTGGTGATATCATGAATGTGCCACATGGTGTCTGATGGCCTTTAGCGACAGCAGATTTATAGCATTTTCCCTCATAAAAATCCTCTCCCTTGCCAAAAGAGGTCCAGCTGGAGTTATGAAATCACTAAACAGAGACCCTGCTACAGTGACGAGGCTTGGCCTTTTCAGTTCCCTTGATCTGTTGCACGCAGTGCATGTCATAACTTTGCATGCTGGAAATCACACAGCATCCGTGCAGTATCCTTGGAAAGGCTCCTTTATTCCTATAGAGACATGGGATCTGATAGCCCTTTTGGTCCTTGTGTGCTACTTAGCAATTAATAGGCAGTTCATCTTATTCAATTATTACCAAATTTTATTAAAGTCTATGCATAAAATGTAGGTAAAAGCCTATGGGCCAACCCTGCTCCCTGGCCCCCCTGCCAACTGTGAGATATTGCACCCCTGAAATTTGAGTGCCTCCAGATAGACATAAGCCCTTCTTGAGTGCTTGGGAAGCTGTTAGTGGAGCTTGGATGTCACCATGAACAAACTTTAGTTAATAATTCTTTCAATTGGAAACGTGTTCTGAATCTGTTGTGACTATCTGACCACTAATGGCTTTCGTGTTGCTCACTGTGAAATTCATAGGCAATTAGGGAAATGGAGACAGATCTAATAGCTAATTGCTACAAAAATAATCCTCCAAATGGTTGAAAACTAGAATTCCTCAGCTGAAATCCACAAGTGTCTTCATGCAAACTAAAGAGGTTGCCCAGTGGCGCCTGTGTGGTAAGGATTTTGAGATGCTAGAGCAGTACGGGGGGTTTGGAAGGACCCATGCTGGGACAAGCAGAGGTAGCATGGCTTTCCTGTCACTCCAGAGACCCTCAGCTACATCTCACCACTGGCTCTCCTGGCCATGGGACATTTGCAGAGTTTGTTGGAGGGCTACCCTCAGCCCTGTTGCCTTTGGGAAACAACTGTGCCATGAACAGAGAGTGTAAAGGCCACATTTGCAAGGGACTAGAGAACAACTGCAGCTCCAGCTCCCTTTGCCATTTGAAAAGTCTATTCTGTATACCAATTTTCTAGCCTAGACTCAGGTGTAAGCCGTATCTTGGTATCACTTGGATGACTAGGAAGCCCTCCTAGGAGTGTGTTGCTTCCCTGCTTACACCACGCTGGTGATGTGTGACACTACAGGGCAATGAGAGGGTGGCTGGGGCAATGGCTACCAGACCTGTGTGCCAAACCCTCAGCTGAGACAACTGAGTACAGAGTCTGGACAGCCAAGGTGGAAAAGCTCGGTCCAACCCACTGTCGAAAAACATCTTGAGGCTCTGCTTGTCTCCAGTGAACAAGGAGACCTGAACTCAAGAGGTCTTTAGAGAGCACCCTTGGGCTTTAAAATTCAGGTGGCAGATCCAGCATGTACAGTGGGCACCCACCTGCTCCTGTGTGGTGTCCTGTGCCATGCTGACACTCTCATTTGAAGACCAGTAGAGAAGCTGTTTCTCATCTGTTTATTGCTTGAGTATCTTAGTCAAAATATCATACGTGAAAGTCTAGCCATCCTCGTAAGCAAGGGGGACTTGACTTTGATTCAACACACAGGAAAGCAAATCAGAAATAACTGCTGATTTCAATACCATTGAAATGGGTTGCATTAGATCTGTATGCAATGGGTGTGAGATCAGAGAGGGGTCCGATGTAGTCTAGTTTCTTGCTTTAGTTTTTAGGAGTACAGTTCTGTTTGGAAGGCTGGTACTTGAAAGGTATTTCTGCAAAGATATATATATATTGATCTTTTCAGAGATATATATAGATAGAGAGATATAAAATTTTTTGCTGACACCCTGGCATGGAGTAAAGGGAATGAAAGGAAAAATGGAAAAGAAAATGAAAAAAGAACAGTGAAGAAATAAACGTCTCTGAATATGGGATAAGAAACCCAGAGAAATCACTGTATGTCTTATAATCTGGAAAAAAAATTCAGGGTGAGAAAGTCAGCGTTTTTTGTTATGACTTTACCAACGTGTTGGACTAACGGAATGAGAGAACCATCCTAGTTGGCTTCGTTTCTGCACAAATGCGTCACACCTGGCTCTGCACTATTTGTGCTGACCTCTGTCAGCTATGTAAAGTGAGAATTTAGGGACCAGATCTGAGAAAAGCAAAAAAAAAAGAGCACGTTTGTGTTTTGGCCTTGATTGCAGCAGCCTGGCGTGGAGCTGAGACGGGGCGGGCTCCTTCACCAAGGCCCCTCCAGCGGGAGGACACAGAGAAGGCTGTGTTAGTTTCGATGCCGCTTAACATTTGTATTTATTTATGCATGACATTTAATTCTTTATTTATTGTGCATGAGAGCGTGGGTTTAACGTTTGGCTCCAGGCAGTCCTGTGTTTATCCACAGGGCTGCAAATGTTCAGACTGACAATAGGTTTTAACCCCAAGTGGAAAGGCCACATCCAAGTCTGCTGCTGTAGTCCCTGTCTACCTGTTAGGACACTGAGGAACTGCTGGTGTCTTGGCTGATGGGATATTTACTGCCAGAAGCAATATTGAGGTCACTAAGTCCATGCCCAGGGGCCAGGACCATTCTCTGGTTGGTTGTGGCTCCTGGAGCATGAGGTGTAGAGCGTGAGGTGCTGCAGGAATGGCACTGTGCTGCTGTTTGCCAGCAGAAGGGAGTTGGTCATGCGGGATGGAGTTAATGGGACATTTGCACATCGTGCTCTTCCTTGGCCTCTGTTTAATGCTCTTACTATTCTCAGTGACAAAACAGCCCCTGCGGGGCAGATGCCTCCAAGTGTAGCAAGGGAATACCCCTGTGGATGCTCTGGCTTCTGCTCTGCGCTGGACAAAAAAGGCAGGAAACCAAAATACCCTGTCCCAGAGCCATGTCCATGCCCTTGGCCACATTCACACACCACATGGAGCACAAAAGCAACGGGGAGTCAGTGTGTTACCATTGTTCATTGTTAGCAGCTTCAGATCTGAAGCAGTGAATGGGGAGCCAACATCCCACTCCAACTTGCAGAAGCCATCCAGTTCCCTCTTTGTTCGTCGGCAAATGGGGGGGATAACAAAGGGCGCTGCTGAAATCCAGCAGTGTTGCAAGATCTGCACATAGCAGTTGCAGAGGTAGTTGAAAAGGAGGAAAACGGGTTTATGAAGAAAAATTGCAGACCTTCGAGTTGCTTCTTTTTCCCAGGTTGGTACCACAGCTAAAGGTGGATCCTGCAGGGGTTCACACAGCTGCCCCGCGTATTGCAGAAGTCAGAGAAATACTGTGAAGATGTCAAAGGAAAAGGAAAAAACCAACCCCACCAGCCAAACACCCTGTCAGTGCATTCAGTGGTGAAAGGAAGGTGGGGCAGAGGTGAAAAAAAAACAGCCATCCATTAAAGATCGGGTGGGAAAAAGCTTGTAACACTTCCATTTTCTAAAACCAAAAGCTTACTCAGACCCTAGTTTGTTTTTCTTTTAAAATCCTTTTCTGTGAAAGAAAAGATCTAATGGTTGAAAATGATACTTTTGGACTGAATCTTTTGGTTTTGGGAAAACTTCTTTTTCAGTAACAAAATCTTTCACATAAAATATTCCAAAAGGCTGGAGGTGTTTGTGTGCAGAGCTGTAGCTAATGAAGGTGATTGTCATATTAGATGTCTCTGCATGCTTTCACCTGCTCTGGGGACAGTCTGATGCCTCCTTTCCTTACAAATTCAATCAGATGAACAGCTGTCACATTTTGCTGTGATGGCCACCAAATCTGAGCTCTTTCACACTAAGGAGATGGCCAGCGGTAGATGACAGCTGAATTATATTACTTAAGCTCATATGGTACTATATCTTTCAGTATCATGAGCCAGGAACTCCAGATATGGCTCGGAGCAGCACTTTCTAGAGGACACACCATGTACATGGCACTCCCCATCCCCTCTCCACTGAGAGCTGGAGCCACAACCAAATGTGAGACCTTGAATATCGCATTTCCATCTGCGGTATTTATTGACAGGACATAAACACTACCTGTGGGGGTAAAGATATCCGCCAAGCCATGCAGAAATGTCATATTGCTTTCATTTCACTGCACGCCTGTCCCCCCTCATCCTTTTGATCCAGATGCTACTCTTCATGCTGCTGTGAGAGGTTAATATTTCTGACACGAATCGATAAAGTTGGATGTGGAGCTCATTTCTTGGCAAATCAGTGCAAAGGAAGTAAACAGTGCCTGTTTGTTTTGACTTTCTTCCCTCATTAAGTCTGGTTTATTTTAGTAGATGGTCTTTTGATTTCATTAATTAAAATATGGCTGGATAGGGAATGAGAATGAATACAAAGGACTTACGACTGATATATACAAGAGGGGAGGAATACCCTTTAGATTCCTATTGCTGCTAAGGAAATTGTAAGAGGCAAAGTAGGTCTTCATCTCTTGGCTCTGTAGCTGAAGGGAGGAGAGGCTGGTAATTTTAGCTCTCCGTGGTGCTTTGCTAGAATTCAGGGTTGAGATTCAAGGTCTTTGACAAAGCTGGGTTAATTAATGATAAATAAAACATGGTGAAGATAAGATACAGCTAAATAAAGCAAACTAAAGCAAAAATATGTGTTACAAATCAATTCTTACAAAAGCATCCACTATGTTTTAGTATGTCTCCTTTTTTCTTAGCAAAACATTTGGGAATAGTTTTTTTTGTCTATTTCAGCAAATATTAATAAGCAATTGGACTGTCAACTTGTGGACTCTTCAGATTTGTTGCAGTGATTTTTCTTAACACTTTCACCAAAAGTGCTACACTGTGCTGTTGCATTGTCAAGACAATTTGCCCAGCTCATACTCCAGTTGCTATGCTGAAATGAGAAACAAGTAGCTGTGACCCTTGCAGCTGGAATAGTAAATGCATTAAAGATTACAGCTTGAGAAGGACAAACTCTCTTTCAAAATCAAGTTTTGGACCTCAAAACCATGGGTGGTAGCCATTGGAAGGAATGTAAAAGACAAGATGCAACGTTTCAGAATTTTGAAAAATGAAACACTTACTTTGGAAGTGTCAAAATATTTTTTCAGAATTTTTCTTAGGAATTATTTTAACTTTCATGATTTGTTTAGTCTCACAATTCACATATATTTTTAAAGAGTCGCTAAATAAGACTATCTTTTCTTTTGGGCTGAAAAGCATACCTCATTCAATCTAAATCTGCTCCTTTTTGGGCCAGACAAAAGCTTTCAGTTGACTCTGAATTATTGCTGGGTTGCTGGTGATGGACATGGGAGGCTGCAGGTGTGCATTGGCAAAAGCAAAGTAGTCTCCATTTTGGTTTGACTTGAACCAACTTTTTTCTTTAGATTCTTTCCTGTGTTGCTGATGACAAGAAAATCAGCGGATTCACCCTGGTCTGAGGCCCATGATACAAAGCAGTGGTTAAGCCATTTACAGTAATTAAATTAATGAAGGAATTGGGCTGGTAGCTGCCAGGCTACCGTGTCTCCATGCCTGAACCTGCCTGGTGAGGGTATGGTGCCCACAAATTAGGGATTTCCCCAGGTAGTGTGGGTTGAAGATCAAACCCATTGCTTCTGGCTTGAATGTTGGAAACATTCAATTTTCTCCCTGTATTCTCTGTTTTTCACAATCTGTAGGAAAGTGTTATTTTTGCTCCAGAAAGGAAATTGTTTCCTGCCCTCCCCAAATTTCCTGCAAAATACCAATTCTGCTTTTTACTGGCTTTCCTCGCCTGCCGTTCTGAACAGGGCTGGTCTTCAGCATGTATATAGGCTTTCCTGAACTTGAGAAGAAACACTGCCAAGTACTTATGTGCACCATGCAGCTCACTACAGTCAGCTCACCGTGTGTTTCCATGACAAGAAAGAGAAGTTTTTGTGACCTCCACTAGCTTGGAAGCCAGCTGAATTCGCAAATACCCCTCTTTTTTTCCTCTACATGATGAGATTGCTAGGCAAGCAGGCAGGCTTTTTGAATATTTTTCCAACTCAAGCTTTCCTACTGGGTAGCCTTAAATGGCAGGTAAAATGCTATGATGACTGGGCGATGCATAGCACAGTGTTTTGTTTGCTACCTCACTGTGATAATTTATGCTTTGCTGGGAAGGTCTGCAGAGCCCTTATGTAACTAAAAGTCTTAAACATGTGTTATAAATTGCTTGAAAATGAGAGGAAACTTAACTTTCCTTATAAAAAGACTAAGGACTATAATTTATTACTGTAAACAAGAATGAGAAGATTAAAAAATTAATTAAAAAAGAAAATGTCAAGCTCTTTTTATTCAAAATTTGAAAGGACCTGAAGTCAATTGTTTCCTCCCGTGGAAGGTCTGGTTTCTATCAACCACGCAGAAGGGCTTTTGTTTCTAGCAGTCAAATCAACAGGCCAGTAAGAGTAGCTTTGAACTGCAATTTGTCTTTATGTATTTCGAAAATGTTCTTTCGATGTGTTTACATGTTGGCTGGGGCACTTTTGCTGGAGTCAGCTCTTTCTGGAGTGATTAATCAAATGATCAAGTCTCTGATTAATCAAAGTTCCTCCTGACAACGCAGTCCTTTCTTTCAATCACCTGCTGAGTCTCTACTAAACCCAAACAAGCAAGTGATTAAACTTTTTTTTTTAAATAGGAGAGAATGAAAGGAAGAAATTAAAAAAAAGGCGGCGTGTCTTGCAGATTTGGCACTTTCTGAGGTACATACCTCAAGGAGAGAGAGATATTGGACTACATTTGTGATGCAAACTGGAACCTTTGGCTACCAAATGCAGGATGTGGTGTATCCTGTTCAAAGAGGCACATATTTTGCATGTTTGTGTTGGCTCCTCTCAATCAAAGCATGCTGTGATTCAGCTACACTAAAAATTAACAATCTATGTTATAGCCATATATTACATTACGCCCCATTTTTTTGAAAAATCTTTTCCAGAAAGACATCTTCTAAAGAGAAGGGAAGGTAGGTAACAAAAACCTTGCAAATGTTTTCATAATAATTATTCGATCGCAATCAAATCATGCCACTTTAAAAGATCAGCTGAACTATCTGTAAATATTTTCTCATCTCTGCAGAGCGGTACAAACTCCTAATAAAATGCATCTGTCTCCATTTCTGCATTAAATTGGAGGTGGATTTTTATGTCAATGGCTCTTCAATGTCACTGCAGATAGCAAAAAAGAAGAAAAAGTTAAAATAGGAGATGCTGTCCCACAGCAACTTGGGATTTTCATGAAAGTGGTTTTGTGGTTTTTCTTAAAGAGAGAAAACAGACTGCATTAGATGAGTTGATTGTAAATAGTGATGTCAAAAATCAAAGACCAAAATCTCCTCTGTGATGGCCAACATCATCTGAGTCTGCTGGTAGCCTTATTAAGGCTCGGATTACTGTCTTCTTTTTTTTGGCTTTGAGGATTTTAGACTTTGTTAATAACCATTCTTACATCTTTCCTTCAGAGGTACTTTATAAACCAATGAATGAGGTGCTACAGAGGTGATGCCTAAATACAATTCACTTTGTTTACAGGTAAAAGCAAACTGAGCTATAAAGGAACTAAATAACTCAACCATGTCCAAGATCCAAGGAGGAAGAGGTGCCTGGGCTCTGCCAACACTGACCACAACCCCAGACTGCTCCTCTAACCAGGGAATCACATTGTTTGCCTCATACCACTCCCACCTGCTTCTGCAAATTGGATTAGAGGGCTGCCCCGCTGCATGTACACATAAACCACTTCTGGGTTGACTGACAGAGTAGGAACACAGCTATTTTTGCATATTCCGTTTCAACATTGTTGGTAAATCTCCAGATTTCCTCCAAGTTATTCCATGTTCTTCATGTATGAATTCTTCTGTCAGTCCACTGTTTTGTTCCCGTGCCATACCTATTTCTAAATCACTAATTACTCTTGTTACATGCTGATGAACCAAATATGTTTGTTTTTTCCCTTCCCCAGGGTGGCTATTAAAATCCGCAGTTGCCTTTATTCGCTGAAGTGGCCTTAGGAAAAGACCTTGCCCAACACATCTAATGACATCTTTTTAGTATTTAATTTTCAGCAGGCATTTCTGAAGAAACCCCTTTTTGTTTCAAGCAGAACTCTTTATTTCAGATAATACGTTTGGAGGCTTCATAAAAAAAACAGCATCGTGTTTCTTTCTTTGTGGCCTTTAGAACAAAGTCAACCAATATTCATTCTTCCAGCTGCACAACTCCCCCTCAGAAACAAACCCCAGAAAAGATGTTTTTCTCTCCCTGCTTGTATTTATCTTGTTCTGTTTTCAATAACCTGTGCCTGGCATCTTGGATATTTATCACCCTATAGAGGATAGGACATGAAAAAACCAACACAACAGCAAAAAAGAAGCCAAAATACAAATCTTGAGAGAAATTATATTCTGAGGAGTGAGATGGCATGAAGGATTGTCTTAGTTGTTCTGGTGAAGGAAACAATTGCATGTCGAGTCCTGGATGACGGAATGGTACAATACCTAATGTCTTAAAAATAACAAGTCTTTTCTGAACTTGATCATGGAGAAGACTTCTGATGGTTGATGGATTCATGAAATCAATTAAAACTGTCTTCTACATAGATGTTTCTGGCTGTACACCTAAACCTTGATTTTAGCAGGAGATGAGATCTCAGCTACCTACATTGAACTCAGAGAGAAAAAATATGGAGAAATAGAGACATATAAACTAATGCCACTAACAATCTACCACATTTAAAAATATTGAGCAGCACCTTCTCATTCTCTACAGTTTAAATATTTAAACAAATGGGGAAAATTCATATTATTCTTGGCACAGATCTTATCCATTTTATTACTCAGTATCTCCAAATATGCTGAAATGCCAAGTAATTTCCAGTTTTTAACAAATTTTAGCTTTGGAATATGACTTTGGGATATTATGTTCAGAAGTGCATGGAGCTTTTGAAGCAGAATTGCCCTGGATTTAATACATCCCTTTCAGACCTTTGCCTTTAGATGGAAATTCATTCTGAGCCAGTAATATTATATGTTATTTCTAAAACTCTTAAGTTTATAAAGCACATAATGAAATTTAAGTCTTCAGCCCAGGTGGAATCATGAATTAGCATTGAATTCTCTGTGAGCAGCAGGGCTGGTTGCCTTTTCTGTGCCTTTGCATCGTTCTGGATAGACCATGGGCTATGGCACAGAACATCTACAAAGAGTCATGACGGTCACTGAGGCGGTCACCCCCTTCCTGGGAAAGCAGTCCTTCCTTGGCAGGGTGAAGATGTTCACACTGGAAGTATGGGGGAAAACTGACCATGACCTAGATATGTTTTCTCAGAAGCCTCATGGGTCATGTCTATCTGTAAATGAATAAAGGAGCTCCTTCTGATGTAGTTATTATCTGGACCATAGCAATGGCACAACATTAATCACAGCAATAAGTGAAAAAGAGGAAATATAAAAGTACATTGGATGTTTTTATAAATGATTAAGATCACCATTCTTTATTTAGGAAATTTGCCATCTCAGATCCTCAGGCCAGTTCCATACTCATCCAATTTATCTGATTCCAAAGTACCAAATAGTTTAAATCAAACTCAACATGCTAAAACTGCACTACTCCTGTTGTTTTCCTGGATGCAGGACAACATGAAGTTTCTTATAGTTTCTTTTGCAACATATTTATTCTGCAGGGTATTTTCCTCACCAGCTCTGAGCTTGATAAGGCTGTTGAACACAAGAACCTATATCAAACTAACTCCAACCTGGGTAATAAGGATAATGAGAGCAAAAAAGTCATAGTGGGAAGAATGAAGTTGTTAATACTTGCTCATTGTACCTGGATTATATCAAAGAAGCAGTGCTAAGGAACATCATCTGAACATCCAGGAATTAGAGCAGATGCATGGTCACCATTTGGGGCAATGCGTGCCTATCCACACTGACTTTTCTAGTTGTTAAAGCAGATGAGGGAGTTGCTGGGGTGCAGGCATTGCCAACTGGGCAGCCCTCAGTAGCTCCATAACACCTCTAAGTGTGTTTGCTCAGCACTGCTCCTCTGTATTTCAGGTGGGTCTTGCTTGCCAGAAGGGAAACTGTTTATTTAGCATGTTATGGAGGTGACACGCTCTTTGCCCCTGTTAGGAAAAGTTTGCTTTTCCCGCTGAATCTAAACCAAAAGTTACACTGGTTGAAAGAATACAAATGCTCTTTTTGTATGGAAAAATACATAGCAGGAGTCAATCACTTGGCTAGTCGCAGGTAAAACTGGGGTCCAAATTGGCACAGCAGGGAAGCAAGCAGGAATTTCAGCTAAACTGTGACTAATGGACACTGTGTGCCACAAGACATCTCAGCTGTTGAGCCCTAGGGTATATTTTGATCAAGATGAATTTCAGGGAAGCAAGGGTTCAGGTGCGACTGCTCAGGAGCAGAAGGCTTTTCAATAGTCAGTGCTTTATGACTTGTATCAATCTGACAGTCAGACGTTTGGCCTTAGTGGTTATTGGTACAAGCAAAGTGTATTTCATACCTACTAGCCACTTTTCCTTCCAGGAATTGACTTGTCCTGGAAGCTCTGCCAAGTGCTTTATATGCAAGCCCACCGCTGATGTGCAGCTCACGCTGCCTGCTAAGCCACAGTGGAGTTTGATCTGCTTCATATTCAGTTTTCACACTTGAGAGAGTGAGCACCAGGATTTTGTGAGCCCAGAGCAAAAAAATTAAAACAATGGAGCTGTTCAGAGCTGTTTCCTTTGGAGATGTTCGATGCTGATTAGATCTAGCTGCACAGCAGGTAGCCACCTAGCAAAGTGCTTAGCAAGAGCTGCCTTGTAGCGCCAGGGCGTACATGCAACGGCGAAGGGATTTTTAATTCCATCTGTCACACACAAGTTTTTGCAAGGCTTCCAAAAATCACATAACCCTATGCCCAGTCCCGGCTCTGAGAGCGAAGTCCTTTTGTTTATTGTCTTTGGGCCTGGTGTGCCTGCAGCTGTGCTGGTGGCAGCATCAACCCCTCCGACAGACCCCCTTGGTGGGGTGAGTGGTGACTGGGATCTTCCCACGTCCAGCCTTCATTTCTCAGAGTGACGGTGGCAGAAGGTCATGGGTGTCTCTTCCCTTTGCCTGACACATCCTCTTGGAGCCTGGTGATGGCCACCCCCTGTTGAACATCTCTCTGGGTGTAGGGCCGGCCAGGTTCTTCCCACACTGCAGTCACCAGAGGGACCACTTGCCCTTCATGGTGGACTGTCAAATGTGATGATGGTGGGTTCTGGGTGTCAGAGAAGATCCCATACCAATTGTGAGAGGTTTCTTTTAATGTCTAGGACTGGTACCATCTTTTTTTTGCCTGTTGCACATCTGCTTCTCCTCATGCCATGACATCTGCGTTGCAGCAGTGTGAGTGCTTTCGGATGGCAGGAGGGGTGAGAGGGAGGTAGAAAGGTGTGCATGACACTTGTGGGTCTCCAGTCAGTCTCTTAGTGAAGTAACTGGACAAATTAAACATACATTGCGTAAAATAATAGCGTAAATTCATTTGGGGTCACATCTTTCCTTCAGTCATAAATGAAAATCTGAAGTCCATACGTGCTATTAAGCATGTGAAAACAGCCAAGGGGAAAAGATTCGCCTTCCTGACGATGTAGCAGGCTCACGTTTGCTGGCTCTCCAGCACATGTACCCGCAGCAAGCAGCTGGCATGCAGCAGTGGCACACATACAGTGGAATGTGTCTGGCACAGGGAGCTTTTTCAGCTTATATTTTCCTAGCTGGCCATGCCAGGAGACATATTTGTGTTTATTGCAGGGGCTGGGAGTTGCCTACAGGTGCTAATTATTGACTGTTCCTCCTCCACAAGGGAGCCAGTGTGTGAGCCACCCTCCACCCCTCCTGGGAGTCACTATCACGTTGCCGGCCCTTCCTTGCAGCTGGAAATAGCTGTTTGGGTTGGAGCAGAGGGCGCAGATGGTGCCACCTGTGGCATGCTCTGCCAGCAAAACTGGATCCCAGGCAGCTGCCACTGCCTCTTAGGAGGTCATTCATGGGGGGAGGAAGCCAAAATGCATTTGCACTTACACAAGACTCCCCAGGCTGACAAATACCTTTGCATGTCAGATGGCTGCTCCAACACCCTACCTCAGGGCTGATGGACTTGCAGACCACTGAGGAGGCCTGTTCAGCCCTGACCATGGCCCCATGTTTCACGTTTGGGAGCAAAAAGCATTTAGCATCCTCCCAAACAACAGGGGCAGTCTGATTTCCAAGGTTTCACAGTGCCTGCACAGCATCTTGCCTTACATATAACAGTATCTGCGGTCCCATGAAAGGGTCATCAGAGAGGCTGACCCCTCCCCAGATAAGCGTTTGTTTTCTGCAGGGCATTTCTCTGGCAGCACTGAGTTTGCCAGCCTCGGTGATGGCAGGTTGATCTTATACAACATGCAGAGTCTGCAGAAGTGATGAAATCCAGAATATAAACTGGGATTTTTCACTTCTGATGGCTATCGGATAAAGAAAAACAACTTCCTCCTTACTTCTGCCCTCTCTGTTCCCAAGCAAGAAGCATTTATTATACATTTTTAATTAAGATTTAGGCTGATATAGCAAAATTGCTGCCTCTCCCTGTACTGCCTTTGTTGAAAAGACAGCTGAATACAATTTCTAAAGGAAAGCTTTTGCCTTGATGATATACTATTCATTTTTTTAACTGTGGTCTTTCCTGATGTCCAATAAAATAATAGAATATAAATCACAGCAGTCTAAAGGCTCAGGGTGTTATTCTCTGACAGGTGGCCTTGGAGAAGGCAGAGATTTGAGAAGATTCCCACAGTGTGGCTAAAATTGTCACATTTTAACTTTGTCAAATTTATGTGAAAAAGAAAGTCGCAGAGTCTTTGCACTTGAAGCTATAAAGTGGCCCTTGCTCCCTTGAAGCACAGCCAAGACTTGTTTGAAATTTGGTCCACCTCAGGGACTGTTGTTTGAACTGGATAATAAAAGCCAAGTTGAGGCAAATTCACCATGTGTCAGGAGTAGATCTGAAAGGTTTGTGTTGAGTTTTTCCATACGCATGGTGCAGTTGTTTCTACCATTCGGAAGGGCTGTATTGGTATGACCACGACCTTTATCAGGAGATCCACAATCATATGTTTGTGTTTGAAAAAATGGCAAACCCAGGCATTTTCCAGGAAAATCCTCCACTTTGTGGGATCTTTTTCTAGGTTCCTTTGGGAAGAGGAGTTGAATTTAATAGGAAATTTAGATTTGAAAGTTTCTTTAAAAAACATTTCAGTGCTTTTTATTTTTAATCAATAGTGTTACCAAGCAATATTAAAAAGAAATATGTATCTTTCTTCATTGTTTAATTTTCATAATTTTTAGATTTTAAGATCAATACCAGTTATTTCATTAGTGATCTATGACCCAGTTCAGTACTAACATGCTGAAGATTAAGCATACATTAAAGTACTTCACTCAATCAGGGATTGGAGCTCCTTAATGACATGTACATGCATACTCTCTCTACCAGCCAGCCATGAGATTTTTTTGCATCTATTTATGTCCCTTTTTCCTCCCGTGCAGAAAACTACGCCAAGTTGCGTTTCACACCGGTCTACCACACACTGAGATTTCCCCTACTCCCTGCCCCCTTACAGAGAGCACTTTTGCTTTCATTTATTACTTTAATATAACTTTTTTCCTCCTGTGTTTCACAACATTGAGCAACTTCCCCCTGGCTGCGATCGCCAGGGCCTGTTCGGCATCATGGCGGAGGAATCCCAGGCATGCTTCACCAGTGTGCAGCCCCCTCATGACCCGTGGGCAGGCTTTGGGCAGCCACTCTCACCTCTTCCCTTAATTTTTTTGCAGCAGAGCTGGGTAAAACCCAGTTTTTCCATCTCACAACAGCACTTTGTGATGGCAGGGTTGTTTTTCCCTCTCAATCTCACTGTGAACCAATAGGTCTCATTTGAAATGAATGAGTGGGAGAGAGAAAGGAGGAGAACAAATACCTTACAGTCCCCTGGTGAGGGAAATACTCGGGCTGCCAGCGCTCCAGTCTCAATTCCCAGCACTAAAGGCTGTGCCTTTCACATCCCAGCTGGCCTCCCCACCCCAGGCCGCAGGATGCTTGTGACCGGGGTGAGCACATACTCCCTTTCTGTGCGCGACCAAAACCTCCTCTTTGCAAAGGAAGTGGGAGCAAACCCACCGTGTTCCTCCAAACAGTTTCCATCTCAATGCATTGGTATTTTTCCACCTCCAAAAACATTTCGTAAGAGCTTTCCAGCCCATTCCCTTCTGTGGCCTCTAAAAGCATGTCAGTCATTGTAGTTGTTTCAGTAGCTGGTCCCATCAGAGTGGGTTCAACTCTATTGATTTCAATGGCACCTAATTTGTATGAATGAGTGTTTTCATGTGTACAGATACATGTAATGGTTTGGAAGACATTTATGTGCCTGATATAATTAAATCCAGTGGTCTTGTATTCCTTCAGATTTGGATAGTGGAGATATTATGAGAATACCAACTCTTTCTTTATGGAAAAGTCTGACAGAATTTAATAAGAAAACAATAACCATTCTTAGGCTTTGGAGCTTTTTGAATAGGATTTAAAAGCAAATTACATCATAGCAATTCTATAGAATGTCTTAAAAAGTCTTTGCGAGAGGGGATCATTCTCTATCAAATTTTAAAGATTACACAGCCATTTCCATAGATTATTTCATTTCTCTCCAATCCTACTGGTTGCACTCCTATTAATTTCTGTGGGGCTTTCCCATATGGCACATATTATTTTGGCCATAAAAATGCTCCCTGAGGCAAAACAGGCTATGAAAGATGTACAGCCTCAGTTCAGCCCAATGAAATCGCATTAGCTTCCATCAAGGCTGAGTCAGGTTTGCAAAACTGTTTTGCGCCCCTGATCCTTATGTGTACTCTACAGCTCCTTGCAGAAGGCTGTGCAGTGATGGAAGGGTAATTCCCCACCCCATGGAGGACGCTGTCTTCAGCTCTGTATCTGAGATGTTTGAGTTCCTGCATCTGGTCTAGCAAGCTTGCTAGAGCCCATCACACTTAGTGGGGTATTGAAGCGATTAACGGTGTGATCAGTGAAAGCATTTTAAATTTTAAGCAGCTTTTTCTTCCAAGTTCCCCCTCCTTTTTACCTTCCCCCTGCCCTGTCCCTCCCTGTAAGCTGCAGCCAGCAGCGTTTATGATGTGTTATGAGCCACCACACACTTCCCTCCTCCTGCCGCTGAGACTGGCCGTTGCAGCTGTGAGAGTCGGTGTTACTGCCATTTCGTCTCCTTGGGGCTTCACCCGTGTTCCAGTTGATGTGCTCGCCCATGTTCAGTTACCCTCAGTGGTAGCTCTCCATCCAGCTCCAGTGTCCCGTGGAAGCGCATGAGGTTAAATAACATCACTTGACCATTATCCTTGGCCAGGAGCAGTGTGACCTATTTACTTATCAGAAGCTGATCTCCAAAGAGCTCTAATCAGCAATTGCAGCTGAAGGGACTGTATCTTACAGGCTCATATGTCTTCCTTGGCCTTTGGGATATCAAGAGTGCACCTTCTTGCTTGCTGATGATGTACTGTGGTGGGTGGGTGGGATGCCTTTCTATTTTCACCTTATCATTGACCTTATGATTTATTTTCTTTAACCTAAGCCTACTGAATTCCAACCCTTCTTGTATAGCCCAGTGCAACCTGCAATATAACCTTACACCTAATTAGGTAAGCACACCGTAAGGCTTTGCTTGCGTTCATTTTGCAGCGATTTATTTTTCTTCTCATACCCTTATGAAAGTGGACACCACGAATGGATGGCAGGGTCAGACTTCACCTTCTCTTGCATGAGCTTAAGTAAGCAAATGTCTTTGAGGGAACTTCAAAGCAGGGGATTGAGAGAGGGGCAGCTTTTTAGCCCTGTAACTGACAGCTTAGCATGTTGAGATTGAACCCCAGCACGATGTTGAATATGTGGGCCACTTGGATATACCAGTGTGTAATATTAGCCCAGAAGAAAGCATGATTTAGGCATAGACTGATACAGCTGCACTTTTGCCAGTGGACTGATTTTGATTTCCAGAGCTGGAGATTTAGTCCTTAATTTGTCATTTGAGATTTTAACGTTATCCAATGTGGAGAGTAGTGTGTCTCAACCTGATTACATGCAGAGTGTCCAGGCCCTTGATTTTGATGAAGCTATGCCATTTTCTTCCAGAAGAGCATCTGGTCCCCTGCACAGACCTTTTGAATCCTGGCTAGGAATCACTTAACAGTGGGAACTTACTTCTATAACAGCACAAATAATTTACGGCAAGGCATTTGCCATTATTATTCTGCTGCATTTCTTTGACATATAAAATTATTTTATATTGCATATTTTCCCATGCCCTTTCCCCGCTTACACTGTCTGCCTCAACTCGTTGCTAATGACGTTTGTTGACAAGCTCAGCGCATTTTGATAAGTCTTCTGCCAAAGTGTCTCTAATAAAAATAAGAAGAATGACAAGTGGAACAGTGCAAAAAGGATTCCAACAGCAACAACTGAAGGTTAAAGCAGCATAAAACAGGGGGAAAACATAACAAAAACAGAACACAGTGAGCCCAGATTGCCTTTGTTAAGAACATTTAATGCTTAATTTTGTTTTATAGCCCTGGCTCTCAAGCTATCCATGTAACTTGGATCCCATCTTTTGCAGTTGTATGAATCTGCCTTCAATTCCTGTTGGAGAAGGGGCAACTCTGTGTATATATTTTCCACCTTCAGTCTTTGCCCTCATCAGCTTTTGGTCTTCTAAGAGACAGAGTGAAGACATGTCTCCTGTCTGTGGAAATGTGACAGCAGAAGGCTGGTGGTTCACAGCCCCTCAGCACAACTTAATTCTCTGATGCCAAAGGGCACAGATGTTGCAGTGATGACGTGGGGCAAATATAATGGTGAGCATGCAGCCAAGCGTTTGGGATATTTCCTAGTTTGGCATATTTAGCTCTGCACCAGCTGGGGGTCCTTATGTGGACCCCCACACAGCTGGGGAGAGTGGGTGTGAAGCTGCTCCCAGGGTGAAATTCCCAAGCATGGCACCAGCTGTTCCTGGCACTGCATTGAAGCGGGGAGTGGGAACAACATTCAGACCTTACTCCTCAATCCATGTACCCCTTCCCTGCCTCTTCCACCATCACTTCTTGTTTTTGGAAGACACCTGTGATTTCTCAGCTCTGTGCCTCTCCCTTCTCCAAATGAAGGAAGAAACTTGGTCCTGAGTGCGTGACTTTGCCCCCATTTGGGCTTCACCAAACTATGATGGCGCAATTGTTAAATGATGACCTCATAAGACACCTGGGTGATCAGGATGGTTGGCTGGGGTATGTGTCATTGGACTACAGTCAAGGGGAAATAGATGTACAACTGAATCAGGAACGGATGCCCCAATGGACGACTTCAGTGTACCCAGTAAACCCATCTCCTTATGGTAGGGCTTAGTGCTGTCAGCCAGGATCGAGTGCAGGGGAAATCAGTGACAATACTATTTAATACATACAAAGTAGCCTGTTTGAAATTCTGGAGCTTTCCATAGAATTTAATAAATCTTTTCAGCTGTTTTACAAAATGCCTTGACAACCTTTTCAAAGATGCAGGAAGGCCAAAGTATCTAAATAGCTTCAAAGTCCTTGGCCCAAGATTGGGTCTGAGCACAGCTGTGTCTAATACCACCGTGAGAACCAGAAACTGTCTGAATTCTCTGTTTGTTAGTGCTGTGAAGGTCTTGGTTTGGCACTTCTCCACTGTGAAAAGTCCCTCTTTGAAGCAAACCCCATTTCAACATCGAGGGCTGAAGTTACAGGTGTCCTGAGAGCAGAGAGCAGGCAGCCCGGATCAGGGGACAGCAGCAGCTGCAGGGAGGGGTGGCCCCACTGGTACGTCCCTCACGTCTCTGGTGTTATCTATGGACCCTCACTAACGCTGTTATCCGAGACAATTTTAGCAGCTCAAGGGAGAACCACCATTTGGAAACATAATATAATGCCTTTTAATCAGGAGCAAAGGATTAGGGGAAGATCATATCTGGATTCCTCTCCTCATTCCACAAAAGATATTTTTAGTGCCCTCAAAGTCACCTGGAGTTTCTGCGGAGGGGAAGACTCTGCTCTCCCCTGTAGGGGTTTTTCCAGCATTGCCCACATCAGTGGTGTAACAACTTCTGCTTGTTCAATAATGCACCAATGGGACTTTTTGAACTTGTTCAAGCAAGTTCAGTTTTTTAAAGGCATTTAAGTACCACCAGTTTTCTTTGCAATTAAGCTCTTAACCTCCTTTAACTGTCCGACACCAAGTTACCAGCTCCCATGGGGACTGTGTATGAAGGACCCTCAGCACATAGGGGAGTCTTAGCCCTACAATCAGGTACAGGTGAGTGGGTCCCCCTGGGGCAGCTGGAAAAAGCAAACCCATGTGGAACAGCTTTCAGCTATGTGCAGGACAAGCATGGTGGGCTGGAGGCATGGGCCTTGCTTGTGGACACCAGATTTGGGATCCGTGAGGGTTTTTTTGTAAAGCTGGAGGGTGGTGAGAGCTTGGCTCTATCATCTGGGCCTGAGAAAGCCGTATCCTGCATCCTTAAAAAAACCCAGCAGTTGAAATAAAAAACCAAAAAAAAGGCTCAGCATGCAGTAATGCCCACAAAGGCATACGGGCATCATCTTGGAGGATGTTGTAAAAGGCCTCCAGAGTGAAATGTTGCAATGGGGATGGTGAACCCTCTGCTGTACTCCCAGCCTTTCTGTGGGAGCAGTGCAGCCCTGTGCTAAGCTGAGCTCCCAAGGGATGAAAGCATCGAGGACTTGGACTGTGAGTCCTTCTTGACCAGACCCTATGGCTCATGGACATTAATTACAACTAGTCTAGATTAAACACTGAAAACTAAATGCTACCCCTTGCAGGTCTCCATCCTGGGAAACCTCCTGTTGACACAGATCCATCAGCTCAACACTCCCCATCTACCAATGCTTTGGAGCAAATGATGTTGTTCAGACTTCTTTCCCCACAACGGGAAAATCCTGTCTTATAGGTAGCCAATACCAGAAAGATAGAGCGTATCCCAAACCACTTTTGAGTAATACCCTTGGAGCCCTGATGGTACGGAAGGGTTTTATAGTCTAAATAACATGCCTGGGCCCCTGGAACAGGAGTACAGGCATCCAGCATCTTGGCAGGTAACAAATCTGTGTGCTTCGAAAGGCAGATGTCGTCATTGTTGGCTTCATGGCACCAGCACCTGGCTTGCTGGAATCAGTTTATATCTGCCTTTCCTCTCCTGGCTCTTTGGAGGGATCTGATGACTGATCTCACTCAGGTGTCATCCCCACCCTGCAAATCCTATATTTCTCTTCACCTGCAGGGCCCTATGGATGTTTGCTTTCTTCTGCCTTGGGCTGGTGGCATTGTGCTCCTGCCGGCGTGGAGTCTTCACAGACCTTAGATCCAACATTTGAAGGTGGAAGAGGGTCTCTGTGCCTTAGTGCTGGTCCCAGCTCCAGGAAAGATGTGCCCTGGAGCAGGACCCATGCTGGGCTGAGCGGGACAGAGGGTCTCTGCCATGGTGTGCTGGGGCTCGGGCCCCACCGCCTGCCCCGGGTGTGGTACAGTGTTTTCTCCTTTCTTCCCTTCAAAAAAGGTTGATTTGGTTGTTTTGCAAACCTACGTCCAATGCCGTAATTTTTTCCCCATGAAAACAGAATTGCCCACCCCCCCAAAAGGCAGTATTTCAGCAAGTTTGAATTAGAAAGCTTTCTCTTTTTTTTTTATTTTATTTGAAAAATCTCTTTAAAAAATCCTCTGAAAAATTCTTCTTTTCAATCCAAAGTTGTTTTTTTTTTTTTTCCTGGAATATTCTTCAATTTTCCTTATACAATGGAGCATATCTCTCCCGCCTCTCCTCTAAAAATAGTCTGTAAAGAAAATAAAGAATCTATTTTGGGGTTGAGCAAAGCCATTGATCCGTCCCAACAGAAACTGCTGCATACTTCCCAGTTCTCCAAAGAAAATCTTTTTTTTTTTTCCTTTTCTTTTTGTCCCACGTTTTTTCCCCTTTGTTCCATGAGGTCGACTTGGGACAATTCCTCCCCTCCCCAGTTTTCAGTATTACACAAGTGGACCAGAAAAAACAGCCATTCAGCTGCTCCAACCGCAATCTAAATGAGAATGAGAAGATATTTCAGCTGTTTCTCTTGGTTTCCATTTTTCTCAGTTTCTGGCTCAGTAGCTCCCAGAACCTATTACACTAATTGTTCTTTTCCAAAATCCAACTGTCAACAAAAGGCAGGGAACCAGTCTAACATTTTCAACTGGAATTTCCACTACTTTGGTTTGTTCCTGGCTTTGATTTTTGCAAACTTGTTTGCCCTCAGAGAAGTTTGACATTTTGTGATATTTCCCAAACTTAAATTTGGTCTCATAAACTCTTCATCTGACAAACACAAAATTCATTATCACAAGCGACGTTTCACGGTGGGACAGAAACAAATGTCTCCCTCATTATATTGTTTCCAGTCCATGATGAGATAATTAAAGTGTTTATGTGAAGCTATAAGGGAATCAGTACGAGGTCAAGCCAACTGTGTGAACTCTTCAGTGCAAAACCACCTTCTCAGGTTTCCACAGGAACTTTTCTCTCACAAATATGCTTAATGTCTGCCCCAAATGTTCCTTCTCCAGCCAAAATTTGTCTTATACATGCAATGCACATTGTCAAAGGGAGTGCTTGGGCTTTGTTCAAGACAATTGTTTGTCAATATGTTTATCCAGTGTACTACTACTTGGAAGGGCCTATCTGAGCAGCATTTTAACTGGTTGGTTGTGTCCAGGACACCAAAACATATTACATGTGGTAGAAACAATAAACTAGTACAATGACATCTTTGTATTATGGGTCCTTAATTATTTGAGAGTTATTGAATAAAGTCAAATCAGTGTTTATCTACCTTTTTTATCACCTACTGGTAGACTAGGCTTGCGGTCAATACAATAAATCAGGTGCTTAAAATTAAGGACATGCTTAAGGGCTCTGTTAAAATGCAGCTTAAATGCTACTGCAGATTGAGGAGGGACTTAAAATTTCCCTAGCAGCGAGATATGGGAGTGGGATATGGGAACCTCTTCTTGGATTTAACCCAGTCAAGACCAAACTAAACCCAAGTGAAGCCCTTCTTAAATATATTGTTCCTATTTCCCTTCAAATTTCTCTTTTCCTCTCTATTCTCTCCTCTAGTCTAAGGGCTTTGATAAAATGGAACAAATGAAAAAACACGGTAATTGTTTGCAGCACTGGGGAACTTTTCTCTGACGTGTCCCAGAGCTTCTGCTGTGAGGCGGCGGGAGCCAGGCGCTGGCAGCTGGTTTCACTTTAGAGCTATGTATGAGGCTCGCAGCTAATGCAGTTGTTACACGTTTACAAACCCCTGTCGCTCTGGAGCTCTGTCTTTGCACCCGCCTTGACACCAGCCTGATTTTTCTCCCAGTCTGCTGAGTTTTGGTTTGTTTTTTTTTTTTTCTTCCTTTTTTTTCCCTTTTTGTTGTTTGCAGAATGAGTAAACATCTTTCCACAAGCAGGAATAAGGCCGTGGACACTCCTGTCTGGTGCTGTCCCTTTGCTACCACTCCTTCATGTGTCTAAGTTTAGCAGGGGGTCCAGGAGCTAAAATGGAAAGCACATGGTTTTGTGACTTTACAATTGAAATAAAGAAATCTAATATGACAGAAGAAGCATGTTGTTTATGGAACTATGGATTTCAGTGGAGGACATCCCTACCAAATCATAATTAAAACTACCATAATGACCTCCAAGTTTCATTTGTTGGGCTGGCAGGGAGGAAAATACAGATATTTTCAGTGGGTTCTGCTGAAACAATTTATGGAGACCCACAGCTGGTTTTAATGTGCTGATGAGCTGGGAAAACAGTCAAAATTGTGCTCCAGTCAAGTGACTGTGTAATATCTGAGGGCAGAACCAGACCAAAATCTCTGTCATTTTATTTAATCTAATGAATAGTGTTTTGTAACTGAAAAACATAATCGCTCTGCACATATGTTACATGCACACTTCACTAATAAAATCCACAGTGCCACCAGTGGAACAAATGAAAACACTTTTAGTCCAATTTATTTAACTCTTTTAATTTTTTTAAAGACTTCTTTGGAATAAACCAAATATTTGGCATAAAAACCTTAAGCAACATTTATGCAGGCTATAGGGAGGAAATCTGTTTACCTTAAAATAAAAATAATGGATTTTTTTTCAAGAAAAGACATTTTAACAAAATTATTTTCTACCTTTTAAAATACATTTTAGGTTTTTCACTGGAGTTGCCTTTGAAGTCAAAGACACAAAACCAATCAACTTTAAAATTAGCACATAAAATTAATGATTGCTGGAGTTGGCAGGCTGACTGGAAAACCAGGACTCTTTTGGCATTTTCATTTGGAAAAGCTTCAAAGCTACTGCCTGTGTTTGACATTAGAAGCAAGAGATGAAGAGTGAGGGGGAAAAGAGGAAAATGCCTCCCAATATCAGGTGCAGAGCAAATTTCAAGGGACAGAAAACCCCATGCTGTGTCTGCAGTCTCAGTCTTGGGGACATCACTTAAAGCAAATCTTGCAAACCTCTGAGTATGAGATTTGGTTGTTTGTTCGTTAGTTGGAGTTTTTGTTTTTTGTTGTTTTTTTTTTTTTTTTTAGCATTTATAGGTGGAGGTAAACAAGGGTATGGTTTTGGGGGAGCAATGGAAGAAGCCACTAATATGATCATTCATAACAAAGCAGTAGCTGTACCTACTCTAGAAGAAATATACATATACAGGAATGGCCAGCTTGGGTTAAGAAGACACTGTTGGATTTGGCTAAACTTGCTTAAAAATCTGAAAGCTGTGCCTTCTCTGAAGAGGCTCATATTTCATCACCTACCTTGAGACCAAAACTAGCAGCCCAAGCATTTTATTGTATTTTTTGGTTTTCCCAGTAAAATAAAGCAAAATTTTCTGGGGAACAAAGGACAAAAAAATTACCTTCTTTAGACCTTCATTAGTGGAAAATTAAGTTTTCTCTCTCCTATGAGAAGCCAGCTGAGTGTGGGGTTGGTGATGGAAGACAGCTGCAAACAAATGTGTTGAGTGAATTAATGTACTGTGTGATGGTGGAAAAAAGAGTTCAGCTCTGCAGGAAGGATTTGGTTATCACATGGGTTGGGCAAGGCTCAGAGAAGGACAGTAGAGACTGTTTGCAAGTTCAGGCACAAACTGTGTGTTAGTATTTAAAAAAGAAGGAAAGGATGTCATGAGAGAGAGGAAAAAAGAAAGAAAATATGCATTTGGAGCAGCAAAATTGGAAAAATGTGAGTTCTGTAAGTTAGATTCTTGTTTTCTCGAGTGGATTTGGCTTCAAAAGTAATTAGCTTCTTGTCACATGCTTGGGCAGTCATGCCAAACAGTTCAACAACACATTATTTTTGTCATTGCACAAAAGGTGATATTGAGCCCAGAATAACTGTTTCTATTTATGACTTTGGCTTTTGGCCTAAGCTCAAAGGAAGCGAAAAAAATGATATCCTTTTCTGAAGGTCTTGGGGCACTTGAGTTTCAGATGTTAGTGTGCAAGAAAGTTTACCAGGGTCTCAGTGTCAGTAGTAAAGCTGGCTTCCCAATAGCTTTATTTGGGTTGTTTGGCTGTTCACTGGGGAGAAAACCCAGCGGAGAAACCATGTGGGATCAGGAACTGAGGCCACAGTGATCCCTTAATCCTACATCTACCAAAGCCTTTTCTAAGGTGTCAGCAACTTCAGGAGGAAGAGGAAGACTCAATAACCGAGACTTTGTGCATGCTACAACCCCTCCAGCTCTAAGAGGTACTCCAGTCCCATTGAGGCACTGTCTCAGGAATGTTCCTTTAACACCCCAGGAAAGTATTTTGGTCCCTTAATGTATTGGCACAACACACCAAGAAGCGTGACAACTTCCCTCCTGCTAAGAGAAATTCTTGTTTAACCTGAATATTGATTAAGTCAACAAATCATGCTGGCCAGGGTGCAATAACCAAAGAGGTACCCATAGGGATAGACAGTAGGTAAAAGAGGGCTTTTGCTTGCAGGGAAATGGAGAGCACGTGAAGGGTGGACATATATGTGCAAATGGATTTAATAAACACCTGCTGAGTCTCTCTCCTACTTCCCTGCCTGTAAATATCCACCGAGGTATTTTAGTCTTGATGTTTTTAATAATACAAGAAAATCTTATTAATAATTACATTTTGGAATGTTTCTGCTTAGTCAACTCCAGGGCAACAGTTTAGCTTGACACAACAGTGTTTGCTTTAAGTTGTGTCGACCATGCCAGTCCGTGGGGTGACTCATTTGCTGGGTAATTAACAAATGTCTAATGTAAATTTAACATTCACTTCGACTTACATTCCTGCAACCCAAACTTCTTTTTGATTGGGGTAGCTGCAAGTGGAAACCAAATATTTTGGTTGGTGGAGCTCAGAGGATGGCATATGCTACTCATTTAGATTTCCATTTCCTTTGCATCTTTTCAGGGGCTGAAAGTCAGGTGTTAACATTTCTGAATACAAAGTCATTTTTGTATGAAAATTTGCAAATAAACCCCCAAGATTTTCTAGTGTTACTAAAACCTAAACCCCAAATTCTTTTGCAGAAAGAATGGGTGTATGAGGTTCCCCCATTCCTTCTTCCCAAATTTCCTGGTAAATAAATACATACCCAGTTTGGCTTTAAGATGCGTTTGTATTGTTCCTGTGCCGAGCATCCTTCAGCTGACTGTGAGCTGAAGAACCAAGCCAAGCCATTGCTCAAGGGAGAGGTGCTTTGGCTCCCAGTCACCTCTCTGCTTTTTGTGATGTCCCCATTCTCCCAGACGGTGCATCGCTGTTTTTTTCAGACATTAACGTTTCTGGAATATGGCAACACTGACTGCGACGTAAACAGGATCATAGCTTTCCTGATGGCCCACATAAGAAGATAAACAAATTAATCCTGCAATCAGACAACCGGGCTCCTGCAGCCTATCAGCAATACACTTGCCAGTGGCTGCATTACTTGGAAATGCTGGGTAAACAACAACAGAGATGAAAAGCGAGATACTTGTGAGGGTTTGAAGGAGCAAGAATGAGGTCTGAGGCTCACATGATGCCATGCAGAAATAACATGGTCTCAGATGACTCTCATCATCGGGCTGTGTGCTGCGAGCCCTGCCTGCTGCTTGGGGAGCTGGTGCTAGTGGCTGCACACCGGCTGCACACCGGCTGCACACTTTCCAGCCATTTGCCTTTGCTTCTTGAAGGGTCCCTGGGTGGGCATAACAGCATGGCTCAGTAGGAAGGGAACATGTCCACGTTGCCTTTTAAATGCCTTTTACCAGCATTTCCTGGCAAGCCCTGGAACAGATTTGAATGGCCTCAGGAGGTGTCTGGAGGTGACAAACCCAGCCACCTGCAGAGCCTGTGCAAGGCCATGTGTGGGAACTGTGCACCTCTCCTAGAGACTTCCACCCACTTCTTTAATACCTCCTGCACATCATTGGGTTCGACTCCCAGGACTGAATGAGACGGGTTTCTGGCTTTGACACCCACCCTATATGTTGCAGCAAGAGCTTCTTCAGTTTTAATGCTGAAAAGCCCATGGAAAGAAGCCATCATTTCAAATGTTTTTGTAGGTGGAGGGTTGCAATTTTATGGAACATTTTAGCATTAATGTCCTACTCTGACTGGCTAGCTTTTTTCCCCCCCTTGTGGGGAAATACTTTCTTAAGGGCGCTGGATTTTGGGAAGCCTGTCCCAGGAAGCATGAGACAAGGAGCTCAGACCTCTCAATGGTAATTCTGCCACTTCTGCTGCTTTGCTTTGCAAGTTTGGAAAGGTGGCGTAGACCTTTCTCCTCAGTTTCCAGCTCAGCAAGGCAGAGCAAAGACTGCTGAAGCCCATCAGGGGCTGCTGTGAAGTGCAATTAAGTCACGTTCCTAAGGGCTTGGAAATCATCTGATGAAAGCCATATGCTGATATTAGGCTCATCTAACACAGGTTTGATTTCAGGATTATTTGGAAATGACCCAGCAGAGAGAGAGAGAAGGCTTGTGACAACTCTTGACAAATGCCTGCAAAGGATCAACCATCAGCCTGTTTCTCCAGGAGAGATCCAGGCGCATCCGAGGGGATTTATTTTAGAAATCACACTGTAATCGCTCAGTAACATCATTCCAATGTGATTTCCAGCACGTACTCGCTACAGCTCTGTTTCAATGAGTTGCAGAGATACTCTGAAAATGGTGCAGTTTTCACCCTCATTTGAAATCTCTTGGTGATGTAAATGCACTTTTCACTTAGTTTTGTTGAAGGTTTGGGCCAGGCCTGTGGGTTGAGCTTGGAAGATCCGGGTTTTGCTCTGAATTTTGCAGCTCAGTCCTGTTGTTCAAACTCCCTGGAAGAAGGGCACAAAATATTCACGGGTGCTTTCTCTCATGAGGGATGCAGAGCCATGAGACATCATCTTGCTTTGTTAGCTGGCAAGGGAACCTGTGCTCTACCTGTGTGTATTTATGTTTGCTGCTCTATGGGCTGGATGTATACATAAAATATTTTTACCTCTGTTGCATGCATATCTGCCTTGGTGAGGCTGGAGCTGAGCAAACACAAACAATGATTTTTTTTGCAGCTTCCAAAACCAGAGTGCCCTTTTCAGATGAAAAATTCATACCATTGTTAGTACTGAATGGTGTCTTCTTGACTCTCCTGTGCTCCCTTATGGCACAGGGAATCCTATATAAAGAAAATTGGCTGGCTCTTGAAAAGCATAAATGAGAGGAACTGGTTGTGGGGAGAGGCTTCTGAGTCCTGTTAGGGTTTGAGATGGAGTTCAAACACTTCGTTCTTCAGCTGCTGGAGATAAAAGTCCTGGTACATTCAATTCCTACTTTCTGCTGCTGCCAATAAGCAGGGGGGGCTTCTTCCTCAGCCTCTTACCACCACAGAAATAACAGAGATAAAGCAAGCAAAATAAATAAATGCTTTGTGGCTAGAATAGATAATAATTTCACCAGCTGAATATTAAAATATCAAAGCTCAAGGAGAGGATATATAATTATGGGCCTTTGAAGTTCAATAAAGGTCTGTTTCACCAACACGGTAGCTAGTATTTCAAATGCAAAGACAGAATGATAATACTACACTGGCATTTCTGACCCACAGAGGATATGTTAGGAGAAGAAGGAAGTCCTTTAAGACAGAAGCCATTTAGACTGTGGCTGATTAATTATCCTACCCCACAATAATCTGTCCCTGACGGGAGAATGTTGCTCAGTATCATTTCTCTCCATTTTACTCCTGCCATATTTCTGATTTTTTTTTAAGAAGGATTGTTTGGTCCAGTAAGAGCAGGTGACATGCAACACTGAAATGAAGGGACTCTTATGTGCTTATTATGCTGGAAATATCCCCAGATGAAAGAGAAGATCTAAATTCTCCAGTCCAATAAACTGTGGCTGAACTTTCTTTGATCCCGATTTCTAAACCAGGGCCAGGCTTAAAAAGCTTAGCAACATTTCTGGGTGGTGCAAGTTTTTAACTTTTACTCCACCCTGTGGCAGGTAAAGAAGAATCAGCCTTGAGACATCTTACGTAGGACATAAGGTCCTGAAAAAACTTAGGTTCAGAGAAATCACCTTATTTTCCCTAGGCCCACTCTGAGACCTAGAGGCACTGTGTGATGCCTGCCAGGCTTTGTGGGAGCTGCAGCGGTGATGGCTTCAGCTTTTTCCCACACTACGTTTCCCAGGATGCAGGACAGCACCTGGCACGTTGTTGGAGGTCAGCCCTGGCTTATAATGGGGCTGGGGGGGAAGATTTTGGGTTCCCAAAGGCACTGTGCCAGCTTGGGTAGGGGAAGGAGACCTTTTGAAGGAATGTTGTAAGCTATACAACAAGGTATGCTTTTTATTTTTGTATTTTATTATTATTTTTTGTGACACTGTTAAAGAAAGGTGTTTCACTCTGATCACAATGAAATAAAAAATGTCCTTTGCTGAGGATATACTAGGCTGAAAGAAAAGCTGTTAAAGCCAAGTGAAGCTTTATGAGTGCCAGCAGTGTTTATACCATGTGGTTCTTGTACTTAGAAAGAGTTTACTACATTAAGGTTATTTTATTTTTTAGTAGACTGTCATCACATTTGGATACATTTTCCATTTCAAATTAACATCCAGTCCAGTTTTGTGGTTGGAGAAAGACAAGCAAGAGCCCTCAGCTACAATGCAGTGGAAGAGGAGCTTTTATTTGAGGGTAGGGATGTTGAATGACCCCACAGCTTCCTGTTAGTGTTAATAGCAGGACTTTCTCACCTGGTCTTGGCTAGAAAGTCAAACTTGTATGCTTGTGTGGAGACCTAGTAAAAGTGTCAGAAGAGTGTACCATATCCGATTTCCTAGGTAAAGGGTGTTATATAGCTTTTTGGTTCAAAGTGGGAATCAGCCTGTGGGGAAAAAAATGGTCTTTTTCAGCATACTTTGCATGCATGGGAGGTCTTGAAGATGATGTTTCAAACTTCATGGTGCAATATAAAAGAAATGAAAGTTTCTAAATGAGGCGGTTTATTTTGCCTTTCAGCATGCATGTGCAGTGGCTGTGCAGTAGATGGAAGGGTTACGTGGTGATTGGAAGAGGCCAATTAAGCAGTCATCTTGGTTGACTCCTGTTTGCTTGACTACTTAGAGCAAGAGAGCTTTACAGCATGTCTCATGCCTGCCGGTTTGTCTGAGCCGAGCTTGAACACGAGTGCAGGAGGGTGAAGGTGTCCACCCGGACCACGGTGGCAGCGTGGCCATGCCAAGGTGCAGCAGCATGGCTGAGCTGCTCAGCATTGGTGGGGCACAGAGGAGCTGGAGGTTGAGGGCAGCCTTTTTACCAAGTGTTTTACAATGGTGAAATATAATCCTTCAGATTAGTTCCACTTTTCATTTGGCTTGGTTTCATATCAACACTCTGGGGGTGGGGGAAATGTGTTGTCTCAGCACAAAGAGGGAACTTTGGAGAAAGGCACAAATGGGTTTCTCCCAGCTACAGACCATGGCGACAAGTCCTCTCTTTGTCTGATGCTGATCCAGGTGTGTTTGTATTGCACAACATTGATATCCTTTCCATCCTGCTAACACAGTGAGCAGTTTGCAGATTTGAAAACTGGTATCTCTTGTTACACTGTTCAGTGCAGGTCCTTGATGTGACTGAGCCTTTGGGTGCTACACTAAAGGAGTAGTGACAACTTTTGTCCGTACTCCAGTGAACATTTCCATCAATGGCTTCTGAGCTGGCATGCCCTGCTGATCAAAACCATCAGGCATTAGAGGCTGGGAGGCTCTGCTGCTCCTAAAGCAACAGGGCTCTGCTCCTTCTTGGCATTTCTCAGAGCACCATGGTAAAATAAGTGTCTGACTTCTGAAGAGCTCGCTGCATCTAAAAGGACTCTTGCAAAGCCCTTGCTGTCACCCACATTCAGTGATGGTTTGAAGATTAAAAAAGCTTAAACATGAGCTTGGGTTTCTTTTGCAAGTTGTTTTTTCCGTCTGAGGGAGGGTTGGGAATATGTGAGTGAGCATTAGTCCTTGTTTGGATGCTCCTGTGCTGCATCACTGGGGGGTTGCTCATTGCTGGACTTGATTCTCTTGAGATGTGTTGCTCTTGTTCCCTTCCTGCTTTCTCCTGCTGCTGAATTTGAGGAATGCTCTGGAGTGCCCTTTGATGTTGGCCAGATGGGGATGACAAATCTTTGAGGCTGGCATGAGCTGACCCTGGCAGCCTCCTCTCTGTGTATCCCTCTGCACAAGCCATGTCTGTCCATCGAGGATGCAACATGCAAGGGGGTGCAGGTCTCCCTGGGAGAGCCTCTTGATCCCCACACCCTGAGCTCGTCAGCTCTGACCGGCCTTGGGGGGTTTTCACAGAAGACTAAGTCATGCAGGAACTGCCACAAATTGAAACTAGAATTATTATAATGAAATCTAAATGAAACCATAATATAAGAGAAATAGCAAACAAGGATTTCCTCTCTTCTATGGTAGAACTGGCAATTTAAATTAAAAAAAGTGGAAATCAGTGAGTGATATACAGTTCAACGGGGAGTCAGAGTGTCCTAGTTGTGCTAGAAAGGCATTCAGCTGCAGATAACAGCCCCTTAGACTTTTCTCGTGTGTAGACTTTTTTTTGTCAGTCAGCTGCTTCTACTAAACCACTTTAAATGAAGTCTTGGTCAATGTCAGGGTTGAGATCTGTTTTATAGGGATGTATTTGTGGAAGAGCATCCAAATACCTGCCTCTGAACTTGTCAGTTATAACTATATTCTCAGCAGATGTTGAAAGCCATAAACCTCAAGCAGAGGGCTTTGAGTATCACTTAAGAGCTTAAGCCATGGAGTGAGTTTATGAGAAAAACCCGGAGGGACTCAGCAGCGGGCATGGGGAATGGGATCTCTCCTTCCTTTCTTCCAGCTGGGGGAATGAATCCCCATGGATAGAAATGGCAAAGCCTTTTCCAAACAGGACAGCACTTACCTTGCAGGAAAACTCCAGAAAATACTGGAAAGCCAAATGTTGTCTCAAGCTAAGATCAACATGATGGAGTGAGAGGTGGGATGGCTAGGTCAGAGTGATGGGGGAAGCACTTTCTGCCTGTTAAAACAGCTCATTAAAACCAAACTAATTGCTTGGTCCTCAAATTATCCAATAGCTGGTTGTCCTTTCTTCAACTGGCTCTGTTCCTTTTCTGACACCACAGACAAGAGCAAGCATGCAACTCTGATTTAGAAATGTCAACGTGGTTTAGGTTACAGAGTGTTTATAATAATTATGAATTGCCTTTACAGTTTGTTTGCTTTCCATAGCAATTGCGAGAAGACAACAGCTGACAGCTGTGGAAATTTCTAGTGTTGTTCCCCTAGTATAGAACAACATGGATCTAATTAGTGTGTACCAGCAGCACCACATTATTAAATTAATAATAATTAAAAGCTATTTGCACCTGTGCTAATGTAACACTATTTATCCCAAAGGGTGTTATATCATTAAGTGCTTCAAGTCTCTAATGACACCAGCTTTACAAATGGGAAAATTGTGGTGAGAATCGGAGGCTTTCCCAAACGCACAAAGCTACCAGTCAAAGGGGAAATTCTTTCCTGTGCAAAGCAATAGGGGTTGCCTAATGCATGTAGGCTGTGGTGGCATAGGCACCATATATATATGTGTGTGTATATATATATATATATGTATGTATGTATATGTGTATATATTTATATGTATGTATGTATTTACAATAAAACTCCAAGATCACTATATTAAATAACTTTAAAAAAAAAAAAAGGTGCATGGGGAGGGAAGCAGACTTATTGAAAATAATGCAGAGACTGTCTGGGCTATTAACAGATTCTGCTAGCGCTGTGCAAGGCAAACACTGTGATTTTTAACAGGTCAGCCAAGAGGTTTGCTGTCAAAAAAAATCCTTTACAGACCTACTAGGATTCCTTTTGCCCTTTAAGCAATAGTGGAATAGAGATGTGTATTGAATTGATATGCTGTGTTAGGCTTGGCTGTTGTAGAGTGATTAAGGTTGATTTTTTTTTTTTGAGGAAGTAGATAGACCATAAGGAAACATGTTGGAGTCTAAACTACACCACATCCACACAAAATATTTGCTGTGGTTGAGTTTATGCCACTTGAAACTTGACTCTTTCACTTAATTTCTATTTATTTTTTGCATTGTTGATGGGAGGAGACAGCAACATCCCTCCTTGAAGATTGTGTACCGTTCTTGGAAACACAAAGGAAATAATAGACTTTTACCAAGGTGACACCATTTATTATTATTACTCCTAGTTATTTATTTTTATTTTAGTGGGATAGAGAAGGCCAATTGGGGTCAAACTGACTGTGAGGCATCTTATAGGAAAAGATGGCCCCTACCTCAGAAACAATTGCAGTTCAGCAAAGTGCTTAAGCACAGATTTAATTGTTACCACATGCATGAATCCCTTTGCTGCATCATATCGGAAGCTGTGATACAAGACAATAATTAGGCATATTGAGCAATTATATGGACCACGGATAGAAAGGGGAGCAAAGAGCTGAGAGGACACGTGTCTACACAGGCCAAATAGATAAAAGATGATGCCCTTTTTCCTTGTCACTGCCCATAGATCTCTGCTTTGTCTGCGAGGAGGCAGGAGGTCGCTAGATCAAAAGTAGCCCATGTAATCTCATTAGACCCCCTGCTCAACCCGTAAGCATCTTAAGTACTATCCCATGGTAGTCAAAGGAAGCAGACATGCAGATATGGATGGCAGTGTGATCAGGACTACAGACTGAAAGGACCTTGGCCATGTGTTATCACTGGTGTAGCTGGTATTGTCGTTCTTGATCCCCAAAGTGGAGGTGATGGTTGAGTATCTCACACTGAAGCTACATCTAATTCTCCAGCAGTGGTGGAATTGCTCTGCAGGTCAGCATCTCTAGCTAGCTTTAATTTGGTGAGTTTGTGACAGTGTCAGCAAATTGCTGGTACTCCCTCGTTCACCAGCTTTGAGTGTATTCTGTTAAAAGGGACAACTTGCATACATGAACCTCTTCCATCCACTTTTGGAGGTGGTGGACAGCAGAATAGCCATCTGGCATTTCCGTGCATCAAGCTGAACTAGAGCAGATTGCTAACATCTTCCACTTGTGGATTTGAGTTTTGCAACTGTCTGCATTTGCTTGTGATGTAACATTTTGCTGGGAGAAAGTTATTCCAGTCCTGTGTGTTTTGTAACAGATACTGCTGCACTCATAAATCACTGCTGAGTGACTGCCTGCTCAGATGTTAGATGGAATTGCTATTACTGCACACAGTGCATGCAGTAGTACCTGATCAGTGCTTAAGGTTGGCCAAAGCCTCTGAGAACATCTGCCCATCATTAACTAAAGGCTTTCAAATCTCTTTTTCCTTTCCTGCTTTTCTCATTGTATGAAGACCAGAGAAAATAGTGATTTTTGCAGAAGCTATTTGTCCTTTGTGAACTCTCTTTGAATGAACTAATGTGCTTTACTACATGCTCAATGAAACATCAACACGGTGCCATCAAAGGGACAGATTCTGCCCTCAAATGAGTGAGTGGGCAAGAAACTATGAGCTCTGCACATGTGTCTGATAGCCTTACGTGTCTCATCTATGAGGCATTGGACTTGGAGGCGTAAATCTGTACGCTCAGTCCTGAGAATCTGTCCTGCAGTATTTATGGCTGTTGTTTAACTTTAATCTCAGCCATTCATTTGCTTCCTGGTTCTCATATAATTAGAACATATTAAACAGGAGCCAACCACAAGAAATATAAAAGGTTAACGCAGTTAGGAAATGTCAATGGAATGAATACAGCTCACTAATTCACGGGTTCTTTCCATAAATATTTCCACCAGCCAAAATATTGACTTTAACCTTTTCCATCTCCTGCATGTAAAGCTTTGTATTCCCTTGTCGCAGCAACAAATACCTCAGAGTGTGCAGATGGTGCTCAGCACAGGGCAAGCGGTTAGCGTGCAGTTATGGTATTAATTAAGTGGCAGAGTCAGATTTCATGATGGTAAGGCACACCCAGAGATGGAAAACTTGGACATAACAAAAAAGAGCAATGTCTTATAGTGGGGATCGCAGAAATTGTTTAGGACAACAGTTTGGAGCTGGTCCAGCAAACATCTAACCCCAAAATGTTTTGCTGTGAATAGCACAAATGTTTGGACGTTTGGATTGAGAAATGTCCTGGGTCACTGTCCTCAGCTGCTGGAGAAGTCCACATCTTGGATCTTATTTCATAAATTGGTCAAGACCCGTCTTAAAAGTGGTTTATATTCTCTTAACCCCAATTCCCGTAGTGGAAGGTGGTTCCATCACCTCCTGACTCTAATGATTTGAAATATTCTTTGGTTTTGGTGCCTGCTGCCAGCTCAGGGTTCCTGAGCACCCTGGCTGGGCTGGGCTGCATGTGTCATGGGGAGGTGACAGGCATGATTTACTACTGACATCCCATGGTCTGAGCTTCATTCAAGAAATTAGCAGCTCCTACCTGTGACTGTTTCATGCTGAAATTTCTTTTCTGTCCAGACTTCCTCAGGGTGCTAAATGAAAGGGGACCCACTCCTGTTTTCCTTGAATCCCTACCAAACTCCTGCCTGTTTGAGAATTAGAGATAAATCTTTCAGTGGGTCTGTAGTACTAAACCCTAGCAGCTGTACTTGGGGTTAACTGTCCCCTGGGCTTTTCATGTGTGCATGGGGCATGGCTGCCTGCACAAAACATGTTATTCCCTTAATCTGCTTCCCTCTGTGCTACCTGTGGTTTCAGCTGATAAGTGTTCAGGATGTTTTCCTCTGGACCATCTCTTAAAACCAGCATGTGCTATTGTAAAGCAGTGGGCTTCATCTCAGAAGTGAAATTGGTCCGTTATAGCACTGAGGGCTTGAATGCAATATCCTCCATAAGAGTATTTTTTGGTAGATTGTTGTATCTAACAGCCTGGTGAGATGCCTGCATATCCTGAGAGCAGGAACTAGATGTATTTGTGTCAGAAGATACAAACAATAAATTCACATTATGCTACATGTGCTCTAATGAAACTCAAAAGTGCTTTCAGGATTACCTCTGCTAAGGAGGTGGGTAGTGCCTGGAAGGATGCTGAGTATCTCTGCCACCTTGCTTATACCAGAAGCAATATGTCATGCTGGGCTAGGAGTCCACAATAGATAGATAGATAACTAGCTCTGAGATGCGAGATAGGTAGCTATATGTCTTCAACTCAAATACAATACCAGTCTATTGTGGCTTTGCATGTCCTGTTAACTCACTTGTAGCTGGCTGGGGGACCTGTGCAGTGTGCTATTGGGCTATGCAGATTTTGGAGGTCCTACCCACCCCTTCTACCCCTTCTACTCTTTCACCAGTGTTTGCTGGGATTATTCCATTAAGAGAATTTTATCCTGTAGTTTGGCTTTATAAAGTAAATAAGTAATTGCTTAAAGCTAAGCCTTTGCCTAAGCACTGCCCTGAATTAGATGAGAACCCACAGACTGCAGAGAACCGAGGACTTGCTCTGTGGTGCTGTCATTGCTAATCTTTTGTCCTGTCTTATGTTCAGTTACGTGGGTAAATGTTCCCCTCCATTGCAAGGCCCAGTTGCCCAGGCACTGGTATTTGTGTGGTCATTTGTTTTTTTTTCCTGAGCAGGTATGCTAATTTGAGCAGGGTGTATACTGGAGAATACAAAGTAAAGGAAGCCAAAATGAAATGCATCACCTGGCAGAGCTGTGGGAATCGCTGGGCTGTGGGTGGAGCAGCCAGCACAAGGGCTTGGAAAGGAGATCCCATCAAAACTGTGCATCCCCACAATGACAAAGGACTAAGGCTGGATCTGAAAGTGAAATCTGAGCTGTACACCACCACTGCTGAAAGGGAGAACTCCTGTAATAATGCTAATTTTAGGCACCACTAGGAAAGAGAAAGAAAGAAAGAAAATGCTGCCTTTTGACACAGCTGCAATGGCTCTAAACAGAAATAATGTATGCAGCTGTGGTGTCATGCTGCAGTGCAGTCAGCACCTTGCTTTTAAGCTCACTGCAGTTTATGCTGCTGATGCACTGAATTCAACTTTTAGTAAATATAGAGTGCCTAGTTTCCTGTAGCACCGACTATATAAATCTGGGTTCAATATACATGTGGGTGTATATAGACTTACTGTATCTTTAACACCAATTCACAGCACTTGTGTAATAATGGGCTCATGACAGAAATCAAGATTTGCCTTTGAATGAATATATCTTTTATAAAAGGAACCACAGTGAAGCAGCCCAATGAGACATGCAGTTGGTTTTTTATAAGGTTTTATACTGCTTTCATCCTCCTGGGATGTGTGTGCTTCCCATTAGTGCATTCCCTACCACCCCTGCCATCTGTCACAAGTGATTTGCTCTTTCTCATCTTATCTCCCCCAGAGGAGAACTGTTTCTGAACAGAATTCAGTTGTGGGTTTTTGTTGTTTTTTTTTTTTTTTTGTAGGGTTTCTAAATTTCCTTGCAAGTACACCCTGCTCACTGCTTATGCTGGGGAAAGCAGGGCTAAAGAGGCATCCCTTGCTCTGGCTATGGGAGCAGGTGGCATCCGTGCCCTGATGAGATGCAGGGTGGCATTGGCACCTGGGGATTTTTGCACATAAAGAAGCATTCCCAGATCTTGCCAGGACCTATTAAATCTTCTGGTCCTGCTGTTGTTTACCAGTTTTATGGGTCAGAGGCAATCAAGGCATCCTAGTGGAAATGCATTGTTCCCCTGCCCCATACTTTGGGGCACGGGTGGAAAGGACTGGTTCTGAGGGAGCTCTGGATTCCTAGCTGCAAACCCTTTGGGAAACAGCAGCAGTAAGGTTTTGAGTCTGAAGTGGTTCTGTTTTGGTGTAATCCTTTCCCCAGTATTGCTTTGTCAGTGCAGAGGTTGAAACCCTCACCTGTCATCTTGTAGGTGCCAGTGGCAAAACTCCAGTCAACCCCTCTGAATTATCCATATAGAAAATTTTATTTTTGTGATGGCTTTTCCCTTAAAAAGAGCCAGTTCAGGCCTGGGGATGAGCATAGGTGCATGGAAAGTCACCTGGGAGTTAAACCTGCATCTGACTGGAGTTTCACTACCACATCTATTCACTAACAATGTATTTTTTTCCCCCTAAAAATCTTCCTGTGAAGTTGTTTCCACTAAAAGCCACAAGGGCTCTGTCACTATGCAGAGTCTTGTAGCACACAGTCACCTGGAGGATTATTTCCTTGGTGGAATAGCTAGAAAATCAAGTATGTCTGGCCACTGGAAAGAAGAAGAAATTCCTGCCTGTATCCAAAACCATGGGGGGTGAATCATGGATGATAGCCAGATGCAGCAGATGAGCCAGAAGGCCAGGTGTTTTGTTTCTTTGAACACAGCCAGTGTGGTGCAATGCACCACTCAAGACTTTGTCATCATCTGCTCCTTCGAAGAAGTTTTCTTCTGATACAGCTTGGGCTTTGGCTCTGAGCTAAATCATGTCAGAAAGGTGTTTCTCATTGTGCTAATTATCATCAAGAAGCAGGAATTAGCTTCCTTTCTTGTATTTCATGGGGATAATTTGGCATTGGCATGACTTCTGAGTTGTTCTGATTGAAGTGTTTTTAAAGCTGAGGTCATGACAGGGCTCCTTGCAAATATCCCCTTTAGCAGCACTTGCTGTACTGTATTTCCAAGGCATCTCAGAGCATTTTGACTTTTCTCAGGAAAAAAAAAAAAAAAAAAGGCAAAAGGCCCCAGCTGAGCTTGGAAACCCTCATGCTTTTTGGTTGAGAGCAGGTTATTTACTGTTGTTCTTGGGGCAGGAGCAGTTCCAAGACTGTGAGCCCGGGTTTGGCTGCGTTCAGCATGGCTCCTCAGCACCACAGAGGCTCCTGCTATGCCAGAGGGGACAAAGCCCCCCAGCCCCACATAGGCCGAGGGCACCGACCTGTGTCAGAAAGGTGATTTAATCATCTGTGCTAACTGGGGAACCAACCAGATAGATGCCCCCAATATTCAAGTAATAAAATCTTTGTCCATGTGCTCAGAAAGACTTGCAAGTCTACTATCTCTGGAGACAATTAGTCAAAGAGCAGTAAGAGTGGGCTGCAAAGCATCTACTTGTTGCTGTAATGGTTAACTGAAGGGCTAAAGTCAAGACTAAAGATGCTAAAATGCATGTTGAGGGATGTGAGCCCTATTTCTGGCTGAGCTGCCAGCATGGGGAAGGTTGCTTTGATCTGTGAAGTGGGGAAAAACTCCTTATATAGAGATTTCAGACTCTATGTGGGTGGGAAATCTGGGAAATCTCCCAGTGGAAGAATGCTAGTCTTTATATGTTTCATAATAATATGAAATAACTTAAATACGAAAACTTCTACTTTTCTACAACTGGCATAATATTTCCTTAAATCACAATCCCCTGGATCTGGTTATTGTACAGGCCTTTTCATCTTCAAATGGCTTTGCAAATTTTATCTGACTGAATTGCCTTAGAAACACAATAAAATTGAGGGCAAAATATTACCTTTCTTTGTTTCCTCCTAGGTAGTATGTTACTCTTTCATCCTCATTTTAGATGAATGACTCTAGTTCTCCATAAAATTCCTTTTAGGATCCTGGTAAGAATCCCCTCTGGAATAGTTTATCATGTGCTGTAACATGAATATGAGGATAAGTTTGTCTTCCTCTCAAATTTTAACCTCAAAGTTTTCAGCTGTCTTGGAGACTTCCCTTGGCAGTCATCATAAAAGACCCCGTTAGTGCCTCTGTCAAACTGTAGGCAAGGGTTTCATTACAACAGGCTTGGTCTAGGAGCCAATGTTAATCTTTCAGCTTCCCTTTAAAACAGGATCTGAATGCATGCTAGTGTTACGAAGCTAAACCTGTGTAACAGATTATGGATCCTGGTCTATTCTCTATCACCCGATTGTCTCTTTCCAAGGAATGCAGAGGCTTTACTTGCCTCCAAGACTAGACAGCTTTTAAAATTACTGCCGGCACTCTGTTCACTTGCTCATTTATCAGCTCAAATAGGTAGCAAAAGGGACTGTAGCTCCCTTCTCTCCTTTGCATTGCCTGGAGGAATACAGGGACTGTAAGGTATATAATATAGTAGCTGTAGCACATTGGGAGTGCGTCTGGTGCCGGTTCAAGTAGAAGTCACAGGGCTTGATACAGAAATTATCAGCTGAGACTGTTTGGTTTGTGATTCTCAGGAAGCTGGATGGGACTATAACAACAGTCCCTTCTCGTTCTAAAAGTCTATCAAAGTTATAAATGTGCAATCTAGTCCAAACATCTCTAGTATTTGTGGGCGCTATTCTGGGTGCTGGAAATTGCGGCTGCATAGAAGTCTGATGGATGGAAAGAAATGCATTGGAGATACTATGCATGAAGCATCATCCATAAATTCTGGCTTTGCTTTTTTTTCTTCCACAGCAAATGAACTTGCAAAGCATTTATTTGGCCATGATTTCCATGGTAACAAGAAGGCTGTTTTGGACTGGGAGACATTTCTCTTTCTGGGAGCCCTTGAAAACTGGCATATTCTGTGATACGTAGGTGCTCCTTTGCTGCATGTCATGAGCAGAGGAAGGGTATTGTGGACCAGCACCTATGGCTGGAATGCAAAGCAATACAATTTAGCAATCATGCTTGCAGGGATTGAGTTGCTCAGGATTTTGTACCTCTTGCATCTGCTGTCATTGTAAACAAAATTCCCAACACTGCTGTTGGATCAGTTGGAAGACTAATAAAAGTCCTGAGCAATTGCAAACAGGGCTTTCAGCATCTTTCGGAAGATGCACAGACACAGAATGCATGTGAATCCCCTGGCACAGGAACAGGTAGCACAGGCTTAAACGCTGGAGCTGCATGCAGTGCCCAGGAGAAAGTCTGGGTGCATGAAGGCGCGTTATGTGTGAGGTGTGCATGTGTGTGGTTGTGCAAATGTGGGGCTGTGAGAGGGACGTTTCTGCACCACTGGAAAGCCCAGCTGTCCGTGGGAAGAGTGTGCACATGTGAACTGTGTGGGCGTTATTTGTATAACATCACAGTTGAGTGAGCAAATTTGTAACCTAACCTCCTCACCGGCTGGGGCCAAGCTATGAGAAAATGGTTAAAGCCATGGAGAAAGAGGATACACAGTCTGCCTTAGAGGTAAAGTTTTTCCGTCTGACTTCAACTGAAGTTTGAACCATGTCCTAAGTTAATAATATTTACACCCATCTAAGGGAGGAGGCCTTGGGTTCTGTAATGAGTCTGCAGTTTATTCTGCAATACCTTTTTACTTTCTGCCATCTGAGTTTCTCATGCTCTGGACAACCTTGGATGGGTGTTTATATAGCAAGAATGTGTGAATCCTTCACCCTTCAAACATGTGCTCAGCCTTAGGAACTGTAATGATTCATATCCTCGTCTAATCACCATTGATTATATGCGGAAAAGTTGGATATGTCTTCTGAGAGGCTTAAAACGCGATGTATATCTAGATTCCAAAATAGCCATATGGGTTGTGACTCATTTCTTCAGATGCTGTTCATAAAAATCAATTATATGGTCACTCTGGCTACCAGAAGGGATCTTTTCTGTTGGCCGTTTGTTTCCTAATACTGTATTTTATAACTCTTAAAAAATCATAAAATGCTTACAAATTAGATAATATTTCTGGCAAGAAACATCTTCCATAGAGACAGATCTGCGGTAGTTTATTTAAAAGCAGACTGGGATCCTAGAACATGCTGAAATTTTTAGCATTGATGTGCTAAAAACACCTGGCAGAGGGAAGGGGAAATGCGAAGCATCTGGAGAGAAAAAGTGAGGCTGCGGAGTGAGTGAGGCAGTTGTTTGTCCGGTGGTTGGAGCATGGTTGCTTGCTAGACTCTCTTATTTCTTGCCGAAGTCATGTAGCCTGATGTTTTCAAACGTGATGGCTACAATTAGAAAGCTCAAGTCATTGCACTGTGATTACTTACCACCTTGAGCTGTCCATGCATGATTTGAATGCCAGGTGCTAGGGAAGGGTTGAGTGGTTTTGCTCCCAGTGTGAAGATGTAGGCGGCTGTGGCAGAAGCTATGTTGACTCCTGTAGATTGAAATGTTAGACAAAGTGATTAAGAGATGCTGAGAATCTGGTTTGAGATGCAAAATGCAGCTGAGGTGTACAAAATCTTTACCCAATGATGTAGTGCTTTTTATAGTCATCTGATACCGCAGTGTGGTCATCCCTGGGAAATGTGGGGGTCTTTATGGAAAGCTGAAAATTGCTATTCATTCTCTAGGCTAAACCCTTTGAGAGACGGGCACTGTCTGCTTCCTCCCTATAAAATATGCAGACTTTCTGTATTGGTCTTTCTCCCCTCTCTGTAAGTAGATTCTGCTTTTGTCTCAAAGCATCACAGGTCAGCATTAGCAGCGTTCGCCTGCTGAGGGTGGCAGGGTGGTATGGCACTTCTCTGAACTTCCAATTCAGGATGGTTTTTGATGGTGTCCACAGTGTTGTGACCCTGGGCTGTAAGTATTAATGAAAAATATTAATTTGAAAGGAGAATATCTGGAATGTATCCTTGTCAGAAAGCATTGCAGCTACTTCAGATAACAAACTTTGTCTCCTGAATATGAAAAGATTGATTATCTCAGAGGTGCTCTCTGTGTGTTTGCTCTGAATAAAATACAACTTAGCGATTAGCTGCCTGTGCCTGCATATGTCAACCTGACAGATCCACCAACCTTTCCCAAAAGCCTTTTGATGTCCTGTGGCTGGTGAATGGCTTGATTAGGAGTCCCTCATGAGATTCACATCTGATCTTCAGATAAATCTCTCTGCATGCCCTGCCCTTGTATTTCCACTGCCTGTTCCATGTGTAGGACATCCACTGACAGAAACCCACTCCAGAGCAAATGTTACCCTAACATAAACACATTGCTAAATTTCCTAATTTTATTTTTCTCAAGCAGTGTATATAATTTGTTTTTTGCCCTTGCTCAGCTCTTTGAAATATTGCTAGGCTGCTCACCGATCTTATCTTACACAAATATTTACACACATTTGTACTTTGTAAAGCACAATTTAAATTGCCTCTGCCGGATGAGTGAGATGGTGCCTCTGTGATCCAACCCTCTGGTCCTGGGGTTGCGAGGAGGCCAGCCTGTGACACATGCCCCATGGAGAATTCTTGCTGACTCAGCCAGAAGGCTGCCAGCATCTCCCAGAAATAACCCATATTGCCACAAAAGCTTCTGGCCATCCTCTGCCACCTTTTGTGAGTAGCTTGATCTACCCTCTGCTGAATGAGCACAGTGTTGCTCTTGCCTAGAGGAAGCTGTAGATGATATGAAGCAGTGGCTTTGTTAACCAGCTATTTTACTCCAGTATCGTGTTGATTGCAAGGGCCTATAGGATAGATGGGTACCACCGGGTGAGACAGGCTGGTGGGGCTGCCTGTGACAATGCTGAAGGTGTGGGATGGACTGGGAACTTCCAACCAGGTTTGCCCCAAAGCCCTGTGCCACAGAGCTGTGAGTATGGAAACAGCATATCACTAAGGGATACTGATTTTTTTACAAAAAATGTAATAGTAATAATAAAAAAATCTTGGCATCCCTGCCCTGACTTAGACTTTCTGAAACAGCAGAAAAAGGGGGATTCTGTTTTTACAACATCCCTTCTGACAAATATTAGAAGAAAGTATTTTAAAACATTCCACTGTGATATTTGGATGCTTTCACTCGAACAGAAGCCATGCATTTCAGGCAGAAGTTTCTGGGTGAGGCTGCGTTCTCCAGAGGGTCAGACTGAACATTTGTGACGGTTCCCCTGGCCTTAAAACGTATGAATTTGTGCATTTCCGTATTTATTAATACATTTTTCTGTGTGTAAATCACTGGGCACTATTTAAAGTGAGTCATCTGAAGGGAAAGATGCATCACTTCTGTGAGCTTACTGGAGGCTCAGAACTAACACTTGGTCAGAAATGGTGGGGAGGTCATTGGGTTTGACTTTCTTCTGTTTAACCCTTTCCTAGGTGTCCCAACTGTCCAAATATCAGCCCTACTGCTCTAATAAAGTAATTAGCAGTTACCTAGCCCGAGCCATGATTCAGCTTGTGCTACTTTTTTAAAATCGCGGAACATAGAAAGAGTTAGAAGGAAGCAGTGGGAACAAACTGGATCCAACTGATGGTAAAAGCAGCTCAAAGTAGCTCTGGTGATGGGTGATTCTGTTTTTAAAGAGGCCAGCAAAGTTCACTGAAGCCCATTAAGGCTTCTGAGCCAGGTCAATGGGCTTTGGATCAGGCGCTTCGTCAGGATGGCTGCGCGGTCAATTGTACACCTAATACACTTTTAATGAAAATGTTATCCTCTGGAGCAAGGCCAGGTACAACTACAGCAGGAGCAAAGACCCTCCGTTCCCTAGCAATCATGGGAAAAGATATTACAGCTATTTCATAAGCCTGTATGTTTTAAATGTCTAAGAAAGCCAGCCCACATCAACAGCAGAACGAGCAGACTTCTACGTGGACACGTCATTTAATCACATTTTAATAAGGCTCCTGTATCAGACTTTCGCAATGAAACTTTTGGGTAGAACCAAACAAAGGGGTCACTGTGGGAGAGAATAATGCAGCCTTTGATTCACAGTTTCTTTTTAGGGTCCACGATGTTTCGTTTTCAGTAAGTTGCTGGCGAAATGAAATGCTTTCCGCATGCCAACTGTTACCTCATAAATGGTCCTTATGAAAAGTAATTTGTGATCACGAGATGATTATCAGCCTTCTCGGCCGAGCTCCTGTGAGAAGCGCGAGTTCTTCTTCCCTCTAAGAAACCCTCGGGTATTCAGGCCTTTAACAAATGCTCCAGAGAGGTGTTTAGGGCCTGGATGACAAAAGGGTGTTATTTTAATACAACAGTAAGCTGGTGGGAGCCAAGAACTTGGCTGGGACAAGTATGCACACTTTGTTGTGTTGAGAGGATATGAGGGCAATGGTGCATCAGGCAGGGATGAGCTGCCCGCACTGAGGACCAAAACCTGCTGTGCAGAATGATGCCAGAGGATATTCATTCCCATTGGTATTAAAGGTCCCCCCAGTCTCCATGTTTTGGGAGGTTGTTGTGTGAGCTGTTAACTCACTGAGAGGTGAAGGGGCAGTGAATGATCTAGAGAAGGTCAACGGAGATGGCATGTGGAGGAGAAAGGGTTTTTTGCTGTCAGTCTGAGCCTCTTGGTGTTGCTCATCCTCTTGCTCACCAGGTTTCTGATTATGTCATGGTCCCTCTCTTATTCTGGAGAGCTGAGGTGGGGGTCCAGGACCCATAAAGATGGGACATCTGTCACCCCGTTACAGCTCTAATGGACAGCACTGGCTGAAGGTACATCTGACTGTCTCTGGGGGCAATAAAATGCAGCCTCTGAGGCTTTTCAAGGTATGAATTTAGCTGGTGTGTGCCTCCACCTGGAAAGCTTTGGCCCAAAAGGACAAGCTGGAAAATGCAGAATGTTTTGTTTGGTTTGGTTTGGTTTGGGTTTTTTAACCCACGATCTGTTGACTCTCTGCAAATCTGTTTTCTGGAAAAAGTCTTGCTTGCCTATTTTGGAGTGTTAATAACTTATTTTTAACCAGCACTTGAGATACAGTGTGTCCTGAATGTAGCCCTGATGTTGGAGAGGTGGAGTCCTGTCTTCAGTATTTTGACATGGAGGGGTTCATTGTCTCTTCATTAGCAGGACTCTCCTGGTGTGCCATGCCTGGCAGCATGTTGTTCCCAAGGATTCCTGCAGCCCATTCCTGGGGGAGTTCAGCTTTAATTTTGTCCTTTGTTTGTTTTGTTCCTGCTAGATATTACACAGGCATTGGGCTGGACAGTTGCTTTTTGTGTATTGGAAAAAATAACTAAACGCTCCAGTGATTCTCGCCACGAGCGAAAATTTATTGGAGGAAAAAAGAGCTTAGAGTTGTTTTTGCTTGTAAGGCTCTCAGAGGCTTAGCTTCACATTGTTGTCATCTCTGGCATGGTGCTGGGAAGCCGAGAACAGCCCCTCCTCTTCGAGGGTGCAGATCACCGCTGTTGTGCATGGCCAGGTTACCTGCCAAACTGCTTTCGGCAACTGCCCGCCCCGAGAACTTGCTCAGCGTGCACAAGTCCTGTGCTGTCCCTCTACAAGTCTCTCCTTAAAGCTCTTTGCTCATGTGATACGGGCATAAAATTGACAGACCTGATGTGAGCTGAGCAAAGTTCATCCAGTGTGTGCTCCCATTTGTCTTGAACTCCCTGTCCAGCTGGGTTGGTCTGTGTTTCTGGCTGGGTTTGCTTGCAGGCACCATCGGGACAGGACCTCCCTTCGTTGTATGCTCTTGTCATGCTCTGAGTTTGAGGCTTGCAGCTGCATAATGTTTGCTTTAAATTCTTTAATGCATTGCTTCTGCATATCCCTGTGTGTGNTACTTGCACACAAAGCTATTCATAACACAATATTATCACTAAACAAAGTATTGTAGTATATAAATCCTATTAAATCCTTACTGTGTCTCACAGCGACTGGATTTAGTGGGCAATTCAATTGGATCACCATGGCAGGCCAAACAAATGCTACGTGTTGTCTTGTTCTTCCCTGCTGCTAGGGTTATGGTGCCCCTGGTTAGGATGGAGTCAGTGTTGCTTCAGCTCAGCCTTCCTCAGCTCCAAATATGAGGCATTGAACAGGAAGAGTCATCTGCACCCAGCTATGTCTCTTCCAAGCAAAGGTCTTGGCTTGGCAGCGTACACTTAAATTATGTGATGGGAAACTGGGCAGGCAGGTGTCCTGACTCCTAAAGCATCACAAAAATGTCTCCATAACTGTTCTCTCATAACTATTAAACAAGGACAACTTAGGTTTGCTTTATCATGCTGTAATGCTGCAGAAATATTAGAATTATGAAACCAGCCACTTCGCTATTTCTTTTTCTGTTCACCAAACAGTTTTTCATAGTGATGCAAAGTGGATTAAAATCCTGCCTGAACAGAACACTGTGAAAAGGTAATTTTTTTCTGTCCTTTCCCTTTAAGAAAAAAGCAACAGGGTAAAACACAAATGAAATGGGCGGTATTTTTTCTGCATCCCGGGGCTCTCATGGCTTTAAACTCGTCTCAGCAGTGTGCTTTATCTGTAATAATAAATGCAGAGCTGCTGCAACTAGAGTACTCAGGCTTCCCTTGCCAGTTTTCCTACATCATGTTATGTGAACAATCAGAGGAGCTGCTGCCTCCCTGATTTCAAATCAATAGTGGCTAAGAAGCAAAGGATGCTCTCAGCTTCTACCCAACGTTTGTTAAAAGAAACAATGCTACATGCAGTCAAATTATGTCTAATGATAAGAGTCACTTATGAATTGCAGGGTGGAAAAAATATAGCTGCTTGAGGGGAGAGACTGTGTGTGATAGGTAATGGGACAGGTATTTTGGGCATGTCTGCTGCTGGTTAAACACACAGTGCTGCGCATCCTCCCCATCACTCCCTCCTCTTTTGGAGCCATCCTTTTTAGCAAAATTTTGCATGTTATCTTTGGCCACTCTGAGGTAGGGTAGCATATCCCTGGCTGCATCCGATACTAAAAAAATGTGGCTGAAACAAAATATAATAGTTCTCAAACTAATCCTTGCTTTCTTATTTTTACATCAGAAGCAGGGCATTTGTCCATTGGTGGCTCCGATACAATCGCGGTGAATCAACATGGCCCATTTGTAGGTTGTCCATAAATATGAATTGCTGCTCCTCAACCTACTTTTCCTGGCTATTTCTTCTGCTTTCTCATGTGTCAGAAGATCTTCCCAAAGCTGCTGCTGAAGCGCACTAGCCAAATGCCTCTGTAAAGACTTTTGCAGAAGCTGAAGTTACACGACCTCTCCTTAAATCAGAGCTGAATTCTTTGGAGTGCTTCAGCCTTCTGATGTGATGCTGTTTCCAAAAGTCAGGCCCTTTCTGGATGCTGCAGCCACCAAAGGTCAAGCATCCAAATGCTGAGTCATCTACTGAACCTTTATGTACCACCTCAGCCTTGGTGTTAGGCTGACTTCCAGCATGGTTGAACACTGCTCTTCCAGCTTCAGTCAGTGCTCATCAGCCCATCAAAATGGGTCCTGGGTGTTCATGAGCTGCCTGCAGTGGAGGACATGCCCTTCCTTTTGTTTGCTAGGGCTGGGCACACTCATGGCTCCAATAAGTAGTGTATATGGTTGGAGTTCTGGGGAGTTCATGTGTTACTGAGTGGAAAAATAAAAAGTTGAAAAAGGGCAATAATATGATAAGGCATGGTCGGTCTCCACTAGTGGCTAAAGCTCTCCGTAGGAGGAAGAGACAGCACAAAGGTTGCACCTTACCTGGCTGGCAGCAGCACGTCTCCTGAAGAAGCATCTCTCTATCCATCAGCGCTGGCTCTCCAGGAAACTCTTCTTCTAGGAAGCCTTCTCCAAGGCTACTGAAGTCAACACAAACAACATCTCTGGCCTTCAGCTGGCCTTGGCTTGAGCTCTGGGAATTCCCCAGCGGGGGAAGAGGAGGTGATCTGAGGACAGCGGTGTGCAGCTGGGAGGGAGCACTCCTTGTGGAGACCAGAGTGGCTGTGACCTTCCGTCTTCTAACAGGGGACAGTCCTGTTCCCCATGTGCCTCCACTGATGTGGGTCTGGAGGGATCCTCAGAGTGCAGGAGCAACCCCCAGCACCATGTCAACTTCCTCAGAGCGTGATGCTCCTCCTGCCCTTGACATGGGAGCAATGAGTCCTTCCAAATCCATTGCTACCTCTTGCAAAGCAGGCAATTGGCTAACCCAGGCATGAAATGGCCTGCACTCACTGCTTAGTGCGGGGCGAGGGGAGGAAAAAAAAATGCTGAAAGCATGCCAGTACCAAGCACAGGAAAGGTTGTTTTTCATTTATTTTTGAGATATCAAAGATAGGGGAAACATAGAAGTAGCTCTGGAGGAGCCAGGCGGAAGGCCTCACAGTGTAGGAAGTGTTGGTCAAATAAAAGTGGAGGATGTTTATGGTGTGAAATCGGGAAGTGTTTTCAGGAAGCTGGTAGGAAAATTCAGCTGAGATAGGAGAAAGGGAAACAAGAAAGCAGAGAAGGAGAGGACAGATGCACTGCCTTTTTAGCCGTATTTATAGAAAATTGGACCATCCTCAAATCTGACTTTCAGTCATGAGCTGCCACAGATTTCCCTGCCCGCCTCGTCCCTGCGATTCACGCTCAGGAAATGGTGCTGTTGTGTGTGTAGGGCTATTCTGAGGCTGGAGGCTATTTCAAGAAGCATCAGCAAGGCCAAGCTCATCAGCACTGTCACAGATGGACTTTGCGGGGGTGAACTTGGCTCACTGAATCAACATGTAACAGCAAAAAGCAGTGGAGGGAAACAGGATCTTTTCCCCCACAACTGCCACTGAAGGTCTCAATGCATTGCATGAAGCATCTCTGTTTTATGCAGATTAAATGAAAGATCCATTTTCTTCTTCTTTTAACAGAGAATAAAGTGGGCTTGTAAGACCTCAGAGGATGGCAAATGGTATCATTTAAAACTGAAGGAAGAGCACTGACTTGCAAGCTCTCTTGCATAGAGGTGTTGGCACTAAAAGTTCTCAGTTTTGTTTCTCTAACTCACCCAAAACTTATGCTGTGGCACAGGTTAGTGAAAATATTCTTGTTAAACAACACCAAATTCCTGGAATATGATCTCTAGGCAGGGCTCAAAGGCTACGAATGATTAAATACCCAGGACAAATGAAAGGAAATAAGCCTTCATGTATGCTGTGGTCACTCTAAAATTCACTGCTGCAGGAAATCATCCAAGTCAAATGTCCTGGCTGCTATAACTTTATTTTTTAAGGAATGTTTTCATTTCACAGTCATCAATAGCATGTTTAGGTTAGCCAGGCAGTACAAGAAGTGTCCTTATTCACCTTTCAAGGCGTTGCATGGCTCTTAGGGAGGAATTGTTCCTCGTTTGTGAGCAATAATGACAGTGTGGGCATTGCCGGAGGAGGAGGAATCACTTTCTTCTGCACTGCATTTCACCCACAATGAGGAAAAGAAGCTCAAAAGGATAAATGTAAGATCTGATTATAAGTAAGGCTGATATTTCCATATATTTGATTTAAATTTTAATCAAAGTAAATTGTTTTTCAAATGCAGATAACGTGGCAATGGCTCCAAAAATAAAACACGAACAAGCAATCTATCAGGCATGTCTGTCAGCAAAACAGACGCCATCTCATAAACCTGCCAAACCAGCCCTTTGCTTCAAACAATAAAAACTGGAAAGAATCAAAAGCCTCAGCTTTAAAAATCTCTTTTTGTATGTTTTAAAAAAAAAATAAATAAAAAAAATCCCAGCTCTCAATGGGTGTAATTTGGAGTAGGTTAATGTAAAAATGAAAACCATTCAATAAATCTTTTAGTGGAGATCAAAAGCAATGAGTGCAGGAAACCAGAAAATTGATGATACGACATTTTCCGACACTCTATAACATTCATATTATTCAGAGAACTGCCAACCGCAATTGTTCGAATACTCTTTTAACTGATGCTGTTACTTGAACTCATAAGCCAGCCACTGATCTCCCCAGGGAAAAACATATGGGAAGACAGTAGCTCAATTAAAAGTAATATGGTGTGTGGCTCTTAATCCTCGGTTGAGCCCTTGTGCCAGAAAGCTCTTAAGTATGTGCTTAAATTTAAGCCTGTGCTCAAATTTTATCTGTTTTATGTGCATTTCTTGAGTGAAATACCCCAAATACTCTCGAATCCCCTTTTGCAAAGGGACTGCTCAGGCTGCAGCTGACTGTGCTCACAGGTGGCACCTACTTTCTCCTGGGTGCATTGGGCTTTGTGAGCATTTCTGAATGTTTTCTGTCATTGATAAATCCTGGTTTCTGATTGCAAAATCTTATTTGAATCCTGTCTCCCTCTAGTGTTGTGAAAACAATTTGAAGGAGGTAAACAGGGTGTCGGAGATAAAATGTCCAAGGCGCTCTCCTGGTTAAGTGAGCAAAAAACAGATGTCAGCAAGCTCTCCCCATAACTGTGCACCTCCACTGATGACTAGAGGACAGGGCTTGGAGGGATTTTGGATCGAGAGTGTAGTGCTGTGAGCAGAGCTGCCGCTGGCTGATTTGGCTGATTAATCAGGCACATTTTGGCTGGGTCGCATTGTATCTTCTGCTCCACTGTAGGAATAGTTTCTCCGTTGCGTGCCGGCGTCTGTGCTGACTGCGAGTCTGGCATCCTCTTGCCTGTCCTGAAAATTAGTGACATCTGAAGAAAATGAATGATGAAAACAAGATTATGGAAACCTCACTTGCATGGAAAGAAAAGTATGGGTATTGGAGCCTTCCCAGGTGGATCATGTAGGCTGGGTTGTGCCCTGTGTCACCGGGCACACTGCATGCTGGACGGTGTCCGCAGGGTCCAAGACCTGCCTGGCAGAGAGGTGGTGACACGGCATTGCTTTCCTCTGGTTGGGCTCCTATAGCTGATCTCAGCAGATTGGAACAGCGTGTGGAATGGAGCTGAAAACGTGCTTATTTTACTTGCTTTTTCTTTTCCCTCCTCTTTGATGGGGGGCAATGGTGCCTGCACTTCGGCTATGGGCTCACAATGGACAATGTCCCACGGAAGATGTGCCAGCATCTTTTTTTTCCCCCATGGCATTTTACCACTCATTAATCCTTTTGATTTTAGCTTCTTTGAAGCCCAGTGTTTGGATGTTTTTCAGCGCACACTGAAATCGGACATGAAAACACTTCAACAAGTGCAAAAGTTTAAAACCCTTATTCATACACCCTGGGAAGGCTTTCACTTGATATGCTGACAATGACTGACTTTATTATGTTTATCTTTTGGCAATATCTCCTTTTGCAATTGATAGCGTCTCACATTTTCCTGGTGCCAGGTTCAATTTCCAACCTTAGTAAATGAAACGGGCTGTCGTGTTTCTCTGCCACGCAGCAGCATGCTCTGGGCAGCCTGTGATTTCGGTGGTAAATATACAGAGGAGTAAAATAAACATGTAACAGAACAGCACACACAGACACACACATATGATAAAAAGTCTGGTCTTTCACCTAATTTAGACCAGAAAATTGGCATCTGATTTTATTGTTCAGACTGACTCCAAGAACACAAACATATTTTTTCCTTCAAAATGAGAACTGCCAAAATATAAAGAACGATATCTGCTGTTTTGAACTAATTGGGATTAACCGTTTCCTGGCTGCTTTTTGTGGAACAAGTGCTATTTTACTCAGTTGATAGCAGCAACAGTACCAAGGCTGGCTTAGGGAAATGGATGGTGCGACGGTCCTGGCAGCCTGGGGCCATATGGCAGCAATTGGATCCATGCAGGAGAGACTTTCTGACCTGCACCTTTGGGTGTTTGAAACGGGAATAGTCTCTGTTCCCAAAATCTCACCCGTAGAATGCTGCCTGCCCAGCTCCTGTTGCAGCACAGAGAGGCGAGTTTGGAGCGGCCAAACCAGACAGGGGAGCATGGCAGGGAAAATGCTGAGCTTTCGGCAATTTGGTTCCATTTTAAGTAGGATTTTCTGTGCACTTTTGATTTCCCATTTTCATGTCCAACTGTTGAGAATATTTGTATTTCTAGAAGTGTTTCTGGAAGGCAGGAAAAAAGCACAATCCCACTGAGAACCCAAGTGCTTAATTAAAATTGTTGGGATTAGAATAACATTGCAATTACAGTTGTGTCTATTTGTCTTCCAGGGTTTAGGATCCATGTTTTCAAGTCTTTTGCTGTAAACACGAGCCTGGAAATTTATCTTGGGGTTTCAAAATAGCCAAATGTTGCAAAACCTGCCAGAAGGACTGAGGAAGCTGGGAAGCCTGGCCTTGCAAGAGGATGGGGGAGCAACCCACCCATTGCTTGTGGCTCTGTTTGGGATGTTGAAATAGGTGCAGGAAAAAAAGAAAACCCGTTCTTGTAAGCGCCAATCTGAAGAACCACACTAAAAAAGCTATGTGTAAGGCATGGCATGTTCTACAGAGTAACCATGCAGCATATTTTTAGTACCATTTCCTGGCACCTTGTGTATTAACTACTTCCAGACTGAAAGCATCGGACAGGGATGGTCTGAGTCGCCAGAATTTGTGTGCTGATTGTGCACAGCATGTGTGTGACGGGGTGGCTGATACAACTGTGGAGCAGAAGTCAAGAAGGAAGAGGAGTATTTTTGATGCAGTTCCCAGGGGACCTCTCGAGGCAAACATAGATGCCTGAGCACTGCGGTATGCCACTTGCCCAGATGTTTATACTGTGGTATGAGCAGAGCAAACCTGGAGACAAGCTGTTCCTGGGAGCAGCCCACATAGACAGGCACGCGAGAGCATCCCTGGGGATACTGTGTGGGACACCGGCTCTACCAGCCTTCTGTCCCCATCAGCTGGCATGCTGCAGGGACTGTCTCCAGGTACACATGGTGGACCAGGCTGCCAGGCTGGAAGGGTCTTTTGTGCTCAGGGGGTCACAGCAGTGGATAATATTTTCTGTGTGAATAATTAATCTCTTTGTCAGGATGTCCCTCAGCCTAGATATATGCCAAAGATCTGAGCTGACCCCCAGAAAATAGGTAAGACAGATGCCAAACAGAAGTGGGGATCTGCTGGCTTTGCTTATTCTCATGTTTCATTAAAGCTTTCAGTAATGCTGTATGGGGCAGATGCTCTCGCTTCTTCCCACAGGCCACTGCCCATGGCTGAGTTGCCATCCAGCACAGCCACCACCCGAGTGGAAGAGCATGCATGTGGGCTCAGACCACCATTTCCTCATAGAATTGGTTATGTTTTATTTATTCAATATTATGCCAAGCTGGGTAAAGGTTGTGAGAAGAGATGTAAAGCCCTGGGGGAGGAGGAACTTTCTAGGAATAATGTCTCCTTGGATGACCTTTAGGAATATATTGAAGGAGCTGTGCAAGCAGTGGAGAGGACAGGGCAACCCTGTTCCCCAAGGAAAAGGGACGTTTTCCCAGAGCTGTGGGTATTCATCCTTCCCAACAGAGCCCGCTTTGGTGGGTACCACGGGGAGATCTTCCTACCTCTGCCAGTCTGCTTTTGCTGCTGGGTCATTGAGGAAACCACTAAACCAGCTGAGAGAACATTGATTTTGGGATGCTGGTTTGTTTGTTTAGTGTTGGAGTCTGCCATGAAAATCTGGGGCAAATTAAGAAAAAACAAAGCAAAGATTTTTCTTGGGAAGAAAAAAAGAAAACCAACCCAGAAACCCACATTGTGTTTCATAACTCGATGGAGAGGAAGAAGTGAGAACATGGACAGCCCTCACCACCACCTGCATGAGATTCTCTAATTCCTGAATCTAGAAAATAAGTGATCCCACAAAAAGACCCCTGGCAAGGTGACAGGAGCTCCCAGGCCACGAAAAATGTTATGCGTTTTTTTCCTCCCTTTGCTACTTTTGCCTCCCAGAGGCTTCACTGGATTCACCCTCCTTGATGTGATTTTCCCCTCTGATTGCAGAGGTGGTGAGAGAGATGCCCGGACCCCAGCATCCTCACACCTGGCTCTGATTCCCCGCTTGTTCTCTAGAATTGATGATGTGCCAAGTGTCAAGGATCTGACTTCAATTTGGGTGTCAAAATGGGGAGAGGTGGCTCATGAAAGATAGTCAGCTCTGGGGCACGGCTCAGCTGTCATTTTACAGTCAGTTAAAGCTTCTACAAGTAGTAGGGTAGGGAACTGCAAACATGGACCATGGGTGAGGGGAGAGGCTGAGCTTGCAGGGGATGCCGAGGCTGAAGTGATCGAGGCAAATCTGTGCAGTGGGTGAGAGCTGGGGAAGCCTCACTGCATGGCTGCCATGGCTTTTGTGGCTGTAGCACCCTATCTCCGAAAAGAAATATAAAGACTTTGGTATCTTGCATCGACTCTGGGAGCCATGCATGAGCTTCAGAAGCAGCAGCTTTCCTTCTTATTTCTATCCCTGCTTCTGATTTATGCTGTCACCTCAGGCAAATCATTTAACCCCAGCTTCAACCTATTTTACAGGGATGTTGCAAAGCTTAATTAAGGCTTGTAAAAGGTCTTGAGTTCCTGAGAGGTGCCTGCTGGAGTAGGGTGATTAATCACATGTTGATGGGAGGGAAATTGTGGGGGTAAATCCAAGCAGTCAACAATAGGGCAGATGATATTTTTCCCTGGGGGAATAAGACAAGGGGGGTTGTAACAGCATGCACGTATCAGATTTATTCATTCTGGATATCGAGCTGTTGAAACTGTAGGGAGGCTCTGTGGCCAAAACCACAGAAATCTGACTGTATGGCTGAGATAAAGACATGCTGAATTTCCACAAAAATCAATCAAAGATACATAAATTAGGGTGTTTGCACCCAGACTTCAGAGTCACAAAGGTGAACAATTTGCAAAACTTCAAGTTTTAGAAATAACTGGTTAGCACTTCCTCTGAACACCATCCTAACCCTCTGAAAGCACACCAGAATCACCCTGTTAGTATGCATTGCTGTAGAACAAGAGGGAAGATTATTCAGAGGAGGAGGAACCCCCCCCCCACCTTTCGGTGAACTTTATGCAATTGTTCGCATGATTGCCCAATTGCCCTTCCATATAGAAAAGGAGAGGAGAGGGAAAATGCTGGGCTCTGTGCAGTTATTTTGGAGACGACCCAGTTCTCTGCAGAAGAAATGGAGATGGAAAAGTTACCTGCTGAAATCTGTGCAGTGTTTTTTGCTGGTTTTTTTTTTTTTGGCCCAGTTCTTTTCTCCAATAACTTCATCTCCTTCAATAGACTGGCCCCTAATTTAGACCACCATCATGAAAAGGAGCTGGGGCTTAGAAAACAAATGAGGCAAAGGCTGAAGGGTCTTTGATCGGCTTTTGAATTCAGCAGGCTTTGCCCCAGAAGTTGATGGTTACAAAGGGACGGAGCCTGTGCTGGGCTGGATGTACAGCGATTTCCCTTTGAATACCGAGGAGGGCTCTCCATGGCCCCGGTGACGGGAAGGAATGCAGTGAGCGCTTGTGCATGCAAACGAGGGTGATTTCATATGCTTTTCAGAGGCAGAGCGTAAATCAATATTGTTTTGTAGATCACTTGGCTTGCCACATTTTTTTCCTTGGGGAACATCCAGTATCCATGTACTATGGGAAGGACGCTGCAGGGGAGAGGGGATGGCTGTGCCCTTGGTTTTCACCTCAACATGCAGCTCAGTGAAAACTGGATTTTATTCTTCCAGGGACCAAACAGAGCCAGCCAAAACCAGAGATTATCATCACTAAGGAATCCTGCCTGGGGAGCTTCCACCAACCAGGAGAGCAGTTTGTTTGAGATTTTTTAAAGCATTTTTTTATGGCATGGCAGTTTTAGTTGAGCTAAATGAAGCTTATTGCAGTGGGGAATTCAGCATGCACATGTTTAAAAATCTTTTAAGATTGGATATTTTAACTCCAGCAAATAATCAAGTCCCAGGAACAATTTAGATGAGTAATATATTAAAAACAGGCTTATACAGATCCAAGAAAAACGTTGGAGGATCCATAGGGGTCATTGTTATGCACTGCAGGCTTAAATATATTGACTTTTACAACTGCAAATGGATGGTTGCATAGTGGTTTCCACTGAAGAGCAGTTTCGGTTGTGATAACTCATACAAAGTGAAATTCAGTCTTGTGCTCAGAGCCGGCATGAGGTCTAAGAACTAAGTGAACTTAATCTTTATCTCTCTACAAACATTACATCTCTTTAATCCTTGATGCATGCCATTCCTGGGAGGACCCTGCATAAAGGATGCAATAGAGCAGGGCAGGAATCAAATTTGTTATTTATGGAAAAAATCTGAAATTAGAGAAAGCATGTTCTGAAATTACAGGAAAGAAAACATTTTCCAAAGGGGAAGAAAATCTCAAAAACAAAAATAAACTGATTTTTTTCACTAATGCAAGTGTTTTTCACTTCTCTAAAATTATATAATTGTATTGCAAATTAAAGAGGAAGTTGAAATGTGCCAGTCAGAGTAATGTCAACCCTTCCACTTCAGGAAAATCAGAATACTTCTTGTAGAGAAGATTGCTTTTTATACAAAATCTGTGAAGCTTCTAGATTTTTATGGAATATTGTGTCTTTTCCAGTGGGAAAAAACCCCAAAACCCAAACTACTTTCTTCTGGAAAATGTGCAAACCGCTCTGTTAAACCCAAAATGCTTATGAAAGTTTGATATTTAAAAATGCATATATAGGAAATATTCAAGGGGTATGGGTAGGTAGGATGTGGCCATGCATACACAGGCTTCTCTGTGGCACTGTGATCTGTTCTTCTAGACAATTAGAAGAGATGCACTAGTGAAATCAACTGTCATGGGGCAATGCCTTGGAGTCACCAGGTTTTCTCCTAGCAGGGTTTGTTGCCCACATCAAGGCACGCTGTTTGCATGCAATGTATGCAAAAAACTATGCCATCTAAAGAGAAGTGTTGCTTTTCACTTGTTGGAGTTATACAAAGCTCTAGAACTTTACTGAGGTGACTTGAGTTAATTTTTAATCAAATTTATGTTCTCATGCCAGAAAAAACTGTTGATGAAACAGGGTTTCCATTGGCACCAAGACCTAAACACTCAGCAAATAAAACAGCATGGGAGCCGTAATCAGCATGTGAAGAACAGCCCCCAGCACAGCCAGATCCCCTGAAGATTGCTGAATAGTTACATTTCTGTAATGCTTCCTCCTATGACGTGGTGTGACAGCAGATATTTCCTCCCTGAAGATGAATTTGTCATTAACAAAACCAGGAGAGGTGACAGTGTCAGAAGCAGGGCTTGTAATCACCTTCAGTAGCAAGATATTTTGCAGAAACCCAAACATCTGAAGGAAAATATTTTGCTTTATTCAAAAAATATTCATTTCTGGTCCATTGGAGGAGCTACGTAGTTTACTAATTAGGGAATTGGGAACCAGGGGTTCACGAGTTATAATCCTTGGCTGAGTGAAGCAATGTGTTCATTACAGCTGTCACTCATCTCCCTCTTGTCTCATTTTTCTGATCTGTAAATTGAGGTTAATACCCTCTATACACCAAAGGTGCAAGGCGGATTAATTAGACGGCATGTAGCATTGCAGTCTTCTCTTTGGGCAATGGTTGGAGCTCCTGAAAAAAATGAAATGTCTCATTGGAAAATTTTGTTTTCTATTGAAAACCTGAATATGGGTGCTCCCATTCTGAATCACTGAGATATTATTGTTTTAATCTGAAAATTACCAACATATGAAACAAATGTTTCTGACACAAGGGGAACAGGAAGAAAAACTTAACCTTTGAAAAGTGTTTAACAGGTTTACCTGTGAAGGGGAGCAAGGAGGTTTTTCTTACTGAAAAAACCTCCCAACTCTAGCATCCCAAATACTTGGCAACAGCATAATCATGACTTTAATAGAACTCTTGGTTTTCCTGTTACAATAAATGAGGTCTGCTCTGTGTTAAAAACAAAGCAAAGGGGAAGGAAACAAACCAAAACCCCAACCCTTGTAGCAGTCCAGGGAAATGGGTTCACTATTGGGCATATCTCAAAACCTATCCAGGAACTGTGTGTTCTCAAACCGGTTAAATTTACCCACCAGTTGCTTGTTGGGCTACATTCGCAAGCAAAACAAACTGACTGACAGTTTGTGCTGTACTGCATGGAAAAAAAACACCACTCCCAATGGCTTTTCCAATTCCAGGGATGGAGCAGGCGACTTAACTACTTATTTACTCGGCTCTGCTCACCCAGGAAGGACCCAACCTGATGGATAGCCCCTGACCTCTCTGCTCCTCATGGCCACCAGCCAGACTGCCACTTGGGTGTCTTCTGCATGGGGAGATGCAAACCTCCCATCTGGCAAGAGTCCAGCCTATTTTTGTTCCATACCATCGTAAGAAATACTACACTTCCCTGAATGGATGACCTCAAAGTCACACGTGGGTTAAATAGAAGCATAAGTTATCTGGACTTGCAGCCATGAAACCATTCTCTGGGAGGAAAGGGTAAATAAACAAATCATTTATTAGCAAGTAAAATTGTTTTTTCTTTGAAATGCAAAAATGTGCTCTCTGGTGAATGATGTTTTTAGCTTCACCCTTCGCTCTCACCAGGCAGAGTCCAAGCATGTCATGAGCAAAACTGCTTTCAAGTCACCCGTCCAGCTGGTCCGCTGTAGGGTGATGTTTGTCTGGTTAATCACTTAGGGCAACACTCGAATAAGGGGAATTTAGCCACTGACACTGGGGATAGCAGGGCCAAACTCTGACTGTGGATATGGGACAGCACCGGCTGAGACACCCTGATGTCTTGCAGCTGGGGGGCTTCAGGGAGGGGGTATGAATTTGGGTACCACCAAGGTGGATGTGAGGGCTGTACATGCAGAGCTAATGACAGAGCAAGGGAACAGGTCTGTGGCATTCGGTAGACACGAGATGTGTCTGGAGAACATGCTGGGTTTTCCTGCGGAGCCCTGATCTGTTGGGAATGGGAATCTGTCTGCTGGCATCAGCAGCTCCTGCTCCCTGCCCTGTTACAGTGTTACAGGTGATGTGGGACAGGCTCTGAAGAGGGGAAGGTGGCTGAGCTGTGGTGTGATGCTGCTCCTGCACAGCCCACCCGTGAGGGGGATGTCTCCCAACACCCAGCCTCGTTCAGTTATTGTCTGTCTTAGTGCCATTTCATCTTCCCTGTTTGGGGAAAGTGGGAAGACCAGTAGCCTGCAGAAGCCTCGGCTTCGTGGCCAGCACATCCCCTCCTCCAGGGATGGGGCTCCAAGGGTCACCTCCCCTTGGGGTGCCAGGCAGCACTGGCATGCCAGTGCAGACACCGTGCCAATTTACTTTAGACCTTCTCTCTCCCTTCCTTGGGCTGATCCTTCAGCTTCCAAAGCTGTCATCATTTTTCACCAAAAAATCGCTACTGCAACATGTCAAAGACGTGCACAGATTCCCTGCTTGCCCATCAAACTTCCATCCTTTAAGCCAGCTCCTTCCAACCAGCTCCCCAGAGACAGCCAGTGTGTTAATAAGCCCATCCATCCTCAGGAAGCTCCTGTGTCATGTCTCTGCTCTGCGTCACAGGCACATAACAAACAGAGGTTTACATCCAGCAGGTCTGGAGATTCACTTTGGGTGTCTCCTTTGATACCTTGCTGATGTGGCGAATCTAGAGACACAGCTGATCCCATGGCCGGGGGGGTTCACGTGAAGGCACATCTCTGCCGCTTGGTACTGCCAATTAGGAAATGCCATGGGGGAAATTGGGCTGAGTTCCTGCAGTTTCTGTCCTCTGCTGGTTGTCAGTGATGCTGGTGGAGGTGGGACAGTGCTTGCTGCCACCCCATGGGAGCATGGTGATGAGTCAGTGAGGAAAAGCAGCTATTTTGTGTGCTGAGGAGGAAAATGAAGTGGGGAGATAAAAATACAAAGGAAAGCCTGGCGAGAAATCATTACTGGGTCATGTCAGCTTAGCAGATGAGAGCTTCTAATTCCTTTAGGGGGGTACAGGTCAGGGTCAAACCTCCTGGCTTCCCCCCCTTCAGAAAGGGCTTTCAAGTCCATAAAGCTTTTTAGAAATACTGATTCAGAATGGGATCAAACTGCCACCACCAAGGATGTTGGCAAGTCACAAATAGCTCGTACCATCACTGATGTCCTGCGTCACCATGAGTGGGTCAGTTCTGCTTGCCACACTCTCAGGAAGAAGTAAACATTTTTTCACATTGATGTAAATAAGTTAGAGCTACAACCACAAAAAACATTTTTCTTTCATTGTGTGTGCTGGCCAAATGGGCCCACTGATGTAAAAGCTCAGGCACAAATGCCTTCCTCCAGCAAGCTGGTTTGAAGTGTTGTTTAAGATACTTATAAAGCACTCAGGTCTTGGAATAAACTGTCCTGCAAGAGACACAGATCAAAAGTAACAGATATGCGCACATCTTTTGCCATGGTTGCTGGAGCTTCAAAGTAGCTGTTTTCTGGGCTGCGTCAGCTGTGATTTATATAACTGTTTTCAGGATCGTATTGTCAGGTATGTCTTAAAATCTGCGTTTTCCCCAAAGACTGGACTTTAGAAATGAGATTCCTGACATTCCTCATATTGTCCAGCTGAGACCTGTGGTACAAACAGCATTTTTGTAAGGCTGTTTTGAAAAGCGAGCTGTGTTTGTTATTGAACCCTCTCTCTCCATCTTATTTAGACTTTTCGTCTTTCCCTACTGTTGTTATTTATGAGCATGAAACTGGTGCTTCTGTTCAGAGAGGGATTGCTTCACGAGTAAAATTGTGGGTTTCAGTGGTCTGCAGCTTCTGAATGAATACTTTGAGTCAATAAATGTGCTACCACAATTTCATAACTTATCCATATGAGATTTAAAATAAGCTGAGAAAAACAACAAAACAAATCGGTTATTTTAGCTGCGACTACTCAAACCTGCAGGACGAGAGAAAAAGTACATCTTGCTTTCTGATTTAAATAGCACTGGTTTATTTTTAGCCTTGTGGCCAGTGTGGGAGCTTATGGTTGAAGCAGAGACAGGGACGCCATGGCTGGCTAAGGTTTCCTGGGCTGTTAAATCCTTTCTCTGGTGGTTTTAAAGCTTGGTTCAGACAGCAGCTCAGAGCTCCAGCATGGGATAGTGGGGAAAAAGGGGGAAAAAGTGGGATTGGTACCGACAGCCTCAGGTTCAAACCCTAAAGTCGAGAGTGATGAAATGCATGCAGCCGAAAGCTTTTGCAATAGATTTTGGGGGAACGGGAGGGGAACCTTTCACTTAGTGCCGGCATCTTCCCATATTTCCACACTGACCTTATTGCTCCTGGACCTGACCCGTGTGAGGACACATTTCACCTTGAAGTGCAGTGTTTGTCTTCCCTTTCCTGTGACCTGACTAGGGCAAAAGAAGCTCCAGCAAATACAGCACTTGCACCGTGCAGGGCTAAGAAGAAATGTGTGCGTTCAGACCTGTGAGTGTGCGATACAGAACACCAGGTGGGAGTTGTCCTGTTTGGGGATCTCAGTGCTTCCAGAGTAGGAGAGCGAAATAGCACCGATGCCATGGAGGCCGCCACTTTGGGGAAGGGCTTTCTGACACGTTGCCAAGCTGAAATACAAGTCCTGCCAGCTGGGTCTGAGGGGATCTGCACTTGCCTCTGCATGGGGTCATGTTTTAGAAAGGCATTGAGGCTCCAACAGATGCAGAAGCAACTGAGGTTTTCAACAGGACCTAATAAATGGGGAGGCTAATGTAAGTTGCAAATTCAGGGAAAATAAGGGATTGTTTCAGATGAACACAGGCATCTAATATTTTTTAAAGTCTCCCATAGTATCCAAGCCATCCACATAGGACTGAAAGGTGGAACAGGGGAAGGAGGGGAGATCTGCACTGCACACAGTGAGCAGTCCCTTGCCAGGTGCAGCATACTTGCAGGTCTTTCCTCTCCAATACTTGTCTCTAGCCTCTGTTGCTTCTTGTTAATCATGGTTTTTATCATCCAGGCAGAAGCGAGGGCATCTGCCCCACTGAATACATGCTCCTGAGCCCTCAGGAGCTTGCCCAAAACCTGCAGCACATGGCAGCGTTTCTGTATCACCAGCTGGAATGATGCAGTGGCCAAAATGTCAGATTTGGATTTCCAAATGAACTTCTGAGAAAGTTTCTGGATTTCAAGTACTCTAATCTGTGGAGCTCTGCTTGAACCTCAGAGCCACTCCTAGCGTGGGACTCTGAAACTCTCCAAAAGAGCCAGCTCTGCAGACAGAGCTTTCTGGGTTGTGTCTTTAGACTGTATGTTTCTCAATGTCAAATAAAATGAAAAGGCCACGAACACATTACCTCTGTTTACAAAAAGACAGAAACAAACACTTGCATTTGCGAAAGCAAATGTCAACACCATTGATCTAGAGCTGAGTTGTTTATGACAAAGAAAGGTTAATATTTAATGGAAGGTTAGCTCCTTTTTTTTTCTTTTTTTTTTTAAAGGTGCCTAAAATCACCAGGCTTTGTAAAAAATATGGTTTTGATTAAGAAATATCTGACTTAACAAAAGCAAAGTCAAAGTTAATATGTGCATAGTTTTGTATTAGCCTGCCTTTAATTTTGGAGTAAAACTCTAATGATTACAGTAAATTTGTTCATTTATGAAACAGAGAGGAAATGTGATATGCAGAAGAGATTAGGGGCAAGGAAACCAACCCTTCTACCGAAACTGAGACGAGCCGTGCTGCTGCCCTATCCCCCCGAACTGCTTCCTCTCGGCTCTCTCAGAAACAAGGATGTGGATTTTTCAAGGATACATAAACTTCCACATCACAGGGGTAAAAAAAAATCAGGATGGAAAGTGAGATTTGAGGGCTTTTCTGTGCAGAAGAATGTTTCGGTTCAGACTGAGTGAGTGAAATCGGGCCTTCCTGCTGGTCTGAAGTTACCAAAATGAGAAAGCAAGGAGGAAAAAAAAAAAACCCCAGAAATTTTGCAGCTTTTTTGGAGCTTTTGGAGCCCAGGGCAGTGCTGCAGAAACACTTGCAGCACAAACACCTTCTGCTGCCTAAGCCTATTGCACTCCAGGCTTGCTGAAGCCATATTTTAAATTGAAAAGGTTTTTTTCAAAACATTAAGTTATGCGAATGTCTCTCTTTTTCTGAAAGGACACCGACAACCCTTCATTAACCATTTTACCACTGCAAAATAAACATCCTAATGGGATTTTCCCATGTTAGGGTGGCCAGGGGATGGGACCCGTGCTGGGTACTGCCCTGCAAGGGCTCAGCACCAGGTGGGAGCAGCAGCATTGCTGTCCGCCTGCACTTGATGTCCCTCAGGACGTGAGGCGGGGGGACCGCTACTTTGTTTTCCAGCCAGGTTTTTGTTTGCAGGCAGGAGGGACTGTTTGATCTCGCAGCGATGGGAAAAGCTGCTGCGTTCAGACGCGTTTGGAAAGCGCCTGCTTTGGCGGTGGCCCTGATAAGGCGAGCGGTGGCTTTGAAGGTGAAAGGGAGCGTCTGACGGGACCCCCGGGCATTTGGAGGAGGGGGCACCCCTTGGCGGACGACAGCCTGGTCGTGGGGCTCGTAATGCACTCTCCTCAGGTTATCTAAATAGCGTATAAATCACTGTCAGGGCTGCCTTTTCCGCTGACGGGGACCCGTGTAAGTGATTAATAACACACAAACAGTGGTACTTTGTGGAACTGCAGTAAATTTTATTATAACTTCCTTCCACTTGATAAGCACTTCCATGGAGACAGAGGCGGGCTGCGCCGGACGCCTGCTCCCCTCCCATCCGCCGCCCGCAGAAGACCCTGGCAGCCCCAAGGTTAGGGAGAGCTCCAGCGCTCCGGCCTTTTCATGACCAACTGCAAGCAATGAAAGAGTGCGTTTTTGTTTGGTTTTGTTTCGTTTGACTGGATGGAGCCTCTCATCCCCACTGACTGCCCCCGGGGTCGCATCTTGCACACCTGCCGTTTTAAAAGTCCCGTAAAGTGTCAAGTGGAGTGCAACGTGTCAAACACATAGTGTCAAGCATCCCTGTGCCATGGCGGTGGGATGCACAGGGGCTACTGCAAGAAGAAACACTCCTTACAAGAGAGAGATGGAGAAAGACCGTAACTGTTAGTGTTTGGGGTTTGGAAAGCAATGAGAGCGATTGTTGATGCTCTCACCACCTTGCCCTGTTCTCTTGAGGATTCACATGTTCTCTAAATATTTACAGAGAAACATGTGTTTGTGTATGTGGAATGCTATTTTTTAAAAATGTTACGCTATTTTTTTCAAGTGGGAGTGGAGGTTGCTGGTAGATGAACAACAGTGCGCAGCAGCAATAATGCCAGAGCAGAAACGGGGTAAATGCTCATGGGTCTGCAACACGGTGCTTGGGTTTTGTTACAGTGGGGATGGGATTTCCTATTGCTTTGTATTAGTAATCAAGTAATTTACGTGCTCAGTGAAGGAGGGTGGAAATCCCTGCCCTGCTCACCCCCAATCTGTCCTGAATAAGGGGTTTCTCCCCAGTGCTGGTCTGCGCAGGCAGATTTCAATATACGCAGGGAGATGCACGGAGGGCGATTTAGGGTAAAAAGATGTAACTTGTTGAAAAATCATTGCAAGCCATGGATGGGATGTGTCATGTGAGCTCTCTACTTTGGTTTGGGTTTTTTTCTCCACATTGTTTATAAAATCATGGTAATTTTGTTTTCTAGATTTTAATGCGCCACGTGAGGGAAGGGGGCAAGGTGCAAATCGTGTAACAGGAGCAGGCAGCAGCTGGGAAAAGCTGAGCCAGGTTTGGTCTCTCTGTGGAGACCTGAGCCCAGAAATTTGGTTTTGCCACTGGAAGAGGCACTCCTGTGCGGAGTTGGGGGTTGTTTTGGCTTTTGGAACAGCTGGGGGAAATCGCAGCAGCGGGTAGGACAGATTCGAGCTAAGGCAGATGGCCCAGATGCTGTTGAGGTTTGGAAGTGACCCTGAGCAGACATCCAGGACAGATATAGCCCTTGTACCTCTACTTAACACTGTGTGGTCCATAAATGAACTTTTTTTCCCCTTTTTTTTTGGCTAAGCACAAGTGAGTTTCTTGCTCTGGTGTGTGCAGATGGCTGATCTTGTCTGGCATGGTGCCATGGGGATGCATTGCAATAACGTGTATTTTATATGAAGGAAAAAGCCTCTGGAGAAACAAAGCTTTGAACCATTCAATTTGTAATGGTGCAATGCTGGCAGCAAAAGCTGTGAATGAAAACTTGTGGGACACTGAATGAGCCAGTTAATCTAGATGGGTTTCCTTATTTTTCTTTCCTTGTAGGCATTGAGTGTAGGTTGAATTTTATTCTGACAGCCAAACGCTGGGCTGACTGCAGAGCAGCATCTGTGTGCCCACACTTCTGAGCTTTTGGAAATCCCAGCTGTGAATGAATAAAATTCAAACAAAGTGGCAAGGCATTTTTGTTATTCCTAGAGCAAAGCCATGGTTTATATGTGATAGCGTGGCAAAGCAAACAGCACCTTTGCTTGGATCCTATGCTAAGGGTGGCTCCTGGCTGCAGTGGGAACCCATCTGCTGTAGGTTGTGCTTGGGCATCCTTGTCCTGAAGGAAGCCAGGTGCCTGCTCAGAGACCACTGAAATGAGCTCTGTCCCTGTTGTCACTGCAGGAGCCCACGTGGAACAGGAGCTGTCACTAGCAGCAAGCTGGTGGCACTGTTTACTGTCAGATTTATCAGCGAGAGGGAGGCTTTCAACGTGTTGTGACTGATGTTTTCCAAACTGACCTTCCCAAGAATCCTGCTTTTTTTGTTGTTTTTATTTTTTTTCTTTTTTATTTTTTCCTGAGGCTGATTAAGTGAGAAAGAAGTTTGAAATAAAAGTCTTTCCATCCCAGCCTCAGACATCTTATATATCAAAGAAGCATGGGTGGGATGCCCATCTCAGATAAGGTGTCGAGAAAAAATGAAATGCTTCAGAGGAAGAAAATGACTTGAAATAAGAAGTAGGGAAGAAGCAGGACTTATCTGGAGGTTGAAAGGTAGGGTGGAAGCCCAAGGTTTCCAACAGCATGCAGCAATCGTAGGGGATGATACGGTATTTCTTCCTGTTGCCTCCATGTAAATGGAGTTAGAAATGCTCAGACTACTAAAATTTTGGCAAGAGAGATTTCTATCACAGTCCAAGCCACAAATACATTTCAGGGAAAAGGTACAACATTGACTTTTTAAAAAAAAAAATTCCCAGAAAATACTGGGGAATTTTCAGTAACTTTTCTAAATGAAGCTTTTGTGAAACCTTCAATGTTTTTGTGGGTTTTTATCCTCCCATCCTAATCTTCACACAACTTAAAAGACATTAGCATTTTTGATGGAGATTCAAGTATATTCTCAGGAAGTCAACCCATGAAGAACTATTATGAAGAAAAATTCCTTAGACAGTTTTATGCTCTGAATTATTCAAAAACCCACCACAAACTATTGAAAAATCAGATGAAATTTTGAAAAAAAAAAAAAAAAAAAGAAGTAGTCTGAAGGATCATGAAGAAATAAGTATCAACTGTTCCACAAAAAAGGCTTTATGTCTGCGAGCCAGAAGATTTGTATCATAATATATTCTGACACAGAACAAAGAAAATAAATGAAAAGCAAGCAGCCGCTAGATCCATCTTTCGCACATCCTCATGGAAATTCAGCCCTTCTTTCAGGATTTGTTTCTATTCCCTGTGTTCCACAGTGGGTGTCAGGTCAACATGGTCATGGGACAACCCTTTTCTCCATGGGCATGACCCCCGGCATGTGCTGCATCTGCAGCCCTTACCTGGCCATGGGGTTTGTGGGAGGAAAAGATCAGGGCGTTTTCCAGGCAGGGATGGGATTGGAAAGTGTCTACGTGTGAGGAATGCATGACCTCTCCCCAACTCCTGGTTAATATATCCACCATGCTTTGGGGTTTAAAATCAAACCTCTTCACGTTTTCGCCGTTATCATGGGCTTTCTGTAGACGCTCTTTTATATTGCGTTGCATCACTTATATCAAAACCAGATCAGAAAAAATTCTCCTTGGCCCTTTTTTTTTTTTTATGACTGTTTGTGAATTTCAAAGCACTTCAGGATTACGCAGGGGAAAAAAAGGTACTTCCAGCCTTCATATAAAGTGGATTCATTCCTGTCACCAAAATGCATTAAAAAAAATAAATAAAACACACACTGATTCCAGGCAAGACAGATGAATGTGATAGTTCAGCCTGGGATGATGCTGGCCATGCTGAGCTCTTGCAATATATCTTGAGTAGGTAAAATGCACATGATGCTGAACAAAATGTGATTTTTCACACAAATACCATGTTTATATGCTTACATGGACCTTGTGAAACATTTAAGGCTCTCCTCTAAGACAAAATGCTCATGCATCCATTTGCGTCTTCAAACAGGCCTGTATTTACCAGAGAGAGAAGAGGATTCTCCGTGAGCACCGCCTGTTGCAACACTCGTGTCTTTTGCCACGTCGTGCTGTGCTCTCACCCTGTTCAGATGTGGGCTGCGTTAGTCACCATGTTACTGGGAGATCACGAAGAAATGGTAACTGCTTGTGCAGAAACAGTCAACCATTTCAGTTCCATGTTAGAAATTATTTCCAAATACCTCAGATAAAGGAGACTTCATAAACGAGATGTTCTGGGTAACTTTGGAGCTCCACTCTTGTTTTCAAAAACTTCAGGTAGAAGTCAGTGGGACTAAGCACTTTTGAAAAAGTGGCCTCTTGTTAAAGCAGATTTCCTTGAGGAGAAAGTTTGGACTCAGTACATTTTACCAGCCTCCAAGTCTAACTGTGGTCTGGGGAGGTCTTGGAGCTCGATGGAAAATGACTGCATCATGTCAGTATGAGGGAGGCCATCAAAAGTAAGAGCATTTAGACTTCTCTCTTCTTCCAATGAAGCCATAGCCTATTCACCTACAGAGTGTTTCTGAAGAGGTGTCCATGCATTATACAAGTACAGCCTGGGAAAAGCAAGTGGAACTTTTTATTTCCCTAATTCAACAATTCGTACAGGTTTAAAAAAAATAAAAATTATTCACTTAAAGGAAAATTCTCCATTCTGGCTGGCCCTCTGGACCATGTCATAACTATTGCTGAGCACAGAATATGCTTCTTTATGGCTTTGGTTTCCTGCTTCCACGTGCTCCAGCATTCATACTGCCACAGTCTGCAGTCCTCAGAGAAGTATTTTGCATGAGTCCACTGTGACGTCTTCACTGACACTTGCTTCTTGCTGAGAACAAAAACTCATTTTACCCTTTGCAGATGCCATCACATTGCTGGAAAATGGACTACACAGTCAGGCTGCTTTCCTTATCCCGTTGTGTAACTGTCATCCTAATTAGTTCTTGGTAAGAACTGGCCGCTTGCTGCAAGTATGAGAAACTACTGCCCTTCTTGACAAAATGCACTCCTGATTGCTAAACCAAACCAGGGCTGAAGCAGACCAGCTGTGCTCTGAATTACCCTTTGCAAAACCTCTTTCCCTGAAGTTCATGTCACCACTCTGACACAGTGCAAAGAAGGAGCCCAATCTTGGGGATGAGGCAGTTCAGGTAGAAGAGGGCTCGTTCTCTTGTTACTAAGAGACACAGTTACCATGTCATGCTTTCAGGGAAGCATTTCTGAAGGCTTGTGATTGGGGATGGTTACACTAGGAAATATCTGTAGTTGAATGAAGAGGAACAATACGGAGATATGGTTAAGTTCTCTGCCCAGTGTTAGTTTGGTAGAAGAGAATGAGTGTGAGAAGAAAGACAACCATTTATATTTGCTCTGTAAAGTCCCCTTGTGCAGGACAAACAGGGGAAGAAATGAAAACCCTTGCAAGGGCTGAGCCATCTCTATTTGCGCTCCTACCTTGAAGCATCAGAGCTTTGTGTGTCTTTAACTGAACCAGGGGCTTTAAGTAATGTGTAAGCAATTCCCGATATATTTTTTTGGCATAGAATTGCCAAAAGGATTTTGAAAAATCAAAAGCAAAAAATGTATTTTACTTGAATTGTATTTTACCCAAATCTCTGAAATCTGAGTAGTGACTCACACCCCCAGCTGGTGTAAATCAGCAAGGAGCTAATGAGCAGGGAGGAACCATGCTAATTTATGTCTCTGCCAACACAGCTTACCCTTTTGGTGTACTAGTGCCACAGCCACCAGCAACTCCAGCTCATGTACTCTCCCGGGAGAAGGCCACCAAGGATGGGTCTGCTCAGGGCACAGCGGGGACTTCCAGGTAACGCAGTTGCTCCACCTCTTTTTTTGGCCCAGAGGCAGCTCATACCTGGTCACAATGTTCAGCAGAATGTTTTGTTGGGACATTTAGATCCTGGTTTGTGCCTTTCCAAATTGTTGGGTGTTATCTGTTATATATATGAGAGCTCTGTAGTGATTTTTTTTTTTTTGGTGATTGTGGCAGTCGCATGTTCTTTGTGGTTGTAAAGCATTATGAAGCATTTACCCCTTATTTCTTCAGTCTCTTTGGAGTGATGTCTTGAGATGGTACCTCAGTAATAAGCAACATGTGCAATATGAGGCTCAGGTACTAGGAGGGAGCCTTGGTTTTGAAAAGCCCTGGCATAGCTTGGCTTGTTTGGATAGACCTAGCAGTTTGGACAGTCCAATGACATCCATATGCCATGATTTTTCTTGATTCACAATGTTGAAACTAAAAACCGCTTGGCTTTAAACTTTAAGCCTCTGCATACATTCCCCTGAGAATAAGCATTTCTGGCAAACTATAAGTTCTTAAATATCACTTCTCCAATTACATTCTCACAGGTTAGTATTTATGCAGGCCTGGCTTTTCAAATCCACGGAGCTGGTACTGGGCTGAGGCTTAATGCATTACAGGTGGATTTTGGTGCTTTGGGCTCTCTGACCAAACTGGTTCCAGATGGCCACACAGTATGAGTAATAACATCAGCTCATTAAGTTGCAAGGTTTCAACTACAATCACAGAATTATCAATGAAATAAAAGCTAACGGCATATCAGCTGCACCCTAAGCCATAAATAGGATTTACAGCAAAACAGGAACCTTGTTTTGAACCCAGATCTCTCATCATTTCAATGCTGGGTGTCCACATAATGGGTTTATTCACTAGCAAAAGAGCAAAAATCTGCCCCACCCTCTCCAAAATGTACTCCTGAAGGCTACTGCACCGCGGTCCTGTGAGCTTCTGATTTTGGAAAAGCTTTTGATGGGGGTCATTGAAAATGCACAACAGTATTTAACTGTGATGACTTAGAAAATAGCTACAATGAGCCTAGGTCTCAGATCAAAGAGATAAGTGTCAGAAAGCCTCATTACCTTGCATTTCACGTTACGGTTGCAAATGTTGTTCTTTGTGCAAATTGTTATCTGTCTGTAGTGTGTATATCATGTCCAGCAGGATGGCTCTTGTAATGTGAACAGGTGGCTTCTGCTACTTTATAGCCTATATCAACAGTATTTTGTTGGTCTAGATGTCTTTTCTGTTCAGAATTGCCATGGGGAAACATTTCCCCAAGTTCCTGGGGTAGCTGGGGTGATCAAGATCCCTGATCTTGGCTATCAAGGGGTGAATTTTACACAAGGAATGTAAGTAGAATAGAAAAATATACAAAAATTAAGTAATGCCTCTTTGAATTTTCATAGTCCTTGAGCCAAGCAGGAGGTGTTAGTACACAAATACAGCAGCTGAAGTAGATCCTTTTTTAAATTCTCCTTGACTCTGACTTCTGATTGACTTGATAAAACTCCTGTCACCAATCCCTGAAACTTCAGTGCAGCAAACAGTTAGCATCAGGCACCCAATCAACCTCACTGGTTTCAGTGGGGTTGCGTACGCATGTGAAGCAATGTGTGTATTTGGGTGCAAAAATCTGGCCAGGCTGAAGCTGCAATGTGGGATGCGGTGTTGAGCAGAGCCCCTCTGCCATGGCATGGGCTGGGTGATGCTGACACAGTGGTGATAGGGGAATAGCAGAGGGCGCTTATAGTCCCTCTCGCCCTTTCTTTCATTCTGCTAAATCTGACCCCACTGCCAGGAAATCAGGACTTCATTAGTAATAAAAGCCTAAATGACTTAAAGAAAGAAAATGCATTAAAGACGTAGCATCACATGGTTTGGAGCTAGGTATCTTGTATGTTGTGGTATAAATTATGTTAAAATGACAACTAGGGAATGTTTCCAACCGAAGTAAAACCACAAGCTATTCTTCTGTGCTCCTCCATACCAGGTATCCAGAAAAACAGTATGTTAGAAGCACGAAGATATCTTGCTGGGTATAGTAGAAATGCCTTGTGAAGCCGGTAGTAGTAGTAGTAGAAATGCCTTGTGAAGCCGGTAGTAGTAGTAGTAGAAATGCCTTGTGAAGCCGGTAGTAGTAATAGTAGAAATGCCTTGTGAAGGCGGTAGTAGTAGTAGTAGAAATGCCTTGTGAAGCTTGAGGGAGTAAATAGGTTTCCCAAGTTTGTGGGAAGCCTGGAGAAGCTTTATATGACCCTGGTTTGGTCCTAGAGGTCCTGGTTGTGGTTAAAGCCTGGATCCAGTACCCTGAGTCATGCTGATAGCCAGTGCAATGATCTGTTTTATTACTACTCTGCATGAATAAGAGATTAAAAATCAGTCCCTTGATAATTAGAGATGTTTTCTTTAGATTTATCCTACCTGCTTAGCCTCCCCAGCTGCACTTCTGTTACAAGTGCAAGCAAAATTCCCATCTATTTCTACCCCAAGGGCTGTTTACAGCAGCAGCATTGCGTATGGGTCATGTGATAGTTCAGGCATTACGGTGTTAGGGAAGGTGAGTACATCTAGAGTCCTGCTATTTGGGATTTAATTATCAACATAAGTAATCCTGTAGGTAGTTCTCTCTCCATCCTGTAATTCTGAGGGTCTTGCAGATGTGCAGTATCACTGCTTCCAGATGTTGACGGGCTTTTCAGAGTACCGGGCACTGGCCCAAGGAGGGATTTGGTATCGGGGAATTCTGGCACCGGCTGTGTTTCCAGCGATGTGTACACCGAGGAAATTATTGTGTGTGAGTGTAATGCAGAGACTCCACTGGAGGCTGAGCTTAAGTCCCTGGGCAGGCACAGTGTTGATCAAAAGTCAGGACTGCGGGCAAGCATGGAAAAAAGTAACGTGGTGATTTAGTGGGGTGGGTTTTTTCTGTCTCAGGCCACTATTATCCTTTGTCCTTTTTGAATTACAGTGCCTCCAGCATCACTCTTCCACGAGGAGCAGGTTTTCAGTGAGGTACTTGGTGTTAGTGTGAGTTTTGAGGGCTGTACTCAGGCATTCTGCTTTAGACACATAATTTGGGCAATGCAATGTGTAAGTCACAGGCTTCTGTCTCAGCAGGGTGATCCTGCCTGGGTTAAGGCCTGTGCTCCCTGTGCACACGCAGGGTCAATGGAAAGAGCAGAGAGCAACCCCAGAGCCCTAAACCACGGTAAGCCTCTTAGCTGCTTCTATGGGGGCTTGGGTGATGGGCTGGGTATGGGATTGGTGTGCTGAGCTGGGAGCTAACTTGCACCAGTCAGTGTGAAACTGGGAACAAAGCCATATCCAGGCAGGGCTTCATAGCAGGAACCTCCATCCTGGCTTTTGGGTTGGTTTGGGGGGTTTTGAGGGTAGGATATGCCCTGGCAGAGGAGGAAGAACCTCTGAATGAAGATCACTTCCTGACCTGAGGGTCTGCTGGCCATGTCTCAGACCACTGAATCCCCCAGTTTTTTAGGGGAGAGATTGCTACCCACCTCTCCTACTAATGTGCACCACGGGGTCCTGCAAGGAAGCCCTAAATGAAGTGGCTGCCTCTCCTGCAGGGTCAGCATCCCATTTTGGGTCTTTGCTCTGTATAACCAAGGTTTGGGGTCCAAGCAGGTGGTCTCCAGCCCATCCCTCTCCTAGCTGCTTGCTATAAGCAGTGGGCACGTGAGCTTGGGTCTCAGCACCAGCAGCGTGCTCTGACCCAAGCTCACGTGCCAAGCAGAGCAATGCAAAGAAGAAAGCCTGTGTACAGCATGAGGAATGCCAGACCTACCCACTGTCTCCAGATCTGTCTCCCCAGCCAGGCTCTGGATCTTATTTGGATGTGGAGAGATTTATAAGGCATTCTCTTAATTAGGGGCCCCTGTTTTGACTGAAAAAGATGGGGAATGAGAAGACCTAACAGAGAGGCAATGGCAAACAGCAGATTGGAAGGGAAGGCTGGGGAGACCGGTGGTGTGTGCTGTAAAGAAGTAGGGGCAATAAAATACACCAATAAAAATGATGTGTACGTCTGTAGCCTCATCTAAGAAGGGGGAACAACAGCAGGTCCCTTCTAAGGGCAAACAAGAGAAACCCCTCCATATGTAAGCAATTATCGGAAACACATGGGAGAGGTGGACAGGGCAGACAAATCCGAAAGCCATATGATATTGCACAGAAGAGTGAGGCTTATGTAAAGCCTGTGAGTTCATATATTTCACAGCTTGCAGTGTACAGAGACTTTGGTCTGCTCCAAAAGCTGCAACTGGGAAGGCTCCTCTCATTTTGGCCTCAAGGACTGTACACAGATGGCTAAGCTGGGGAAGGAGCGCTGGGTTGAAGGGGTTGGCATGCTGCTGAGGAGAGCTGGAGCCCTGCTTGGCTTTGAGCACTTTCCTCTATAAAACACTTGCAGCTGGTCTATGCTGCAGCAGCACTGAGCTGGGGTACCGGGAGTGATATAGCTGTGCTGCAACAGTGCTGTTGATGCACTTTGGGGCATCTGTGTTTTAGTCCATTTTGGAGTGTGGACTTGTCCTTATTGCCTTTAAATTTTCTATCAGTGTAGTGGCAGGTTGATATTCACTGTGGGGATGGGAGTCCCAGAAGCATTGCCCCCAGCCTTCCACCCCTGCACAAAGAGCAAACAGCATCTTAGTGTGTTCCCATCACTGCAAGGACTGTGGTGAGGTCTAGATACTCCTGAACTGCTTTTATACCACCTGGCCAGGTACTGCTGCTCTGAAGCCATGGTAGTCTGCAGCCCAAGGTGTTATCCAGCTCTTGTGCAGAGCTGGCATGCCTTGGCCTGCGTGGTGCTGTGAAGACCAGTAGAGATCCTCTCCACTGAGACCCAGCCCTGTGGTGTGCCAGATCAGCTCAGTTGAGCACGTTTGTTCTTGGCAACTGATCTGAACCAGTTCTCTGAGCTGCTTCATGTCCACTTGCAAAGAACATGTTGTGAACTTGATGCATGTCATCAGTTCGCCAATTTGGATGCGTTTAACTTGTTTCTGATGCAGCAATAGTCAGGTCAGCCACTTCTTTTTCACACATGCCCAAACTCCAGTCTGCCTAATAGCGTCGCAAATCAGGCTACTATGTAGGTTGCTGCTTTCCAAATGTCTCATGTCACAAATGCAGGGGTGTTTTCCCCAGAATATGTGGAAAACAGCCTTGTAGAAGTTGAAATTATGCAACTTGGTTTTTGCATTGGACACCAGGCTGTGATCCCTAGGGATCATAGCATTTACTTGGATTCCCCAGCAGTAATCAGACAACCGTCTGCTCTTTAGTCTTAATAGTAGGAGCAAAGATTTGGAGAAATTGAGTTTTAAATTTACAAATACCCTACCCATGCCCACCTCTTTTAATGCCTTGGACATCACTGCACTGTGCTGCTATGGAGTCTGTTGCTTTGCATCCCACTGCAATGCATAGCAATCTGAGGTGGATGGCAGGACTGGGAAAGAATAGCTTCCAAATATGGGTTTAAGCCTTGCATGAAGACTACCTCATTTTCAAAATGGACAACTGTTTTTTCATTTTGGGCTGTGAAAGGAGCTGATCTGATTGTGAAATGCATCACTCCCGTATGTGCTATTGGCTTTAGAAAATGATTCTGCCTTGTAAGAACAACAGAGAGAACAAAGTTCTCTTAACTCCTGAAAGTGCCATGCTCCTGAACATTAATGTGGTTGTGGGGTTGGTTTTTTTTACTGAGCAAGCAGATGTTATAGTGCTTTGAGGATCACCTTTGCTGCAAAGGGTGATGCTTACACCTCTGAGGGCAATGGTATGTTCAGCCTCAGTAAACATGTTCTGCTCCATCTCACTGAGCACTGAAAGCAGAAACTGCTCTTGGGTTTCATCGCAAAAGGGGCAGCTTTGCCAATATAAAGAAGAACTTATTCAGGGTCTGCTTTCATCTATGTGCATTATCAGGACTATTAAAATGAGGAAAGAGCTCTTTAAGCCTCATTGGACAATGACACTAAAAATACCCCAACAGCCCCCTCAATCCCAAGCCCAAAACAACTGAAAAACAAAAGCCAGCCCTAAACCCTAAGCCCCTGAAAACCCTGTGGTATCCATCACTGCCATGTATAATCACAGTTAGAAATCCAAATGAAGTCTGCAGCCTGTCAGCTCTGCAGACAGATTTGGTGGTGATATGAGCAAAGCCAACATTTAAAAATGACTGAATTCTCATTATAAAGATACATGATCCTTCTTCTCATTGAGAACAGTTGGGCTTTGCTTCCAGTGGAGAGCCAAGCCATTTATTTTATAGTTCCATTGTATGCTGCGCTGGGAATTGTTCCCGCAGATAGGGGTTTCTAGCATGTTTTCCCTATGTACTTTGTTCCACGTGCACTGTGCCCTTTGCACATGCTGAGGGCTCTCACATGAATTACACTTTGCCTGATTTGGTTGGATGGGTTTCCTACATTTGTGTCCTATAAATTGGCATGGCAATGTATTTATTTTGGTAATCAACCAGTTCTTTGTAAATCTGTGAGCTTAATCCTCCAAGAGAGAGAAATAAAAGGCTCAGTCTCTTAACAATGAAGATAAATACCTTTATTTTCATAACTTTTGGACATCTTTTTTCATGGCATCCAGCCAAATCATGAGGTCCTTGCTCAGGCAAGAGCATGCAGATGTCATTAAGTTCCTCACCAGGCTTGTTAGGGCATGGAAAAACTCTTAAAAGAGGAAGGATGGTCTCGTGGTTTTGCCATTGAGTGAGAATTTAATTCAACTGGGCTAAGTTCTTGCTTCTGCCATCTATTTCCAATGTGACCTTGCATGGCCCTATCTCTCTACATCTGCTCCCCCAAAATCTCCTGCTGTCGAGCTTATAAATCTCCTTGGTGCAGAGGCCCTCTTGCTGTGGGTTGGTTTGTGCAGGAATTTCAGCTGAGGCTGCGAGGCGTTGCAGAGGCAATGCAGACTCAAGAACAGCAATAGGCTTTTGGCTCTGTCTGCAGATGATGACTGGCTCCATCTTGCTCCAAGGTGACGGGATGTAAGCCAGAAGCCACCTGAGCTTGTTAATGCACAGCTATGCCCATAATGATAAATGTCGGCTCTCACCTTATTAGTTCAGGCTCTGTAGTGATCAAATTTGGATGCGTTGGTTGTGGCGCTCCTTGTGCTGAAGATGACTCACATCTGGGTGACTCTGGCAGTGGAGCCCAACCTGAAGGAACAAGGATGGCTGTTTTGGGATCTGCCATTGTTTTCTAGCAGCTCATCCCTTCCCAGGGACTCTTACTCTAGCATCATCCTTCATCTGCTGATCATTAGTACTTTGGTCACCTGTTGGTGAGACCGGTCACACAAGCATCCAGGTTTCGCTCCTGTCTGGAGGTGCTGGGAAGATCTCCCTGCCCTCCCTGCAGCATTTTAAATAGCACTGGGAAAATGAGTGTGAAGGCTGAGTGTTTGAGCAAGACAGAAGCTGAGCATGAAGGGGCAAGGTGGTGGTGTAAGGAGCTGGCCCTTGTGTGGGATGACACTATCAGGGGAGCTGGTGGAGGCTGCAAGCACAGGCTTGGGTCAGTTGGCTCATGTCAAGAGAGTGGTATAATAAGTCAGGCATGTTGCTTGATGTGGTGTTATTGACTGCAATGTGATAAGGATCTCCACATGCTTCCGCCCACCCTCCATTTTCCCCGCAGCTGGAGGGAAAATGTTACTGTGGTGGCCAGCGGGAGGGTGGGGGATAGCGCAGCCCTGCTCTGCTGCCATCTGGGGCTGGAGCCTGCTGCAAGGAAAAATGTACACGATTACTACTTGGCTGAGTTCCCCTCCATGCACGCTCCCCCTTTGCACACACAACTGCGTTTGTTATTCTAATACGCCTACAATTTAGAGTGTGAGCTGCAAACTTGTACTTGGGGAGAGAGTCCTAACGCATGTAAACAGTTTGCTTAACTGAAGTGATATTGTGTGTGTGTGTTAGTTGAGCTTTGCAGAATGGGACCAGGAGGTTGTAATCTAGAGCCTTAGTCCACAAGAGTCCTTTGCTGGCCTTTGGTGGTTGTGCTGAGTGAGGCTGGATTAGGGCATATGGCTATGACAAGCAGGCTACAGCCTTTTCAGTCCTTCCTTCTCCCTGGCCTGGATGAAGGTATTCATCAGGCCCAAAGACCTCCATGACCACCTCAGGTTTCGGACAACTAGACAATAACAAACCCCCTGAGGCTTGAACTATGGCCACCATCTCTTTGGCTGTAGCACGTGCTCATTCTTTCTTTGGGAGCAAAGTTCTTACACCACTGAAAAAGCATCCATTTCTCTATGCCTCTTACAACATCTGCTTCTCCTAAAATACCTTTCTGTACCTTTTTTTTTTTTAAATAGAGTAAAATTGGGTGGGGGTTACAGAAAAGCAAAGGCTCCCTAAGTGACTCTGTTTCCATAGTCAAAGAATCCCTTTACAATAAGAAATGACGATGTTCCATTTTTTTTTTTATACCAGCCTTTACAGTGAAAGCAATATGTTGTCCATAAATCTTAAGGCTGGTTAATTCCTATAAAATTCTGCTAGCAGAATCAAATGATTTTACGACCCCATGTCAAATTAATGGCTGGGTGTCAACCAGTGTCACTTCCTGCTTGAAAAATGACCATGACATTAAGCAGATTTTATTTATGCTTTCCTGCCTGATGATCAAAAATAGTAAAATTGAACAGTGAGGGTGGGGAAAAGTCAGTGCTCGTTTCATAAATACCATCACCACCACATCTCTTTGGAGTAAGCCCATGGTGATGCCCACACAGTGGGACTCGGGTGTGCTCCCTGAACACATGCTGACTCTGTTTTTCCTTTTATGACTGGTTGCTGTAGGAAGGGAATTTGGACTCATGGGCCTAAAATCAGTTCTAGTCCCACTTCAGCTGATTGCTTGATTTGATGAGAAGGGTGGTACTGTTGGACATGCCCCAGAACAGTGCCCCTTTGTAACTAGTTGTCTGAAATTCCTCTTGCTAACCCATATTTAGATATGGCAAAGGCCAAAAGGAAAAGAGCAGCTGTCTTCTGGCTGATGCCTGGATTAAATTCCCACAAATTGAAGGAATAACTTGTGTAGTCTCATGCCACTGATCTTACATGTGTTGATGTTGATCTGAGGAGGGGCTTTGTCTTCCTCGGTGCCCTGATGGGCCCAGGAAGTTGGTGGCACCTTGATGGGATGCCAATTGAAATCTGTTTGTTAGTTTAACTGGAGTAAAAATTTGATCATTAGCAGCTAATTGTTTTATGGTGACACCTGAAATGTATATAGACTCTGCAGAGGTGCATAGTCAACTACAGTCCAGCCTGGAAGCAGTTCACTGTCTTTTGCCCAAGTTTTTTGAACAAAACACTAAGAAACTCCATATGATTTTTTGGGTAAAACAGAATAAGCAGACAAGGAAAAAGAAACAGTTGTCTTGTGATTCTTGATGCTGTAATGTCATTGTGAGAAATCCTTCATCAATAAATGTTGACCTCTTGTGCAAAGGGACAAAGAACCAGGAAAGACCATCCCACTGGGAGGTTTACCTATTGAGAAGGCAACCATCCTTGACAGGCCCATGGGTGGCTGGAGATGGTGGCCTGGATGAAATTGCCTCTCTGGTTTCCCCTGTCCAGCCCGTGCAAGCAGATGGAAACAGCAGCTGCCAAGCACATCACACCTCCCAGCCTGCAATAATAATCACAGATCAGCTCACCTCTGGCCCACAGTAAGTGTCTGGAGAAATTTTTCTCTTGCCAGTCGCCCCACGTTGAAGCCTATTCTCTTTGGCTTGACCCATAGCTGGGGGTTTGGCTTTCGGTACACTAGTGAAATGCATTAACAGAGGCCAGGCAAGGACGTTACAATCAGCAGCATGAAAGATTATTCGCTTTCTGAGTCAGCGCTCAACTTCTCTAGCGCTGCCAGCACTAGGACTCACTGCTGTTTCTCTTGCTGCCCTGGCTATAGTAATTCTCTCTGAGCCCAACTATTTCCACTGTGTATTTTGGGAAGAACTGGAACGTTCCACTCAGTCTTCCAAAATCTGACTATCTCTCCTTATGGCCCTCCCTAACACCTAAGAGTCAGTCCTGGACATGCTGCAGATTATTTTTATCCATCCTAAACTGTCATGATCCACCCAGTTTCGCCCAGCCACCTGCAGCTGGGTTAGCAGTGTTGTGTCCACCCTCTGTGAGTTGTCCCAAGAGGTGCAATAGGGACGGTCCTCACCCTTGTAGTCCCTCCTGTCTCAGGATCACTTGGGGCTGAATCAAGAAGGGATACAGCCAATGCAAAGCACAACATCATCCAGAAGTTGGGGCATAATAGAGCCTCTTGTAGCTCTTTTTTGACCTCCTTCCTGGATCTCCTTAACAAAGAAAACCAAACCCTATGGAGGAATGGCACGGAGTCAGCACACATACAAGGTTTTAGCTGGGAACCAGGACTGGGACATGTTCCCTGCCCCCACAGTCAGGCCCATTTAGTCTCTTACATGGGCAGGACAGCACAACCTTTCTGTCTTTTTCTCCACTTCATCCCTTGGTTCCTAGGTCAACATCATGGCCCATACAGTCCCTGAGAATTCAAGACTTTATTTCATCATGATTGTAGACATGAGTCCTGAGAGGCAACTGTGCTCTGCTTGGATAATCCAGCCCACAGAGCCAGGAAGGAGGAGAATGACAACAAATAGGGGTGATGGGGTGCCTTTATGGTGCAGAATGATCCATTCCATACTCCCACCAACCTCTATGCTCCTTTAGTCAAGCCCTAGGTTTGTAACTGGAGATATTTTTGACATGCATGCTTCTTGCAATCAGTCAACCAAAGAATCTCTACCATGTCCAGAATTTCCTGTAATTATCAGGAGGTTCACTCTGATTTATTTCACTAACCTCTTCAGCCCAGATGTTCAAAGATGCACAAGCCTTTGAGCCAAAGAATAACCAATTTGCAACAAGTGGCTGTGAGGTGCTAATATCCCTTTGCCACAGGATTGGCAGCATGGACCATGCTTACATGGGAACTGCAGCTGCAGGATATGAACATCTGAAAGCACTGTTAGAACATAAGAAAAAGAAAACAGTTCAGACACATGACCTCAGGGCCAACATTTTATTAAAGAATATATATATTAAAGCTGTTCCCTCTGATAAAGAACTTATTTAGGCCTTGCTTAAACTTAAACCCCTAACCTATTGCTTAGAACTACTGTATCTTCCTACACAGGGGTTTATTTTGTCACCAGGCCAAATAAAGTCATGTAGTTAGAAGCCTTTGGCACCTGCCTGCACATTTGCATCTGGGAAGAAAATATTTTTGTCCCTTCTCTCTCTTTCTCTGTGTGCAGTTAGTTTATAGAGCCAAAGCTACCCCTAGGGCTCACTTCTCATACTTGCTCTCAGAGCAATCTATTTCCAAGCCACCAAGTGTTGGGACTGTTGGAGAGATTGGAGCCTGATCAGCCATTTCTGATGATAGTTTGCAAAAATTGAAGTGTGACAAAGCATTCAGGAGGACACTTAATTATATTACAAGGTGTGAGGAACTTGGAACCATAATATGGAGGCTGCTATAGAGAAGATTATTGTGCCTCAAATTTTCCAGTGTGGTGAGCTTATAAAACGTAAGCTTTTTATTTTATAACATTTTTATATTATAATTATATTTTAACTCACACTTTTAAATATATAAAGACCCGTAATGTTCTATAACCTTGCTGAACTGGAAAATCTGAGGCATGCACATTTGGTGATGATGACAGTTTGATGCATGGATTTTTTTGGTTGATCAAATGCCCTTGTCAAAATTCCTTAATTGCATCTCACCCATATGTAGGTTTTTACTCTCAGTCCCATCAAAGTCTTATTCAAGACCTTAAAATAGAGTTTAACTGATTCACAGAGGTTGTGTTGGTCTTACTGAGTTGATTCACCCAAGCTTTGTAACAGTAATAAGAATAAAAAATGATTCTTAACAACATCAATATGTTATTTCTGATCGCTTCCCCCTGGGACTCATGCGTGTTACAAAGGAAGCTGGTGTCACTCTGTTTTAAAGATAAAACACACCCAGCTTACAAGTGGGGATGTTAATTAGACTTTGGACATCCATGTTTAATCTTCTTGCTTTTATCGTTTTCCTACATGTGAAATGTTTAAAAACATGTGGAAGCAAATTAGATAAACATCTGCTCCAAGCTGGACTCATACATCCAGCCCGTAATTCAGCATGTGGGAGGATTTCAGTGGTGAACGTGGCTGTGAAAAGGGCAGACAAAAATAGTATCAGCTTCCCAGGGTGTAAGGCCAGGCTGCCAGCTGGTGTAAATCAGGGTGTCTCCTCTCCTGTGCTGCCTGCTCAAGGCGTGGTTCATCTTCACTGAATGTTACTGGTTTGGTTTGAGATGTTCCAAGCTGATTTTCCAGATCACTTCCTGTCCAAGTAGATTTCACTGTGGGGTTTGTCCTGGAGGAGTGAGACAATTAATGAAGAAATCTTCTTGTCTCTCTGAACTGGGCTTCTCTGACCCAGGGCTCAGTGACGCACCAAGTGCAGGTGGGTGCACACAAGCCATCCAAATGGGGTGCTGAGCTGCCACATGCTTGGAGTGCAACCCTGGGTGGTGCTAACGGGGGAGTTAAGTTTCCCTTACTCTCCTCCTGGTTGGTAAACCCATTCCCAAGTGTTTTCTATTCAACCCTTTTCTATAATTGGCTTTAATGGTATCACTGAGCATGGGTCTTCCCAGGGATGCTCCAGTGTGCCGTATTCATGGCACAGTGATGCTGTGCAGGTAACTGATGAGCAGGAGCAATGCTGTGGTGACATTTAACCGAATATATTTAACCAAAAAATGGAATGGCCTCTGTTATATAGGAAGCTCCCAATGGTCCCTTCTGGATTTGAAATCTGAGAGGTACCTCCATTTGGCAAGTACTTGCAGCAATGGAAAAGCAGCCCCCTCCTGCCTGGACCAGACTTCTGAAGCTCCCTGGCTGGAGAATCAGGCCAGGTGGTATTTACCCCTTGCTCTTGCCAATGTGTAACCTGGCAGGGCTGAGCCACTTGGATACAAATTCCTCCTCCTCTGGTGAAAGCAGGGAGCCAGGCGGAGAGCTGCAGCTTTCCCAGCAGCACTCAATGACATGCCGTACCCCAGGGTGACTTGCATTCCCTGCTGTGAAAAGCTGTAAATTATACACCAATAACTGCATGGAAATGGCTGGGCAAATATTTTGAAAGACGGAGAAACTTCGTAGAAACCACTGCTTTGAGTCACTTGTGGACAGAAAAAGGTGAACTGAAAAGATCTCCCTGGCAAATGATTTGCTGAACATTATTCATCTTAATGGTACTGCTCCCTCTCTTCTTTCCCCCCTTTCTTATCTTCTTGCTTTTTTTACACTTGCTGTTCAAAGTCTGATGAAACCATAGTTTCCAAATTTCTCATGTCAATAAATACTTCAAAGGTAGAGAGAACTCACATGCCAACTTCTAGCCTAGAGCTTACTTTTACAGCTCTGTAATAAACCCCTTAAAAAAAAAAAAAAAGTTTATAATGGCCATGACCGTGGTACTTAACTATTGCAGTGCTTTCTATCATCCTCATAATGTTAAGTGCCAATAAATCACCTGAACTGTCATGGTGCCCTGTATTTATTTGCAAAGCTGTTAGAGGGAGTATTTTGGGGATTTATTGACCAAGTGGAACAAAAGCTGGTGCTATTTTGTTTTGGTTTGGCTTTTTTTTTTTTTTTCCCCCACAGGGGAGTAGATTAAATGCTACCTAAACCTCAAGCTGGCCTCTTGTACCCGAGGTATGTAATGCTGCTATTTTTGGAGGTATGTCACAGGGGATCAAACCCAGTTCAGAGGCAAGGTGGAGCAGCGGTTGCTTGGTGGTCGCAAGTCACGTGCATTGCCTAACCTGCACTCAGGGTTGAGCCTGCAGCCAAAAATGGGTTTTGTGGGGAGGCACCAGCCTGCACTGAAATGTGAGGCATGAAGCAAAGGGCCTTTTTCTGTTCATAGGCATTGCTCTGAAGCCTCCCAGACTCTACTTATAGCAGAAGGGGATTTTTGGACTCTAATTTCGTGGCCTGTGTTAGGCTGGGTAGAGCATGCTGCTCACTTATTTCTATTACCGCCCAGTTCAGATCCTGCCTGGTGCTCACTCAGGGTGTTGTACTGGGGCTTATAGACTCAGTCATCCCCCTTTTTGCAAAGAGGATTTTTGCTCTTTAGTCTATTGAGTATTCACAAAATTTCACCCACTGAGAAGCAGAAGTAGTAAAACCACAAAATAAACCTTACCCTTCATCCTTGTTGCCTGTGCGCTGTCATCTCTGCACTAGATGTTTCTGAAGACAACTCCCTACTAAGCGTAGGGATGAAGAAGAGCAAAACCTAGTGAAGAGCAGAATTAGAGCTTGTGATATGAGCATGGAAACAGTCTTGGTTTGAAATTAATACATGAAAGAGAAACTGTTTTCTCAGAAAAACAACAACAACAAAAAACCAGAGTAAGTTTTCCAACTGTGTCAATAACCACAGGACAAAATGGATTTTGAGGCAGTGATAGATCATATAGAAAAACAAAGTTTAGCTGTTGATAATTAGAAGTCAATATTAGAATTAAAAAGCCAAATGGCCTTGAAAGCCACCTGCCTCCTCTTAGAGTGTGTTTTGAAGATCCTTACCACATATTGCATTAGGAGCTGCTTGCTGCCTCTGAGTGTATCACCTGGTTGGAATTTTTCATGGAGCTTGAATTTATTAGAAAACAGCCCCAGTCAAGCAGAACTGTGCAAATTAAATTGGATTTACATGACAAGGTGGAGCCCAAGCACAGCAGCTAGGAAATGCCTGAGAAGCAAAAGACAAACCAGAGGGGATCAGGGAGGAAGGCTGCTCTGTGTAAACAGTGTTTAAAAAAAAAAAAGTTTGACTAACAGAGCAATAAAATTAAAATTCCCACTTTAGCCGCCCTGGGGGTTTCAAAATGAGACACTGAGGGAGAGTTAGATATTAGAGGAAATAAACAGATTTCAGCATATAATAAGCAGGAGGCTGGAAAATTATTGTAGGATAAAGTGTTCTGGGATGGAGCGAGCTGACCCAGAACATGTTCCTGTTGCAACAAAGGGTGAAGACTTGATCTTCAACCCCAGCAAAGCCTGGAGGACTCAATCTATTGGCCTCAATAAGCTCTGGGTGAAGCATGACTTCCCAGTAGATGTTAGGAGCTTAATATTTTCTTCCCTTTAAGAAGTATGTCTGTCAGCTTGCACTGCTGCCTATTATCTTATCAAAATATGGTTTCTTCATCAGTAATATGTAGGTTTCATCTGAATCTGTAAATACTGAATTGCTTCCATATGCCAGATATTTCACTGGAGAGACCCTCCACTTTGGGAGTCTCACTGCTGCCCGAAATAATCTTCTGCGAGTCATAATGTAAACTCAAAGTTATTGCAGTTTATTACCAATCACAATTTGCCAGGAAAATAGAATCAAGAGCGTATCAGAGAAAGTAACTCAATTGCAAAATGAACATGCCCTCTACTGCAGTCCGAGGCCATTAATATCAACTTTCCAAATCCAAAGAGTGATTTCCTCTTGTGCCTGTATAATAATGTGGTGCAGCATGTTTTCTTCTGAAGGAAGAAACAGGATTTTATTGACTATATGAAAGGGAATTGGTTTTCTGGTTTGTTGCTTAAAGCTGATCCTTACTGTCAACATTTGTGATGAGTAAACCTCAAAAAATAACACAGCTAAAGGCTTAATGTGGTGCCACTGTGATTTGTAGAGCTAAGTCAGAAAGATGTGGTTGTGGCCAGGCTGCCAGGGACCAGCCAGGCAGAAGGTGTGTGTAGGCACCCTGGGTCCAGGTTGCTTTGGCAGAAGTGCGTGGTGCAGCTCTTAAAGATGAAGGGCTCTGCTTACAGAGATAGTGTGCTGCCGTCGCCATCAGCAGAGCTCAGGAGAGGGCATGAAGGAAATGTGGTGAAAAGAAAGTCATGAAAGAAGTGCTAAATGTGCTATTTCCTGCTGGAGCAGTTCAGCTTATAAGAAATCCTCCTCTTGCATCCTACTGTTTGGAGTGTGGATTTGGAAGGGTGAGAAATGGGTCTTTATTAGTAACACTTTGATTCCCCTGATCCCGGTGGGCTCGCGGCTGGGACTTCCTCCAGCTAAATGCTGATATGAGCAGCCTCCAAGTGTATTTGTATAGAAATATCAATGTGTAGCAGATCCAGCAACTGGCTGTGTTGCTATCTCAGAGCCCAAACTTCGATGTGTCTCCTCACACAGATGGCATATACCACATCCCTTCAGATGGAGCTAGTCTCCTAAGCTGCTGAGGTCCTTCAGCATTGGCTAGAGATGTCCCCAGGATTGTCCCCATGTAATGGACAGTGGTGGCTTGGTCTTTCTCTGGGGCACAGTCATGCTGGACATCCTCATGAGGCTCAGACATTAATCAGTCCCAGCTGGTACCAAGGGAAACTTTAAAAGCTCCAGTATGTGTGATTATGTGAGATACCTGAAAGTGGTTGTACAGCTAGACTTAGAGCTGGCAGCAGAGCTGTTAGGATGGCTTCACCTAAAATCTACCTATCCATCCTGGTGGAAAGAACAACCTCTCTGGCTGGCATAAACATCTATCACTCTGAGGGGAGCTGTAAAGTGCTGTCCATTCATAGGACCCATTTACCTGGCATGGACACCCCTTCTTATGTGGTATTGGCATTTCTGATTCACTTGCCTGATGTGGAGCTACAGTTATGGGTGAGAGAATCAGAGAGAGGGAGGACAGAGCAAATGGGTCTCTAACAGGGCATAGCTTATTGGGAGTCCCTGGGAGTCCTCTAGATGTTCATTAGGATGCAAACTGGGTGCAGAATACTGCATCCTCCAGTCCTCGTCAAACTTAAAGGAAATGTAATGTAGCCTCAACCTATAAAGCCCACCCTGAAATGTCAGTGGCTGAATTATTTTGGTGGAGAATAAGGGTCTAAAAATAACCTCACCCCTGAGAATTTGCTTGCTGGATGATGCTTGGTAGATGAGCACCTGCCTGTTCAGCGCTTTCTTTAGCATTGTAGGTGCTATACAAACCAGGCTCTGCCTATGACCAGCACCTCACTGTGTCTACATTACCGTGGCAGCGATGCATACAATAACTGGCAAGCTTGGTCACAGGAGGATCAGGTTGAAGGCTTAGCCTAGTGCAGACTGCATCCTTGCAGCTCTTACATTGTGGTGGAGCAATGCACTTCTGTAGGACTGATGTGTCATCCACAGGGGACGTGGCAGCAGTGAAGCTTTGCTTCAGTGTGGACTAAAGTTGGGATTCAACGGATCTTTTCCTTCCGTCCTTCCTTTCTTTTTTTACTTCCTGGGAAAAAGGAGGTGTAAAATTCTGTTCCACTCTCCTTGAATTTAACAGCAGATTTTTCCATTAATTTCAGCGGGGTTGCAGGTATTTGTGTGTGTTTCCACCAGCTTGTACCCAACTGGAACAGCTGAGCTGGTCTGAAAAAGGGGGGCTTCTTACAGAGAAAAGAAGAATGCAACTCTGCTGGAAAAGCTTTTGTTTGGCAGTGGCTGAAAAAGGTTGTTCTGGGACTGATTTAAAGAGCACGGGGTAATCTTATGCGGATTCCCTCAGGGCAGCCATAAGTTAAGTGATGAAAATGTCTGCGTGTTTTACACAGCTCTGCTCCAGGACTGGGGGAGAGGCAGCAGTGCTGGAACAGCACACAGAGCCCCATGTGGATGGTGTCATTGCTGAGGGAACAGGATGCTCTCCCGTGGGAGCAAGCACAAGCCGGGCACCTGGGGCGAGCAGGACAAAGCATCAGTGTCACGGAGCTGGGCATGTGCAGGGCTTTCACAGTAGCTTTCCTGCAAAGTGCAGCACTAACACCATCCCAATGCCCCAGAGAGCTTCCCGATGGGAGTTGTGGTCCACCTCCATCTTCCTGCATGAGTCTGGCCACCCCAAGCTGGACTCATGCAATGCTTAGAATATCTGCTTGATGTTGTGGGGCTGAGCAGGTAAAGGAATGGCTCTTGATCCTTGCTCATCTGCAGAGAGAGCTGTGTTGGGGTATCCCCTCTGTGCTTGATGGTGTTGGTTCAGGGAGCTGCTCTGACAGATGCAGTGCTTCACCTGCAGATGTCCATGGTCACGATACCGCTCTGAATTCTGTGGTGCTTATGCAGGGCCTGCTGCCAGTGCCAGGGAGAATGACTTCCACTCTGCACGTGCTTCTGATTTACATAATCTGCATACTAATTTACAGCACATCGACAGAGAAGGAATGAGGGCTTGGAAGAGATGGAGGCTGCTTATTTGTGATGCTGTGTTTGATGTGGCTGCTGTTTCGTGCTGGAGTTTTGCGTGTGTGTGTGACATAAGTGGCCTTAAAAATCCAAGGAACTGGGTGGGAGGAAAAGAAGAATTGAAACTGCAAGTCTTTTACTAAGCTAGATACCATAATAATTCTGGCAATTATCTATGGGAAAGTCCTGGAGCTGGATTTTTTTTCTGCCATACATTTGTTTTCAGTATAACTGAGAGAGGAGAGACCTTCCCACTTGCTGCACAGCAGCCATGCCTGAGGGGAATTGGTTATAACTAGTTCCAGAGCAGAATGTCCCTTCTGGGATATCGGTGTGCTTTGCCCATAAAACTTGCACCCCCCTCTAACATTAAAAATCAGAAAATGGACTCCAAAGGCTTGTCTGATGAATGGGACTCTTTGTTCTGAAACACTGTCACCCAAGAGTGAGCTCTATGGGAAGATTTATAGCAAGATTTCAAGCTACTAATGAAGGAAGGTTTCTTTGATTAGTCAGGTGGCAAAGCACTACAACACAGCAGTCCACATTTGAGGAAGAGAGCTAAGGATGGCCATACAAGCAAGCCTATGGGTATGTGCATGAGAATTTGGGTATTGCCATGTTGTATGCACTGCTTAGAGAGCTGCTGTGGCTGAGGGAAGACTGTCTGCCAAAGCCCAGAATGTCCTGGGGTTTGGCCATTGCTGAAGTAGTACCTGGTTTTCTGGAGCTGGCTATGGTTTGCACTGACTTCTTGAGGTCCCTCAAGAGCCAGTGTGTCATTGAGGGCTCTTGGACTGCAACACCATATAGCTCTGTTCTCTTTGCTCTTATGGTCACAATCTACAAAATCTCTGCTTCTTTCACCCCCAAATCATCTGGATATTTTGCTCATGTCCAAAGCTGCCTGGATCAGAGAAGGTGCATCCCATGGTGCCAGAAGGATGCTGGCATGAAGAGGGACCACTGACTCTGCGGAACCCCCTGGAAGGAGGAAAGTGTTGAGGTAGAGATAACGAGCCACCTCAGATAGGTGAGATGAAGCCAGGGGCTTTGGTCAGGCTTCTCTGTGTTGTGCAACTGATCCAGTCATTCTTTGCAAGAAGGTCAGGTTGGGACCTCAGCTTGCTCTTCTGCTCTGTCTGGCTGTGAATAGCTAAATTGGAGTAAGAATTATTTCAATTGCAGAGATTGGGAGCTGAGGCAAAGACATACAAGGCTGATTTCTCAATGGAGAAAAAGCTTTGCCTTGCTTAAGATCAAGCAGAAAGGCTCTAATGGAGTTGGGATATGAGACTACATTCCAGTCCCAAACAGGGTTTACTGTCTAGAAAAATTTTCTTACATTTTGCTAATTCTTTGTCACGCAGGAAGGCAGGTTTATGGTGTGCATTTACTTTATAGTGCTTACAGTGCCAATGAATTTGAGTAGTTAATCAAATTAGTGAGCTCTTCTCACTTTAAAAAAAAAAATCAAACTACCCAATTTATGCTTACTCTTTGCAGAATGTTTTCTGTTCTGTCAGTCTAAACACTGAGAAGTATTTTAAACAGATGTAGGCCATCAGTTTCTATAAACATCATAATTGTTTGGCACCACCGATGCTTACATTTAAAGATGCAATTTGCAAGGATCTGCACAGACACCAGGCACACACTTTCTGCTGCACGCAGAAACACAATTTACGTCCCGTTAGAGGCCCGTAACCTTCCTCCTGTAAAACTCGCTTTAGCTTCAAGCCTGGCACCAAACAACGGCTGTTGTCCTTGCAGCTTTATACAGCTTCGTGCTGCACGCTCAGCCATTTTAGTGTACTTGCTCGGCAGGGTTTGATAGGAGGATGTGGTTTGGATTCCACCCCAAAAGCTCTTTGTTCTCATTACCCTGCTGCAAACTAGATGCAACGTTGCTGGCACCTCAAGTTGTTCAAGGTTTATCAGGAGAAAATAATACAATTGGCCTCTCAGAGCTCAGGTCAGTCATTTGCCCACAACTTGCTATGAACTCATGCTCTTCAATCTATAGGTGATCACAAAGCTGATGTTCATAGTGGCATCCCCAGGAAGCAGAGGAGGTGTAGTCCTCAACTCGCCCTCTCGTAAAAATGATGAATTGAGCTGAAGAGAGGCGGGGGTGAAAGGAAAGGATGGATAATATTCATGCTAATAAATCTAGTGCAGTAATTAACATTGCTTTTAAAAATGTGTATTATCAGCATAAATGGAAATACAGAAAAGAGCAGCAGCCAAGTGCTGCTCTGTGTTTATAACCAAACAGGATGGACTCGGCATTAGCCAGGGACTGCTGGCCAAGCCCATGGCTCTCCTGGACTGTGGTGAATAGCTCTCCCTAACTCATCTTTCATCCTAAGCTCAACTGCAGCTTAGTCATTCTTATTCCGTATTAGCCTGCAATGTGGTGGTGGAGAGATTGCCATCACCACGGGTCCTTGATGTACTGTTTTTGTTGTTAATGATTTGTTCCATTAGCCCTAACTGGGTAGGTCAAAATTGGACACCTTTGCGCTGCAGACTAGTGGCAGCAAGTGGCCTGATGGCGTAATGCAATTCAGGGCTTTGCCCTGCATCATTCCTGTCTCAAGACATCCCCATGTGCATTTTCCTCCTGTTAGGAAATAGTAAGCGGCAACAATAAAATGAGGCTTTGCTGATAGCATATGTTCAACTCACAGGCTCATTTCTTAATATACTTTGGCTCCAGCCTCTAGCTGAGAAACCAGATTGCTAAAACATCAGAAGTGTGGATAAATGTACTGTCAGGGCATTGTGTAATTTTTGCCTCAGTATGACAGACCAAAGAAAGCAACTACTTCTCTCTGACCCCCTGGAAGGGGGGGTCACTTTTCTGTCCAGTATCAATTCTTGGTCAGTTTGATGTTGAGAAAGGTGTTGTCCAGATTTTGAAGCACAGATGAGGCATTGCCTGCTGGGATGGAGACGCGAAGGGTAGAGTACCAGAGAAGTATTCATCTCGTCCACCTTATGTGTCTACTTAAGGTGTCTAACTTAGCTGCCTGGCTTAGACTGCTCAACAGCTCCTCTGTACAGGTGAGAGAGAAAGGTTACTCTGTAAGGCTCTTCCCTACGCATGAGGTTAATTCCTGCTCTGAATTGCTCACCAGAAGAAACATCTCTCTACAGAGATTATAAAGAGATTGAAGGAAGATCAGCCATCCAATTTAGTTGCTTATACAACACGATTAAAGTTGTCTGGGGCAAATGTTTTTTCCTTTGCCCCCAGTGATAAAGGCTTCTAGGGTGTCTGGTGAGCACCTCCATGGTGCAAGGGACAGGTCCCTGAAACAATAAAAAAACGGACCCTTTTCCCAGAGAGCACTGAACTTCACCCAGGAGAAAGCTTCCAAGCATCTACAAGGAAACCTAAAGCTGTAGCTAAAGGTTGGAGTTAATGGAAGTGGTTTGTGGTTGTGGTTTCTCAGTGGTCAAAACAGTTTGCTCTTCCATCTGTGCACAAGGGTCTTATTCTAGGAATTCCTGCTTGTGTCACTAGGAATTCAGCCCAAAATAGATTCCCTGGGTCAGAGAAGAAGAGGGAGCATGGCTCAGGAGTCAGAAATGCACAAAACTTGGCCTTGGACAGTTTTGCACTCTCTGACCAGGGCAGAATCTGATGTCAAGCTTTCCCCAAGAGTCATACTCCTAAATGGGAAGAAGCCCAAAATGATCACATGTTGACTGCCTGTTCAAAGACAATGGGCTCTCACTGCCAAACTAACTGGGGAGGTCTGCTCTTGGAAAGCGCGCTGCTGCCCGCATGCTTATGTTCCTCCAGAGAACAGGCGTTTCTCAATCGTGGCTGGGCCAATAGCTCTTTCCAAACTCAGGGTTAAAGGGGTCATCTACTCTAGCCTTATCTCCATCTGCACCAGGGTCAGGAGCGCAGCACCTGATGCTCTGCCACTCAGCTCTCCCTTCCCTTTCAACCAAGGTTGGTGTCATTAAACATTTCTGAAGATGTGGAAGTTTTCTTTTGGTGGCTTATGGCAGGGGGTCCACAGAGAAAAAAATATGCCTTCAGTACATCTACTTTGACTGTGACCTGAGCGTGCTTCTGGTTTTGTATTTTGGGGTAACATAACAGATCTGAACATGGGAAAAATAGTATGTCCCTCCTGTTCTTTTACTGCACTGATGGATTTTAAAATATACTGGATTTTCTCTTTCTGAATGAAGCATACTTGGAATTTCTTACTCCAGAAGTTAAATTTTCGGTCAAGCAAGTCCTCTGAAGATAATGCTGTAGGGTGTTAGGCATCTACATGATTGCCATAATTTGAATTTTTCTTAATTATATTAGGGTCCTTGCCTAGGTTTCTCAAGTGATATTCACATTTCTAAAGATATACAGGTTTTGTCCTTTAGGTAGCAATCAACTATAAGTTCTGGAAGCTGTAATTATTCAGTTCAGACAAGCACATCAACAAGGAGTGATCCATCCAGAGTAGATCTGGATTTCTTGGATTAGTCAGATTTGGCTATGAAACTCTTCAGTGGCCCAGCAGAAATCAGTGAGCAGGTCTTCTACTGGTATGTAAGAACCATCTGACCCAGTATGTCAACAGTTACATAAACACTTTATAATTAAGAGAACAAGGTAACTAATCCCTTCTGGCCTCTTTTGAAGTTAGGATTCATGTTTTTATGAACATGTGCCCTGACTTTCTTCTGAACTGATTTGCCTATTTCTCCTAGCAAGAATGGCCCATCAGGCAGGGCAGCAATGATCTCTGGTTCTACCATTGTCAGAGCTTGAGATAGTCCACGTCAAGATCTGAATCCCAAGACTGGCCTCTGTTAAACTGTAGGCTGGGGTCCAAACATCAATAGCAGTTATTAGGAAAGGCTTATTCTGAGGTATGGTTCAGCAATGCCTACAGTGTTTCCACCCTGGTAGACGGGGCCCAGAGCATACTCCCAGCTGTTGCTCCTCAGCATGGTCCCAACTCCTTGCAAGCCAACTGCTGACCCCTTCTCAGCCTGCCTGGTGGCAGCTGTGTGGTTTGAAGCCTTAGTCGAATCATCTGCAGATCCCACTTCCCACCCTTGTACAGCAAAATGACACATTTTTCCCTGCTGTCAAAAATTTCTCTAATGGCCAGGCAGAAATAAATCTCTGGCAACAATTCCCTCTGAACCCTAATATTTCCACCTGAAAAAGAAAACGAAGCAGCAGAAGTAGCTATTTATGTGCCTTTCAGGGTTGCGAAGTCACTTGCCTGGTGGCTGCAAGGCGCAAACCTTGGTAAGAATGGCCTCTTTTCAGCTGCTGGCATTTGGTTGCAAGCGGATAGGGCAATGGCAAAGCCCTTCTGTTCAGTGCAGGCTTGCGATCCATGACGTGTTCACCGTTCCCAGTAGCCCAAGACCCAACAAGGGCTCCTTTGACATCATTTGGGACTGAGCTGGAGTAGGGTTGGACAAAGTCTTCCCCATCGAATGGGAGGAGGAAAGGTGTTTATGTGAATGCCTGGGCACTAGTGGGCATCTCAAGTCTGCAGGGAAGTCACTGAGCAGTCAAGTTAATTATTTTTAATGAACTGGGCCAAAGCTGATTGTGTTATTTTGTAACATATTGGTTTGGAAAGCAGTGAAAATATTTGGCATCCCTCCCTGGCCATCACAGGGACCCTTTTGTGCTTTCCTTTTCCCCACTTTTCTCTTGTGTGTGTGTAGCTGGCTCCCACATCTCCACTTGCTGACGCTGATTGATTGCATTAATATCACTGTAAATATTACATAATCTCCACTTACAATGCTAGAAGGAACTGATGAGTTTTACTTTGCCAAGAGTTTTCAGGCTGGAAAATAATAAAAATAATTTAGAAAAAATAAAATCTTCCTTCTTTATTTCTCCCCATTTTTGCCGAGTACGTTTGCCATTGGCCCTGTTGGCTGCAGACCAAGAAAAGGCTGTATTCACTTTTTGTGGCCATTGCTTCAATGGGACAGTGAAAAAGAGGTGGGAAAAGGCCGTCACAGCATGGCAGCAAACTGTGCCTGGCCTCAGTAGAGGCATGGTGATGGGGAGAGGAGATACTGAAGGGTGTTAGACCACTTATGGAGGAAAAAGTAGGGTTTGGAAAATAGGGTTCAAGTGAGCTAGGGAGGATGTGGATGTGCAGGGATGTCTATGCTCCATCCTAGCACTGCAGGATGGTGGAAATACGGTTGCTGGAGTGTGGTACCCTGTTCTCTCCATTAGTGGCTGATTTTAAGTCAGTGTACTGGGTATTTGAGCTCACCCCATTTAGGATTTAAAGATCCTGGTTTTACTTTCCTGCAGAAGTGACAGCTCTCCCAGGGTCTTTCTGAGATCATGGCTTGGGCTAGGGAGACTGCAAGGAAGGGACCAAGGGGAGGTTCCCCTGCCCTCCGAGGAGCCCCACAGCATAGTCCTTCCCACCGAGCTTAGGGCAGGTGGGAGGGGAGATGTGACAAACTCCTCCTCCAGCACCAGTCCAGGGTCATTTGACCTCATACATGTAACACATCCTCCATCCCGACCCTCATTCAGGCCCGTTCTGTTTCTTTTCTCTGTCTCCCTGCTGGAGACAGCTACGTATCAGGTTGCGTTTTGAAGCAGGCGCGCTGTTTTCAGGCTCTGTAGAAAATCCATTTATCATATCAGCCTTACATTAGCCAAAGTATCAGAGATAAAAATTATCTTGGAAATCTAAACATAGATTCTAATCTAAGGTACAGCAGCATCTGTTTCCCATTACTTTTTATTACTTGCAAGATTTGAGCGGTATTACTCCTGCGGTGAGATATTTCTGAAAGCGGAGGTCTGCGCTTCCCAGAACTGTGAGTCCCAGTGCTGATTGCTGCTCCTCTCCTGGGGCTCATCTGCATGGGAATAGCTGATTACTCAGCGTGCAGCGTCGGGGAAGCGCATGTCCTGTGTGCAGGCAGGCTCCCTGGGCAGCGGACTTGACTGAGGTCAGGGCTATGCTGACTTCAGTGGTATTGACATCGTGGTTGGACTTCTTTCAGAAGTCTGCTCAGGGACCTTTTTTCCAGGTATTTGCAATACCAGTCTGCCAGGCTTCACTGGTCCAAACTGGCCAGGGAGAAGCAGTGATGTGGATATGTGGACACAAAGCCATGACTTCAGGTTCCCCTTTTCTAGCTGAGCTCTTTCTGAGCCATGCTTTGGGGATGATGAGCTCCTCACAGGTTGCTGCCAGAAGTGACTCAAACCTACCACTACTACTCATCTCACAAGGCCAAATCCTGCACAGCGTGATGCCCAGTGCAGCTTTCAGCTTAGCCATAGGGCAGGCTGCTTGATCTGACGTAACAGCCAGCCTCGCCTGTGCCCCGGGGACTGGCTTCAGGGCTTGCAACGCCTGAAGCTACAAGTCAACTGGCCACATCTCAGGGACATCCATGCACTAGCTTGGGGCCCTGAGGGCACTAACAGACCTTTATTTCCCTGATTGCCTCACCTAGGACCTTTGATGGTCCCCACTTGAGCTCAGCCCAGCCTGAGCTGTATTGCAGGATTGCCTGCCCCTTGCCCCGTTCCTGAGTTGTTGCTTGATTTTCCTGGATTTTCCTTTAGGGAGCAGCCCCGCTCTTGCTTCTCCCTGACACCAGCAAGCTTGCCGTTATTTGCAGTGCATTGGGCATAGCAAAGGGGGTGTGCTGTGAACTCAGCTTTGCCCTGCCGCATGGAGACAAGTATGCAGCTCTGCAAACTACTGTTTGCCTCTTGAGACAAATTATGGCATGCTGCAATAGTTGAGGAATAGCATAAGAGGAGTATGCAATGAATCATGATGCATATGCACACGAGGGGAAAAGTTCAACCTTCTGTTTGCCATTATCTGACTCTTGAAAACTGAACTGTTCAATTCTTGCATTTTCTTAGTTTACTTCTGTGGCGTTTCCTAAGTCTTTCTGTCTGTCTCAAGGCAGGAGAAAGAAAGTGCATCGCTCCTCAGAATTTTGCAATTGTGCTGGCTTGCAAATAAAAAGCAAATCAAAATAAAATAGGGTAAGAGAGCAGAAACATGTAATGTGTAACTCTAGATCTCTGCGTTTGCAGAGTTGAATGCATTTCTTTGGCTTACCCAGCTGGTGCAGCCACGGTGTGCCTGAAGCCCATCGCTACTGCGTATTCTGCCTGGGGTGGAGGTGGGTACAGGCACGGGGACTTCGGAAACTGCCTTGGCTGCAGGAGGCCACATACCTTGCCATACTGCTGCAGTGGTGTTCAAAAAATCATGTGTTAAAAAATCATATGTTTCCATTAGCAGCAGAGATGTCATGTGTTCTCATTGCATTGACTGAAAAGGGTTTTCTCTGCTGGGGACAGAGAAAGTGGAGACAGGAGAGTTCTTCTCCACCAACTAACTCAAAGTTGACTTTACCTTTCAAGGTGCTTGTTTTTCCCCAATAATGGTAACCAGAGCATGTGCTGACTAATCTCCTAAATTAGCTCCCCTGGAGTGTATGACTCTGGGCTTTTCATGGCAGTCTGAAATCCCATCAGATTACTATTGCCAATACAGGAAAATTAGTCTTTAACGCATTTCATGGTCACTATACATAAGTAGTCCTGAAGAATTGTGGTACCCAGGGCTAGATACAAATCAGGGATTTGTTACTTTCTGCTCAATACATCACATTTTGTCAAACTTCCAAACTGTATAGTGGATATTTGTCCTTCCTCAGGCAAATGTTTAACATGCAAAGAGCAGGCCAGGAGATTTCCAATCATCTCTTTATCATCTATGAACACTCAGAGGGAGGAGAGGGTGTTTTGTTTTGGGGGGGAGGGGGAGGAGCATCTCCTTAATCTAGCGGAAAAATGAATCCCAAAATAGTGAGGAAACAGAAGCTAAACACATTTAAAGTGGTGACAAGACACGGGTTTTCAAGAATGACACTAATTACACATTGAAACCCATTAACTTGGTGACTGGAGGAGTCTACATTCCTTCCTTCCTTCCTCCCCTTTGCTGCCAAAACTCGCCTGGAGAGCATGGGCTGAGCTGTGCGGGAGGTCAACACTGGGAATGCTGCGACTCCTCCTCTCTCTGAGCTGGGAGGAGGAAGCATGGTAATGCCATACACCACTGCACCATCTCATAACTGTAAACTCTCCCTCTGCTCAGCACCCTTGAGTGTTAACCCTGAAGCCCAATGATACCCATTTCTACTTGAGAAGTACTTCAGAGCCAATTCCTTGGGCAACAACATGTACTTTTGCTGGGTTTGGGACTAGTAGGAGTAAAGTCGCCTCATTTCACCCCACGTCCCCCTCCTCAACCACCTCGCTCTGCCCTACACCTACTTGTGTGAGCTGCTTTTGTCGCAGTTCTGCATATGTCCTAGAGAAGCATCCATGGTTCATATACTTAAAGTACAACTTGTAATACGGAGCAATGAAAGTAACTAAATGAACCACTCATTTGAACCTGACCTGCCAAATGAACCTGACAAAAATACAATGGCATTTGCAGTGTTTACACCAACCTGATTGTTCTGGATATTCTGGGGAAAAAAAAAAAGCGACCTCCCCCTCTTAATTTCACAGTAATATTTGCTCTCTTATTGAGTACTCAAACTGGCAGTGCAATTACCGAGCTTAGAAAACTGTTTGTGCCACGCCTTATCTTTTTATTAAGAAAAAAACCCCAAACTTTGACTTTCTGAACAGGCTGCATGCAGCAGAGAAAGGTCACTCTGGAGAACAGGGACTGAGACCAAGCACTGTTTGGATGCTAACGGACCACAAACAGTTTGGGATCAGAGGTTTTGGATCGGATTTTGGACAGTATCTGATACAACAGAGCCTAGACCTCAAAATGCTCCCAAAACACAGCGGATGGGGATTGCCTGTATGGGTTAATCCTGCCTGTCCGTGCACCGGAGGAAATACCGCAGCACTCCTCCTGTGTCCACCCCCTTCGGAGCTGGAGGAGAATTTAGGTCAAAGTACAGAGGACTGTATTACCGGTATTAGCACTTATTAACCAGTTTGATTCTGTTAAGGGAAACCTGCAGTGAATAACAAGAATAGAGTTGGCCCTTTCCGTAAGTGCTTTAACAGCTGGTGGCCTGAGAGCTGTGTTGATGAAATAAATCATCCTGATGGAAAAATCTCAAAAGCCACAGACTGTGGAAAGTTGACCAGATCTTTACTGGCAATATTTAGGGATGCTCTAAACAATGAGACAGTTGTTTTCCTGTGACTTTCAGTACTGTGCCTGGAAAAACATGATATTCCTGAAGCTGGCCTACCCTGAAAGTTTTGGGACTCAGGGCACCGCTAAACCTGACTGCAGGACTCCTGGAGGGGCTTCTGCGCTTGTAAAGATTTTGATGTATGCAATGATTAGCAGGATTGCCTTGACCTCAGTTGGAGGTGGCAGGACAGGCAGAGGTGGAGGGTTTTTTCCCTGGAGCCTGGCTTTTTCCTGCGAGCATCCTACATGCTCCTGCACCTGCTGTGAATTCCTGGGACAAAAAAAGACTTGTTGCAATGCACAGCCGCTGCTATAAAACCTGTGAAAAGTAAATACAGAGGCAGGACTGAATGAGCCCCCGAGATCCCTGTGGAGTAGCTGTAAGGTATCAGCTCTCTTGCTGCATGTGGCAGGATCTCCCCTTGGAGCCGTCCAGCCTCCGGATGGCATTGCAGTGAGGCAAATCCAGCGTTTCTATCTGCTAACTCTATTTTGAAGGAGATGCACTGGGAAAAGCATCTCCTGGGGCAGACAGAGCCTCTGTCTTCAAAGCCTGGAGAGAAGAGCTGAGCAGCAGCACCACTGCATGCAGGACAGGAGCCAGCCAGCCCTGCAGCAGTGCTGGACCTCCCTTAACCTCTGTGCTCCGCAAATGCAAGCGAGCGAGGCTGTGCCTTGAGGCCCCTGGACCACAGAGGTGGGGGAAGGTATTTAAACTTTTTTCTCATCAAGCTGAGCTGGCTAAGAGGCTCTGGTTGGGTTTGTTTCTCCTGTTTTGGAGCTCCTGGAGCAAAGCGCTATGGGGTCTTTGCTGAGTTTTACAACAGAAAGCAAGAGCTGAGGTGACTGGCCCAAGTACAGATAACTGCAGATAATTTAGTAGATAGCAGGAATTTCTTTTCACCTCTTCACCTCAACCTCTTCCTTTTCACCTCTATCTGAAACTGCTTCCTCAGCAGCCTGTCTTCAGGGAAGCAAAACACGTGGAGAAGAAGTGAGGAGATAAGTGTAAATCAAAGGTCGTCTTGGCAAGAGGGGAACTTATTTTCACTTTCTGTTCTTGGGAAGGTCTTCAGTTCAGCCTGCAGGACTAGGTGTCCTTTCAAAGGCTGGGAGTAAGGATAGGCAAAAAAGTAATCTGGTCTAAGCTTCTCAGCTTAGAAATCCTCCTGCAGCAGGTTATTGAGCAGCAATAAAAGGAGGTTAAGGGCATACAAGAAAGGAGGCCCCTCTTGTCTGGTTGTTGGTGGTAGCAATTTCTGAGCTAGGTTTGACCCTTCCACAAATGCCTGTGTGCTGCAGAGGGGCTTAATGCTGGCGTTAAGCGGTGAGGAAGTAAAACAGAAGTGATCTGCCAAACTCTGTCTAATGAGGTCTTTCTCTTTAATTGGGTGTTTGTGAAAGTGGAAATGGTAGTTTAAATACCACGGAAGACATCAAACCAATGAGAAGGTGCCTGGGTGGGCTCCTCTTTTTGGGGTAGGCTCTTACAAAGCTGATTGGGTTACCCTGGATGAAATGCCCTCTGCTGTACCTCCCTGCTGATGTTTCTATCATAAAGCTCAGATGACAGTGAGTGTCACCAGTCGCCCCATTCAGCTACTTACTTGTTCTCCTAAATTTAAAGCCTAATGACCTCCCAAGATGGTATTATTGGCACCTTTTCATAATCAGAACACTGAATTTTGCATACATTTTCTTTCCTTACCCTGTTGTCTTGGCCTCTCTCCTATTTACACCAATGTCCCAATTACACCTTTTGATGACACAAAGGATGAATCTATCATGTTTATAAAACATCAAATACAGCTTTGTCATGGGCAAACCAAAGAGCCTTTACTGAGATTCATTCCACCTTATGGAGCATGACCAGGAAAATAAGTTATTACAGTCAGAAAATCCTGTTTACAGGGTCAAAAAATAGATCAAGCCCAGCATGTAATGCAGTGGCTGTGGGAGAAAAGATGTAATTGTTGTCTGTGCTAAACACAAATCTAAACAGGATCACAAGTAATTAGCTATTTAATAGGTGACTAAAGTAAATACTGCAATTAAAAAGCCTATTAAAAATAATATTAAAGAAAGAAACCTCACAAGAAACACAGCTTTGTCCCGGACTGCCAGTCAACAAAATCAACAAACCATTAAGAAAAAAATGTCCGTGCATGCCCAAATCAGCAAAGCACATAGTAATTACTTGGCACAATTTATCTTCAAAGTCCTCTGTGCATGCTAAGTAATTAATCCTCCCAACACCTCTGTGGGGTATGTGCAGCAGGCACCGGTAAAAAGCAAGCTTGTCTTGCAGCCAGGTATAAATACCTTGTTGTGGGGCTCATTCTTGATAGAGGAAATGCCACTCTAAAGTCAATAACAGGGAGTGGAGCATGGTTATCTCTTCAATGGCATTCATTGTAAGCTATGGCTGCCTTTGTTTGAGGGAAGGGGAAACTGAGGCACATACCAAAGGAGATAGTTGAGGCTGCAGAAAGCTGCTCCCAGTTTCCCTGCCAGCCTCTGCAATGAGCAGAGTGGCTTTAGCAAAATCCCCATGAGCTTATGCAGCTCTCTTGCCTTCAAATGTGTGTCGGAGCATCAGGTGTAACCTGGGGTCAGGTTAATCTGCCAGACCTGAAAATACTTTCCAACACAAGCTTTGGGTCAGCTGAGTTTAAGTTAATGAATTTCAGCTTAATTAGTTGTGCCAGGGCAGGGGGAGGAGGGAGTTCTGCCTCCCTCACAGTGCCCACTGTGGGATATGTGCTCCACCAGCAGCTGAGGGAGGACCGTTAAGATGTAGATGGTACAGCTTTGTGTGCCTGTGGTATTTTAAGCCCATTTTTGTGCCCTCTGCCAAACAGAAGACAGTTTTCTGCTCTGATCCTTCCGTCTGTTGCTCCATGTGATGACTTTTTTCCATAAAACCAAAAGGTGGGGAAAAGATAAATACAAGTAGTAGATCAGAGCACAGTAGCATGTGGGGGAACGAGAAGTAAGAATGCAATGGTGGGGCACGGAAAACTCACATTAACATCAAGCCGTGTCATAAACACATCCAAGCCTGAGCTTCAGGAGTGCCAGCAGAAATAAAATACTTTAGAGAGAAATCGCAGATGATACCAGCAGACCCCACTGATCTCCCGTTAAATGCAGCAAAGGGCTGTGTGGAGTTTGGCAGGTGCCACGTGGAGCAAACCTTCCCACCTGGGAATGACTAATTCCACCCTGGCTGCTGTTAAGAGACCATTTGCAGCAGTGGCTAATTGGGTTGAGCATTTATACCGTTGTCCAAAAATAAACTTTCCCACAAAGAAGGTTGAGCTATGAATGGAAAACTACCTGTGCTGAGATTAATTTTGGTGTGGGAAGGAAGGCGCTTCTGCAAAATGAAAGGCTGTATTCAAGAAAGGACTGGTTTTCCCTTTGAGCAGAGGGGCACCTGTGCAGCAAGGAGGAAAATGGAGGTTTATGGATTTGCAGCCGGCAGAGAACAGCATTTTCACCAAAACTGAGCTTTTTGTAGTTCCATTTGCAGGTGTGCCGGTGTGTACGTGGAAGATGAACATTGCTGTACATCTGGTATAGGTCAGCTGGGTTTGAACGACACCAAAATGTGGCTCCATTTGTTGGGGAGATGTTGAGCTTTATGAGCTGGGCCCCGGCACTGCAGCAAGGTGCTGCGGAGTGGCTCTGGGTCACCCCTCTGCCACCCCTGGGGACAGCCTCTGGGTTACCTCCTCCTACAGCCACAGATGTCCACAAAATAATTGCCTAAAATAGCTCTTTGCTCTTCCTTGCCTCAGACTCTTCTAGAATCCTAATTCCTCAGTGGGAGTTGCACCATGTTGTCTACATCCATCTTCTTTTGGTTCTCAGGTGCGGACCACAAGGTTTCTCTTTCTTCATCTCCTTCTCCCTACAGTGCTCAAGGAAGGTCCTGTCCTTTCCTTAACTCCAGATTTCTTTGCTTCTTGACTCTCAGATAAGCCCCATGCCTGTCTTTACCCTCCAGCCCGCTTTGGATCAGCCCCCAGGCCAGTTGGTCAGGGAAAATGCTGTTCTTGAGGATGAATCCCTGTGAAGAGGTACTCAACAGGTACTCATCAGTGTTATTAGCCTGGTTGTTTCCCTGTGGATTTTCCATTTGTCTAGGAATTAAAATGACAACAGAGAAGGCAGAGTTCAGAATCTCAGATGGGTTTAATAACACGTGAAACATTTCCCAAACCATCACATCGTGCAGGTATAAGTCACACAGTGTTTTTCATGTGTGCACAAGTCCTATCTTAAATCCAGAGTAAACTGCCAAGTTATTTCCCCACAGGACATGCTCCGTGACGTGTATCAGCTGGATCATCAGGATAGTCCATCCCTGCAAAACAGCATCTAAATACATGCTGTGGTTTAAACAAGGAAATTAAGCATGTGCTTTAAGATTATGTGCTATCCTGATTTGTAAATAATACCCATAACTCTGATTAGGACTGTGAAATAAGGCTGATCTCTACCCTAAGATATACTGACCTGTCTATTTGGAGGCTTCCAGGGAATTCTCTCATTTGTGCAATTAGGATTTCAGGCTTGGCGGAAAGATGTGTATGCATGTTTGCTTTAGGTGACTCTTCTTTGAAGGTCGATCCGACAGCACCAGGTGGAAAAACTCCTATTAACACTGAACAAAGCCCAAACTGTTACTCCAGCAAATATTTGATTAACATCAAATAGCTGCTCGTTTCTGCTGTACCCAAATAACTCACTGTTTGGAGGGGATTTAATTTCGTTAATTTTCAGTGTCTCTTTTTCATGGGAATATGTGCTTTGCCACACCAGTTGCTTCTGAAAGAACATCAAAGGCAAAAAATGTGCAGAACAGGGGCACTTGAGATCCATCCTTTCCGGAAGGTGATGGACAGCCTATCATTCATCCAGGACCTGCTGGCTGCCTGCTGGCAGCCCAGACCCCAGGATGCCATGGAGAAAAGAGCATCCGAAATGGGTCATGTCCCCAAAAGCAGAACCAGAGCGTACAGAAAAGAGCAAAGGTGAAGAACTGGAAGTGAAACCTAGTAGCAAAGTAGAGAAATGTCAGTGCTGGGCAGGATGGAGTTAGGGCATGGGGTGTGAGAGCTGCAATGGTGCTGGGCTGGGGTGCCGTGGTGTGAAGACACCTCTGTGTCCTACACCCATACACTGTGGTCCTTGGATGTGCCTCCTCTGGGGCTCGGGAGCAGCCTCGGCTTGTTACTCAGCACCGTGGGATGGACACGTGAGCCCAGCCTTCCTCCTTCCTCGATGTACGCTGCTGGAACCTCTGTGGCAGAGCGCCCTGAGCACCTGCATGTCATGGAGCACAGCACACGTTGGCATTTCTCGGCATCGGGCAGGGGCTGACCTAATTTCTGCAACTCCCATTGAATGATGAATACTGGCTTTTTTTGGTATTTTAGCGTCTCTGCTTTTCCTGCCTTCTGTGCTCACAGCATGGCCTTGAGATGTACAATATGCACTGTTAGCCTGGTCTGTATACAATCCAATCTTTTTTAGATTATATGCTGCAGTAACCCATTAACCCTCTTATTCCTGGCACTGGATTTTTAGACGCTTTCAGTAATAATTCTGGCATCTCAATGCCACAGACATCAGCAAATAACCTTGTGCTTCTTAGCATTTTTCACAGCAAATGTCCCAAGCATAGGACTTTCTCTTCTGCCTTGAAGGGAGTGGGAAGCAGCGTTCCTGACCTCTGCACGTGACTTTCCCCTGTTTATCCCACGGGGTCTCTCGGATTAGACCCTCTGCCATCCATCATCCATTCAGAGATACAGATTCCATTAATGGCCACAGTGTAAATATTTACAATAAACAGTTTTAACAGCTGACTTTTAGTAGCCACTGTGCATATGGAATTGCATAAACAGGAAGGACAATTGTAGGGGTAGAAAAATGGGCACAGTAAGCAACAAAAAGTAAGAAACTAAAATACTGAATTCCTACAGTATATACTTAACGTAATAATTTATTAGCAATGACCCTTCTCTTCTGAAGACCCACAGTACAGGCATGAAATGAACATGTAGAATCATTTGGCCCTACAAAATAATATATGGTACTGAAATTTGCATTATGTTACCTTTTTGACCCAAGCGATTAGCCAGGATGTGGGGTCTCATGGCTTGTTTCCACTAGAAGTAGAAATTAATGATGGTCCTGAGTATTTCTTTAACACAATCCTGTTTATTTCAAAGACTGTGCAAAATCCTTGTTCCCCGAACTCATTAGGAATTAAATAGCAGGAGGCAGTTTCCTTGGGCAGTGGTCCAAACCCCCTTTTCCAGCCGGCACTCAACCCAAAAAGCTCACTTCATCAGTCTCGTTTCAAGGTCATGCTTCATGTGCTTCTTTAGTTATCCTTGACTTTTTCAGCTGCCTTCTCTCCTTGCTACTGTGATATTTCTCATGATGTTTTCCCTGCTTTTTTCTCCCCTTTTCCCCTACCTCCTTCCCCTTCCCCTCTTTCCCCCCACAAAACCCCCTGCATGAATTCCTTCACTCCTTTAAAAGAAATTCAAATCCTTAGCCCTTAGCACTTGGCTAACTCATGCTATGTGCTTCAGGCAGTGGCTCCTACTGCTTTGGGCACTAATTCTCCTGCCACCCCCGAAAATAGCTATTTCTTCCATTTATTATGCAAAAGTGACTATTAGGCATCCCCTCTCCCCTGTGACAATCGCTTTGTGTCTTCAGCCATCGTCGCTTGATCTTGCCAGATGCTTGCAATTCTTATTACCATTTTTTTTTAATTCTTCTTGTATTCTCAAGAATCTTCCTGAGGGAAAGACAGAATTTGTTCTGGTCTCTTAGACAGGCTTTTCCCCTGAATGTTTTTGTTTTTTTTACTTTCCACTTGAGTTGGTAAATCCCTGTCACCATGTAAAACACGAAATGATGAAAAATTCCTGTGCATGCTTTGTTTGTATGTACACACATGTACACTTCAGACCTCAGCAAGAAGATATATTAGCTCTTATTCCCCGCCTTTGCCAGACTAACTCTTCCTTTCTGTATGTTTATTTAACTAATCGGCACTAAGGCCACCTGCTCTTTGAAAGGCAGAAGCAGTATAAGGCAATAATAAAATGATTCAATGTTTCAGTGGAAATCTAGGTTCTGTAGTTGGGGTTTTTTTGGCCATAGGAGCAGAGTATTTACAAGGCTAATTTCAGCTATTCAAAGTATTTCAACAGGTTTTTAAAGGGATGACCTACAAACTGGAATTGAGAGGAGGCTTAAGCTTGGGTTTATATATCCCAAGTGCCAAGATTGCTCAGATATGTGCTCTGTATTCCCTTGCTTGGATCTGTTTTATCCTACAAAAAGCAGGAGGAGGAAGGTTATTTGACTTGGAGCTGGGCAGATGTCTGACAAAATAATGTGAACAAATTAAGACAGATGAAAAGTGGGGACACAGGGGGAGAGAAAAGTGAATTTCTTTTCCTCTTCTGGAAAATCCACAGTTCAATATCTGCTGCAGTCCAGGTGGCATTCATTTCCCTCATTTAACTAATTGGGGAGACTGGGATTTTTATTTTATTTAATTTATTTTCTTTTTACAATTTTCTTGAAGCTTTTTTTGGTCTATATTTTGATTTTCTTTGGAACCACATGTCTTCCTGCTATATGGAAAAGAATCAGTAAGTTATCACCTCCACTTCCTAAAACACTTCTACTGCTGATTTTTTTTTTTTTTATTATTAAATGGATTTTTGAAAACCTGCTGTTGCCTTAAAAAATTATGAAAAAAACCCTGTAGTAAAAGAATTAAGAATTCTTCTAATAACTCTGTGGGAAAGACGTAGCCTGTGGTGACTGCCTGGGGCTCGGGGAAAATCCTGCTAGGTCCTGCCAGGTCTTCCTTGGAGGACCATCACAGGTGAATCACAGCAGCAGGGGGAAATAAGTATGTCCTTCTTCAGGACCATTTTTTGCTGGGGATGCAGGCAACCAGCCCTACAGCTCACTTTGGGGGTTGCAGGGCAAACCAACATCTTCTGCCTCAGGGGCAACCTCAGGCAATAAGTGGGTTTAGGCCGTTTTATCGGCTCTCTGCACCAGCCTTGTTTACGTGCATGTGAGGAGAGGGCAATGGGACTAAACTTCCCTGATTTCCTTGGAAAAATGTTTATACAATCCTAGATGCCACGTGAAATCTGTACAAAGCAGCATCACAATTACACTAGCCTACTGGATCCCACTATTTCTTAGTAATTTGACTCTTGATCGTAGAAAAGGATGGATGTCTTCAGCTCTGTTGGGCTCATATTCAATGGGAGACCCAAATGCACACAACCACAAACCTTAATCTTCAATTAATGCTCAGATCATTAAATAATTTCAGTTTAAGGCATCCTGCCAAGGAAAACACCATGGAGGCTGTGTTATCATAAACTGATTAACAAACTGTGAAAGAGAGACTTTTCCTGACAGAGGAAAGATGGAAATATCTGAAGAGATCAGGAAGGGTAATGTAATTATGAAGAATTTGAAGCTACAACATAAATACAGGAATCTACTCCCTGAATCAGCAGTGCTCTTAACTATGTGTAATTTTAAACTCACTAAATGCACCCATTAAATCACACACATGAATTGTGTGCTTAAAATTAGCCCTATGCATGAGTCCCTTGCTGAGCTTGAGGCCAGGTGAGGCACAGGTCTAAATTCTGCTGACGTTTTATTCTCAACAAATTAGGTCCCAAATAGTTTTTAATTTGCCTTTAACAAGTCTGACATAGTTTGGGTTATTCCTGTCATTGCTATTGGCATTTCCCTTCTCTGTTATTATTATTCATAATAATACTGTAATTCCCACTCACATCTTGAGGCTTTAAGAAAGTCAAAAGAGCCCTGGCAGAGAGTGGCAGATCTCTTGTGTTGTCAGTGCCCACATTTGATGTTAAAATATACCCTTGATACAAAGGAATGGCCAAATCCCAAGGCTCACACTAACGTTCACGCCTCCCCAAAGGCCACGGCTCAGTAACACATGGTTTCTCAGAGATCCTCAGCACATGCTTGTTCACATATATGTAATCTTTCTGGTATGCATCCGAAGAGAGAAATTTAGCATGCTACTCGTTTGTTTTACAGCTGGTTAATGATGCTAATTGTGCCTGCACCTGTTCACTCAAAGGGTTTATTTAAATGACTTGACTGAATCTATGCAAAGAAATGGAGGAGTTGGGTCTGTAGCTGATGTTAGGCCACTGATGCTGGCCAAGCATCTCGTAGAGAGCCTCTTTCCTCCCAGGATTAGCCAGTCAGCAGCACACGCTTTCGCACTGATATTCCATAAACTGAGGATTTTGGGGAAATAATGTAAAGGAAAGATGTTATACTTCAGAGGCATTAAGAGCAAAACTGAGTGCTCTTGCAGAAATCTCTGCCTCTGTCCTTCTCAGGCAGGTAACCTTCCATCCATCCTTCGCACTCAATTGGCTCTGAAAGCAATGATCCCTACATGCTGGACTGGGACCCACTGTCCCCAGCAGCTCCCAAGGGCACTGCTGGCTTAAAAAAACTTCCTCCCCACATTGCTACTCACCTTGTCCCCAACACCAGCCCTTGCAGTGAGTCACAGGGTGGGAACGTGACCCAACTGCTGTCCCCTCTGCAGGTGGCCAGTGCAAGGGGCAGTGAGACGAAGGCAAGCGGTGTGAGTTTTGAGTTGGTTTTTTTTAACTAAACATTATAATTTTTTTCCTGTTTTATTGTAGGCTGAGAAATCAATGCAAAACAAGCCAGGGCTAAAAACAGCTAAAATTAGCAGAGCTAGTATTGCACCTATGGTATATCACGTAGATTAAAAAAAAAAAAAAAAGAAAGAAAGAAAAGAGGCAAGTAGATGTGTAACAAGGAACCAAATTCCTGCCTTGACAACTAAATGCACAAGGATGAGCCTAGAACTATCACAGCAGAGGATTGAACAGGAATACCTTTGGAACAGTATTGCATTGGGTAACCTGTCTGAGGAAGGGCCCAGCAAAGATGAGGTTGCTCTCTTGGTGAAAAGAAACCTGCTATTCCCAAAAGACACGACTGGGCTTGAGACAGTGCTGTTCCTTTTCATAGCAGGGTTCCCTTCATTTCTTCCCTTCCTAAAAAAAGATAGGAGATCTTCTGCCGTTGCTTAGGGACACCTACTGGAGTCCCATCATTGCTGCTCTGTTGCTGAAAATGGTATCCCACACCTTAAGTGGCAGCTGAAAGGTCTCTAGAGGGTAACTAGAATGTACCATACCATCTGGTTGGAAAACCACTAGCTGTTAAATAAATACATTGGCTTCCTGCATTCTTATCAATAATTTTGGTCACAAAGACCAATTGCCAGTAGAAAAAGACTTTTATGGTTCTGATCCAAAGTTCAGATAAAGTCAATGAAAAGATTCCTGTTAATTTTAATAGGGATTGGCTCAGACACTATCTGTGTGAAACCATATTTCTTCCTGTCTTTGTAAAGTTTGCAGGAAAAGAAAAGAAAAATTGTTCAAATTGTCTAGTTACTTTTTAACAAATGGTTTTAGTGTTTTTAAAATTCTGCCTTTGGGATGTTCATGCATCACTGAACACTGTTAAAATAGAATTTGACATTGATATTCATGGCAATGCTAAGAAAACTGCCTTTCTTTATAAGAAGAAAAAAACTTAACCCTAAAAGGAACATTAAACACATAAATAACAAGAAACATGGCTGTTTCCACAATAATTTGAATGATTCATTCATTTGTTTTTAGTCCAGGGCTCTTAAGATAAAGATACATCATATGAATTATTTTTTTAGGTAATGCACACTATAAACATTTTATTCCCTGCCCCCGCCCCCAAGATTTGATCTCTTTTTTTTCTGTGGAAAGCAAAATTTTTCCAAACTTTTTGTAAGTGATGACGATGGGAAGTTCTCTAATCTCTTGCCATTTACAAGTGAGTCCACGTGGAGTTTTTCATGGAAAGTTGCAGCAGAAGGTTCCAAGAGCTGCAAGGCTCTCTAGCTCCAAGCTGGGCTGAGTGTATGGAGATGTATCCCAGGCAGCAAAATCCAGCTTTCCAGAGTATGCTTATTTTTTCACTCTCATCCTTGCCCTCTAATGAGCAACAGCAGCCTTTTCTTGCCTGCACATTCCTTACTACCTATGTAGCCAGGTCCCTCTGGGGTAGGTAGGGGATTATTTGGCTGCTAAAGGACCGTCACAGGATCAGGGTGGCTCATTCTGCTCTGGCCCTGGGGACCGTGCTCTGATTTTCCCTTTTTGCGTGTTCAGAGGTGTTTGTTTGGAGGGAGTGTGAAATTTGCATTTCAGCAGCCCAGTCTTTAGTCCTGGGATTAACTCCTCTTGTTCCTCCCTTAAAAAGAAGCTATATCATCTGGATGAGGGCTTAGGGGTGAGGAACGAGTCTGTCCATGACTTCTGATGATTTAACAGGGTGGTTTATTCCATTAATACATTATGTGCTGGGGCATGGCCCTTTGGAGTCAATGGGAATCTTTCCAGTTGGTTTCCATTAACTTGACATTAAGTAAATATAAAACGGAGTTGCAGCTTCAGAGGCACTTAGCTATGGAGAAACACCAGTGCACAAGACCCTGCACCTCATCCCTGGGTGGCTGGTACTATTAGCTGCTTTGACTGTAAATCTCAGCTTCGTGTCAGCTCCATGGTCCGTACTGACGTTAGAGGATGTTTGTGTGTCTTCTCGTGCTGCCTTACGCAGCGTTTTATGTACCGAAACAGGTCCACTAAACCAGGGGTGTGAAGACAGCTTGGCAAAAAGCTTGCCTTGCATCCTTAGTGCAGACATATTTGTGATATATTATTTTTTTGCAACTACTAGAACAAGCAGTCTCCTCTCTCGGGGTTAAGACCGAGCCTTGGAGGACCAACTCTACCTCTAACAGTTACTCTGTTTAGAGAGCACAGGGTCAAGAGCAAATCCCTTTGCCCTTGCTAGAGTTCCCTCGCCAAAACCACCAGGAAACATCTTTTCTTCCTTTTCTTCCAAGACTAAAACATTGCTCTCACAGTAAGACATAAGATATCTCAATAGGAATACCAGCGGTAGGCTCGTGCTTGTGATGGTCCTCTCCATTCTGCCACATGCTTTCTGCAAGGGGACGTTGCCTCAGCTCTGCTGCTCCAGGTCTCTAGCTCTGTGGTGGTGACACCTCTCCCTCACTGCTTCTCCTGGCTATTTAGTTTGTAAACTCCTCAGGACTGGAGCTCCTTTAGCAGTATGGGAATGTGCGGGAGCGTTTTTTTTATAGTCCATACACAACTGAGTGATACAAAAAGGTCAGCTGTGTTCAGGTCTTAAGATTTGCTGTAATAAAAATAATACAGAGACAAAAGTGATTGATGAATACTGAGTGTCAAATATGGACTCACTTCTAGAACATTTTGAGCATTTTTGTTTTGGAGAGAATACTCCGCTTGGGCTAAAATGTGAAAGGTTTGCAGTATTTTTTTTCCACAGAAAGAGTTGCTGTCTAACTATGTGGAAATACTATCTATTATGCCACATAGTAAAGCACATTTTTTTCCTCTTTTGCAAAAGTGGTCAGAAGCCAGATTTCTTCTTATTTATCCAACTTTTGTCATCCCACAGGGAAAGGACTGGAGATTTAGTAATATCTTGAAAAAAGGATTGCTAATACAAATGCAATTGTCTCTTGCAAAGGCACATTAAGAAGACAATATTCAATGCTTCCAAAAAGGAAAAACAAAGCTGAATGTAAAATAATTTTGAGGGGAATTTGTGGAATGTAGCAAGGAATAAGTCTATGCCTGCTGAGACGCTAGATGATTAAAGTTCAATGAGACTTACTTCTCTAGAAGTCAGATATTCAGTGTGACGTAACCCATAATGTCCCAGGGGAGCAGCTGTAGGTGGGGAATGGACTCTTGGTTGATGTGTTTATGGCACAGGCTCAACGGGAAACAGAGTTTTTCCGAATGGAAAGCTGTTTGCATGCTTAAGGTATCATTTAGAGTTGCCCAGCTGGGCTGGTGGGACGCTCTAGGTACAGCCAAGAAAACATGGATTGAATACTGGGATGTTAACCCATAAACAAAAGAGGGATCCAGGACTCCTGTGCATGGGGCTTGGCAACTTCAGCACTTTGATGGTAGCAGAAGAGGGCCAATTCAGATCCTAGTACAGTTACAAAGTTAGCCACACTTCTACATTCCCAACCCTATTAAGTTCTGGTTAAATCATATTAATTTTAGTATAAACAGGACGTGTTTCATATTTATGCATGACTCTGGCTAGATGTGCTGCCCTGAACCCAAGCCACGACAGATGAACATCTCCGCTTTAGCCTTGTTTTTGTTTTGCTGGTTATGTTTATAACAAACAACTGTGTCTGAGAAGCCTGGGGTCCATGGCATCAACTGTTTAATCAGCTGTAGCAAGAATGTAATTGTCTTTGTTGTTAACTGTTCAGCTATGAAAAGCGTGAATAGTATATTTACATTTGGAAGCACTACATGAGTAGTTTTGTCCCTGCTTTGCTCCCTCCTACTGGTCAAATGCTCGAAATAACTTAAATATTTTGGAAGCCAAGCATTTTGCTGTTTTCTCCAAAGTTTATGTTTTCAGTTCAAACAGATAATTACATATGTAATGGATAGATGCTTTCCTCACTTGGCTTCATTAACATCATAAAACACCTGCTAGGGCTGAGCTGCTTCTAGTTCTGAAATGTTTGTTTCTCACAACTCTTTCTGTAATACGAATGTACCCTGTAACTACAAAATTTTTGCTTTAAAAATTTTAAAAGACTACCCTCCTTGCCACTAAAAACATACACCCACTTTTGCGGTTTTTTGTTGTTTGCGGGTTTTTTTATCTTTTCCCTGGAGCATAAACAATTTCCAGGCTTGCAAAAGAAAAGAAGAAAATCCAATCAATTTTAATGCAACTGTTAAGGTGCCAAAAATGCAGATGTCCCGTAGCCATTGTTTCCGAGTACAGAGGACATAGGATAAGGAAGCAGTTCCTCCTTCCAGGGCAGCAGTTTTGCAGCCCTGCAAAGGGAAGCTTGGACTGTTTCTCTCTGCCCATACAGCGGCCCGAGTGGGCTCTTTCTGCATTTTAGGGATGCCCAGGACAGAGCCCACTGCCCACACTGAGCTTTTGGGGTGGGAAGGGTCACTGGTGTCCACCCAAGGCCACGTTACTCTGGGATTGGGTACTCCATAAACCACGGAGGAGCAAACTCTGCTGCTGGTTACGCTTGAGCTCTGCAGACAGACTTCGGCTTAACTGAACTGAAAACCAGCTCATGTGGGTAATTGCTTCACTCTGTTGAGTAGCTGGATGTTGCAAGACCACTCAAGGTTTCAGTTGTTTTCCTGCACACTGGAATGTGTCTCTGGTCTGTGTGTTGAGTCATTTCTCCCAGGAGCGAGTGGCTTCTGGCTCTTGACATTCAGAGCAGTGCCTGTGCACCCAGGGGAGCAGGGCGCGGGGGTGGGGTGGGGGGCCAGCTCCTGGGTCGGCACCCTCTCGGGCATATGGAAATCGGATGTTGCAATGCTTGTGTGAAGACTGCCAGGTTTTTAATGGCAAGTTAATCGTTGGCTAACCTCAGAACACTGGGAGCTACCTAAAGGGTTACAGCACGCTACCACCCACAAGCATTTCTTGCGAACTTTTCCCGACTTCACCCGAACCTCTCAGCTGTCATCTCCTCTGGATTTGGACAGGCAGCAGCATTTGGGTTGGTTTTAATCTCCTGTGAAAGGCATTTTTTTAAGGTGTTGCTGAGTGTGGAGACAGGAGCAATATCCCATGTCGCCAAGTGTGGCAGAGACTCACTTGAGCACCCCGTTCCCAGGCTGAGCCCTGACTGTTAGTGTTAATATCAAGGAGCTGTTGGGTGGGAGAGGGTCTATCCCTTCTTCCCTTGCCATTGTCACATCTGAATCCTCCTTGAAAGTAGTCAGAGGGGAGCAAACCACAGGCTCCTTTTAAATTGTTCCCAGTATCGCTGTCTCTGTGTCAGGCTTTTGAAATGGCAACCCAGGAAATGAAGAGTCCCTGTTTTCTTTCTCACCTCCAGCATTCCCCTTTCCAGCTCTCAGTTCCAATTTCAGAAAAAGTGAAAAAAACAGAACTGATAAACATCTTGCCATGTTGCATAATTCCTGCCCTCAGTGCGTTTTCCATGCTCCCAAGCCAGACGGGTTTTTCATTTTGACTTTATAGTTATGTCTCACTGTCTAGAGTGACAGCTCTATCACAAAAATCTCTATCTCCTGTTTTCTAAACCTGCAACTGTTTATGTTTGTCTAGCTTTCAAATAGCTCTCGGTCCCTCGCCGTCCGTGCTGGGGTGTCCCGAAGACACCGGAGGGAGAACAAGCACTTGCTGTGAGGAGGGACCTGGAGGTGGTGGGTGGTCTGCGGGGGAGCATGGCTGGAGCTGGCTGCTCTGTGCCTTAGTCCTCCATGTATGCTCAAGCAGCAAACGTCCTGCAAAACCCATAAATGTATTTTCTTTTTGGATGCAATCTCAGGCTACAGGTAAAATTTGAGCTCCCAGATCTGCTCCTTGCCTGCCTGCACTAGTGTGCCCAGCACAAATGCTCGGCTGTTTCCAACAGCCCAGAATTGACAGGGAAAGCTCAGATATTTTGACTTTTTTTCTTCACTTTAGTGTACAGCAAACCTGAAAGGATCCATTTGCCTGACTTTTCCATGTGGTGGAGGGTGGCACAGAGGCAGCGAGGAAGAAATCATCTGTGTTGCTTTGAAGGTACTGAGTTTGCCTCTCCCTGCCCACAAAATTTAACTTGAGCCTTCTGCCTGAAACTTGCTCAATTTAAAGTTTACACAAATAATCTTGTTACTTCCAGCTTTCCTTAGCTCTCACATGATTTTATTTGGTTTTTAGCCCTTTTCTCAGGGGTGGGTTTCTCAGCACACAACTGCCCCCTAATTCCACGGAAGAGATAGCTTTTGCGGGGGATCAGGTTTGCCGCCTGGAACATGCTCAGCAGCCCCCAGAGCCCCAGGGAAAGGAAGGGCCATTTGATGTGAAGGGACTGAGAAATGCTGGCTTGGTTATCCATGCAAAAGGGAGATTGAGAGGGTATTACTGCTCTGCAGCATCCTAAGAGGAGACCATGCCAAGAGGACACCTAATGTCCAGATATAGCTTTACAATAAGGAAATTTAGGAGAAAAAGGACAGATTTCTGACAACCAGAACTGTGCGATTCTGAATACTTAAGGAGGCATAAAAATCCTCCAGTTTTATAGGGATGCTAGGTGGATTTATGAAAAGTGCTATGTGATGAGAAGAAGACTTGAGGATGCAGAACTCCAATACTAAATGCCCACTCTGCCTGAGGACCAGGTGCATGCACCGTTTCTGGGTTGTTTGCACTGCCAGGACTTCTTTGAGCCCTAAGCCCCCCCCCATCCAGGGTGCCTGGCTTTATATAGGCACACACTATAAAATAACCCTTGCCCTGCTTTCATGGAGTTATTTTTCCTGTTACCCCACTCAAACACTATAATTTAACCAATCTCTATTGGCTTAATATGTACCGAAGCTTTTCATTCTGTTGCCTGTGACTTAATTATTTCTTTTTCTCCACCCCCTGCTAATTCCTCCCCTCAATTTTCATCTCCCAAGGCCATAGCTAGAGCAGTTTTTGTCATGATTATCACTCATCATAATTGAGTCAGCATAACTCATGATGTCATGATAAGAAACCAACTCTCTTAAGCTATTTTGTAGACAACTCATCTCAATAATTCCCCTGCCATCACCCTGACAATAACCTTCTATCTTTTTGGCCTGCTTTTTTCACTAGTATAATTGTTTTTGTCATGATGGTAGCAGTGCTTTGTGTGCCAGAAACATATCCCTAGAGCAGCTGTGATGAAAAACACAGTAGCAAGTTTTGCAAGACATTATTAGTCATTTGCCAAAAATGAATGGCAGCTCAGGCTCAAAGTATGTTACCCAGATGATGCCCAGGAAGGCAACATCTGTGGCATGTGCCAGGGGCTTTCTTCTTCCCACACAGACACAATTGACTTTCACTGAGGGTGGTCAGAATGACTCATGTCCTGCCAGAAGGGAGCTGGGACCCATTTCTTGGAAGAAACAGGAGTGGAGGCAGACCCTGATTCACAATGTCTAATTTTTCTTGAAAAACTGCTTTTGAAAGCTCCCCACACTGTCAATTCAGGTTCAGTGGCCAGCCAGTGCCTAAACTGTTCTTTTCTCCTTGCTCCTTTCCCTAAATGCAGTTATTGCACATCTAGGCATTACAAATCCATGCTCCCAACTTGCAGTTTCTCAAGTTCTCTTCAAACCCCAGGATGGAGGTTTCCCCGTCCCTCTGGACTTCCCTGTGTGATTCTATGGCTGTGACTCCCTGTCAGCTCCATCCTTTCCACATCTTCTTCTCACTGCCGCCCTGCCTTCGCCCCAGGCTCTGCAGCAGCTCTTCGCTGAGCACCGGAGGCAGGGTGTCAGGCTGGTTGGAGTAACCCTCAGTTCTCCTATTTCTGCTCCATTTTTACTGCACCACAACACTTTTTCCCTCTCCATGTTTGTGGCTGGAAAACATCTGAGGCTTTTTTCCTTATTAAAATGTCTAGCTAGGTTAATTTTGACAGTTCTCATTTTACCTCTTCTCTCCCCAGCTTCTAAGATGCTTCCTTTGTTGCTTTTGCATCCCTTTTTGCACGCTCGATAAGACTTCTACTATTTTGCCACCTTAAGATATCCATGTAGGTCATTGAGGAGACCTTCCTCGTTTAGTAGGGAGATATATTTGAAGGCATTTTTTTGTGTTTCCTATTAGAAATTCCAACCCCCTTCATCATAGCAGTCACTGAGCCCTTCAGTCCCCCTGACTCCTCCAGCTCTACTTCCTTTTTGATATTGAAAGCCATAGTTTTACTTAAAATGAGTCAAGTTGTGATCACTCAATTTAAGGCTATTTTCTCTGACTTAGAAAGCACTTTTTTGGTGCTTAAGGGAAAGCAGTCCAGAAATAGTGACTAGTGAGGAAGCCCATCCAGGAATAACTGACCTCCACCAAGATAGCAGAGTGATTTCCCCAATTTCCCCCCAGGAAATCTCTTTCAAGAGCACAATTCCCGGTAGCTTCCCTCTCTCTAACCCCATGCAGAGGTCATTGCCAAGGTCAAGTCTTGGTCAGACACTTGGTATCACAGCATCACATCTCAACATGATTCTGTCCTGGACAGATGCTGACTGGTCCCTGATGGATCTCGTTTCTTTGCATCAGCAATGCAGCAGTGGCTTGTGATTTATCAGTGATCACCACACTGTAGCTCTTGCTGCTCTGCAGAAATCCTGCCAGAGAGTCTGGACCAACTCGCCTGATAATTTTAAGGGCTTTTGTGGTCTTGTCTGGGGAATGTGTCTCTTCAAGTGTAATATGTCTTCCATGCCTCAAGGCCCTGCGTGAATTTCATGGACTTATTTGGCTCTTTAAATCCTCCCTTGCTGGGAGGATGTTACTGTGAGCTCATGGATGGCTGTGCTCCGTCTGGCCTTCGATAGGAGCTTGCCTTCTTGTTCAGACCTCTCTGAAATCCATCTTTTATCCTCTGCCACTTTTGATTTGTTGGTGTTTCTTCTCCCACCAGTATTTTTTCAAGCCTGGTTTTAAGTGCAAGTGAAGTTTATGTATATTATGTTGTTTATAGCAGACATTTCTCCTTGAGTTTAACTGGAAGTGCTGCATCAGGGGTGGTCCTTCCATCACTTCAAATCACCTTTTAATCTTCCATCAACGAGGGATCACTGCCACTTTCCACTGAGTGCTACGTAAGCAGCCTGAGCTTGGCTTTGCTTGATGGCCAAGGGCCCAGATAACCTGCCCTTCTGCAAATTCTCCTTCCAAAGAAATAAAACTCTTCATTTCCAACCTGGGGAAAAAAAAACCCAACACCCCAAAAAACCCATGATCTCATCAGGTATGAGAAATTCCTCTGGGGACAGATATTTGGCACTCTCCTGTCAGCCTAATGAGTGAACAGCCTATTTTGATGAGCTCCAGTGAGACCTCGGATTTGGGCAATCTCCAGTAGATGACAGGCTGCTCACCAGAGCCCTTTCAAACCAGCTCAGCTAAAATGAATTGTTTCACTTCAATCATATGTGTCTTTACACCCACCCTTTCTGTGTGGGATTTCTTCCTGTTGATGTCCTTTCTGCAGTGGGCAGGGAACTTAGAAAGGATGGGAAAAATTGTCTTCCTGTGATGCTGTCATTAAATGTATACTCTGGGAACTGCCTTTTTGGCAGAAATTTGGAGAAATCATATATTTCCCTTTGTTTTGTCTTGCAAATACATAAAAAAATGAAAGCAATTGCCAAACTGTATTGTTATCAGTGAATGCTGTTTGGGGAAACCTTGCTTTACTGTTTCTTTTCCATACATTTATTTGGGGTTTTTTTGGATGCTTTTCTCTTGCATAGGCAGTAAAGTTCAAATTATTGTAGGATTTGGAGATCTTAGCCCAGCTTCACTTACAAAAGTAGGCAGAACTTGATAAAATGCCCACTAATGGAGGTGGAAAGGCTCCCACTGACTTTGAGAAACTGTTGCTCATGTGTCAGAGAGCATCCAAGAAATGTTTTATTTTATGATGGTTTCAGAGTTAACAAAATGGTGATTATTTGAATCAGAAGAGTAGATGGATACTGGCTCACACTTTTGTACAATTCCTATGCTGCTCCAGAATCACTATTTGACTTTAGATTGGGCATTGCTGAGGACAAAGCAGTAGTATGGAAGTGTGCTTTTTTTCCCCCTGTTGTCATTACAGACTGCCCAATCATCTTAAATTTTATTTTTTAAAAAAAATGTGCTCAATCAACTTGGAATTTGGTGAAAATGAATTTGGGAATGGGATCTCCTTTCCATATCAAAAGGAGATATAACAAGATACAATGGCTGTAAGCAACATCCAGACAAATCTGGGCTAGAAAGACAACAAAAAATTTTAATGGTCAAAGTAGTTAACCATAAGATACCTTATAAAGATTTGATTTATGGATGGGACATGTAGGATGGTCCATCAATAGAAGCCAAGATTGAGCTGTTTTCTTCTAGGTGCTCAGCATGACTCAGAGACACCCTGGGGACTGGGTAGAGAAACTAATTCAGGACAAGGGTCATGCCTGTGTTGGGCAGGAGGTGACAACAGGACAAGGGTCATGCCTGTGTTGGGCAGGAGGTGACAACAGGACAAGGTTCATGCTTGGGTTAGGCAGGAGATGACAAAAGACAGTCATTACAGCCCAGCTCATCCTTACAATCATAGATTTGCATTAAGTAGGTATTTATCGACAATATGCACTGCAAATCTCAGTTCTCATGTAGGCAACAGATGAGTTCATCTGCAGAAAAATTTAACCCCCCAAAGACTTTTGCAGTTTTGATTTGATAAGGCTGTTACAGTTGTAGATGGAGCTGACCAGGCTCATCGGCACTGTGGTAAGCTGCAAGAAATGTTATATGCACATGGTCCAGGGAAACTCTGCTGCAGCCTCTGGGCAGCAGCATGGTATGGCAGATCGACAGGAGTTATAGGAAGTGGAAATGTAAATGAAGTATTTGGTGCAGGTAAAAGCAAGCCTTCTGCTTGTCTGATGGTACTGTGATCACAGTCAAACTGTCAGGATGCAAGAGTTATCCCAGGGGCTGCTTGGTGGCTCCACTCCTTGAAGGAGGGGTGCCCCAACATGCTGATGAGGACATTTTGGGTTCTTAGGCTCTGGTAACATCAAGCTACTTCAAAAGAAGAAAAACTGTGAAGTTAACACTCGGAAAAAAAAAAGAGGAAAGAAAAGAGGCCCATGTTTTGTGGTTAACAATCAACAAATGTCATGTCTCTTTCCAAAGCAGAGGCCTCTTGATTTTTTCTTCTGTCTCATTCAATTATGCTCAAAGGGCCATACTTAAAAGCTTCAGGAAAAGGAGTCAGACCTTTACAATAAAAGACATGAAGCTGTGTTTGCAAGTGCCAGCCTTTAGTTCCTGCAGTTCACATGCTGAAGAGCAGCTGAAATGTGATGTCAGGGCTGGCTGATGCCAGGGCTAACAGGTAACCTCTGAGACACCATGCCCACGTAGGCATGTTCTGGTTTAGTAGCTGTGTACCAATCCATGTTCACTGCCAGACTCTTTCAGAGCATCTTAATAAAGACATTTCTGATAGCAGGTTAATCAGGTTGCCCATTTTCTTGCCCCAGATAGAAAATTTGGAAGGAAAGCTCCAAAAGTGTGAACCCTTTTGTAGATCAAGACACAAATTCCCAGAGAGTCTATATCTAAGGTCCTTGAATGTCTGAGGTTAGGCACAGTGTACCCACATGTCCTCCTGGATCAATGTGAATTTCCCTTCCTGAAGGTCTAAGACCCCATGCAACCCATGCACATGATCCCCAATTCACTCACTTCATAGGATTGTGATTCAAATTCTTGACCCAACTCTGTCAAGTTTATTAGTTAATGTTGCTGGATACTTATGTCCAACAGACTTCCCCCCCCCAAAAAAAAAAAAAAAAAGGGAATTCATGCTGTGGCATGAGTTTCTTGTTGTTACTCTTGTGCTGGAGCTGTTGGAGCTGCTGTTGGAAATCTTAGGGCAACAAGGCACAGGCTAAGTGCTGCACAGGCTTTCACAAATATTTCTCTGCCTCCTCCATGGCAGGCATGTCTCTAGGTTTACTCTCATTCTCTTTATTTCTTAACTAGGATGGAAAGAAATCATACAGATGAATGTTCCCACTTCTATCCCACCTATATAAAATGCTAAGAGCCTCCCCCACTTTTTCTGATTTGTTTCAAGGTATATTTGAAGCTAAGGATGGGCAAATAGGATATAAGTGGGATGGTGCTGAGCCCAGACTGGGATACTGAGCTACAAAATTTCTTGGATAGGGAGACAGGTAAGGAAATATGTTAGAGCATTAATAAAAACTAAATCTTCCTCTATTGTGTTTCTTCTCCAAGTAAAATTCTAACAGATACTCATTTACAGTTTGGATATATGCCGTGAAATGTTTGACATACGGTTCGCTTCATGCTGTTAATTATTTGAGGCTTTCTAGAAGTCTTATGTGGGATTTGGTGCAGAGCTGTGTGGCTCAGTAGATCCCATGCAGGAAGGATGGCATCTTTTCCTGCCACTTCTTTGTTGTGATGGTTGCTCACAGGCTGTGTCATCTCATCAGCATCTACTTGGAAAATTCATTCCCATTCATAATTCAGCCATGTGCAGTAGGCACAGGATGTGCATATTTTGGAAGAGAGATTGCATCAGGGAGAAAGGTCAGCAGAAGGGGCAGTGCCGAGCGGATCCGCAGGTGGTTTAACTCACTGCCTGTGAGAACCGGCATGCAGCAGCTATTTGCCTTTCCCATGAACAGAGCATAGCAAGGAGACCCTCCTCTCTGCTCAGCACTCATGCCTTGGTCCTTCTGACATCCAGAGGGTCCAATGCTGAGGGCCAGCATGGTCCAGTGCTTCTGGAGGGCTTTTTTTTTTACAAACCAGACTCAGGTTTGGAGCAAGCCAGAGACTTTTTTGCGTGTACAGAAGAGCTGGAGCTCGGGCTAAGCAGCCGTGTAGACACAGCCAGTGGGAGCAGCGAAGCTTAAAGCTTCAAGCTCTGCTTTGTTCCCCGTGAAGCCAGTGAACGTTAGATTCTCCTGCTTACTGGGGAGGCAGGAAAGGCAGGAATTTCAAAACTTCATTCCTTCAATTCGCCTTTCCCTCAAAAATGCTGCTCTTCCTTCAACTTCTTCTCTGGTCTCCAGTCTAAGCCAAGTTTTCTTAACTCCTTTTTCTCCCACCCTCTGGTTTGAATTACTGCAGTGTCTATCACTTTTAGCTGACATTGTGAATAAACTCTTATAACGCAGAGGACATCTTGCTTTCTAAATCACTTAAGTGATATTCAAATTTAGCAGGGTGATTTAGAGCCCAGGAAGTTTGGAGGGTGTGTTTATTTTACTAGAATTTCTTGTACACATAAGTGACCATCCTGCTGACTATCCATATGAAGAACTCCTTGTGCGAAATACTGTGAATTTCGCTTCACTATCCAATTTCCACTTTTACTGTAATCCAGTGTTTTGGAGGGTGCTAAAATCACAGCTTTTGTTGCCGGAGGTGGACTAATGCGGAAAACTCCCCAGAGAGAAATGAGCTTTCATCCAAGTGGAGGCCAGACAGCCTATTATTTTTCCTTAATAAGAACAACTGGTTGATGCTGCATCATACTTGAAAGTAATAACGAGTTAAATAATAACAACAGCTGGTGGAAAGTGAAAGAATACCAGGAAATAGCTCATCAGGCACCTATAGTTAGCTTGTGGACTTCATTGCCATAGGAGATCGTTGTGATGACTGCTATTGTACAAACACCATGGTCCTTCCTCAAGAAAAACGGCCGCTTATCTGCGTAAGAAATCTCTGAGGGAGGTTTCTGGAAGAGCTTGTTATAGCAGTAAGGTGGGATAAGAATGACTCCATGCTTTGCTGTGCAGGCAAGTGGCTGCTCATCACGTCTAGGAAACTCTGTCAAGGTTTCCTGGGAAGCCCAGCTAGCCTAAAAAAGAGAGAATCTGGGAATAGCTGTTCCTGGAATCATAATGCTTAATCTACCATTCTTCCTTATTTCTCCTAAGCCCCTTCTATTCCCTCAAATTAGTGGTAAGCTGAATAGAAAGGACTTCTGTGTGCAACAGCTGTCAGGTTTCCATCGCAAAATCACTTGTCAACTCTACCTGTCTCCAACCTGATTCTGCAGAAAAATTGTTTTCCAGCCTTATTTTGGATCTTAATTAATGTCTGTGAAGTAAATGCTGTAGTGCCATGGAAAAACAGTCTGTGAGCTCACAAGCAGTGTGAGGGTCAGCAGCCTGCCCCCAGCCTGAGATTTCCATCTCTGCACTGACAGACTCTGCCTCAGGCAGCTGTAATTAGATGTAAGATTGTGTGAGGATCCAAGCAAATTTATTCAGTTATTCGGCATATCTTGACACCAGCAAGGTTTTCTCCAGAGCCTGCACATTAATTTTGACATTAAATTTCCTTTATAGGTTTGTAAGTTTATACTTCTAACAAACTTAGTCTGCACTTTTTCCACTGATGCCCATAATATGCTTCATTTTAAGACCATTTGGACAAGCTGGGATTTTCTAGTTGTTTTATTTCCAGAATACAGGCTGGAAATTACACAAGGAGCTAAAATATACATGAACCTCTTATCATCATAATCAGATATATATCATAGTGTTACACAGGAAAGGCTGTCTGTACAACAACTGGGAAAAGGTGTGAGTCATCGTTTCTTACTCTATATACATAAGTGGAACATCACACCACAGCTCGTAAGATGTGATTACATGTGAAAGAGAAGATTTGAACGATGAAGGGTTATCACTGTGATTTTGCAATAGAAGTGACCTGTGATTCACTTCTAATTTCTGAGGATTTTGTAGTTTTTTGGAGCTAACGAAAAGCAATGAGGAATGCTTCCTGTAACATCCAGAGCCCTTCGCTGTACAAAGGCATCAACACGCCGTTTTGGACACATAAAGGGCAAAGGGCTTGCCAAACAATTGTGTCCTGACACTTCACTATTGGCTGAAAATTGACATCCACACATCACTTTATATCAGCTCAGCTGTGTCTTGTACTCATTATATTGGCTCAGGAGCTGCTTTTTTTTGCAGCGTTGAATACATACGTAACTTGTGTGTGCCATTCAAGCTGTCTTGCTGGAGATCTGCCATCAGCTGGGGAGGTCATATGCATCTGATGGCTAGAAGGGCAAATGCATCTGAGAAAATCAATAAAAACTCTACAGAGCAGCCCAGGAATCCTTCCAAATGATGGGAAATGATGAGGATCTGCTGCAAACCCTACCTTTTCAAGCATTTGGTGCTATTTCAGAAAGCTCAGCCCCAGGAAAAACAACTGCTTTGCTAAGTTAATAAAAGTATTTTGTATTTTTCCTGTGTCCTGGAAGCAAAATCCATTCAAGACAGCATCAGATGCAGCAGAAAACCTAGTGCTTCTGTTCACTGGGCTGTTTCCTTCTGACTGGACAAACTTTCATCCCAGTACTCTTGTGAAGTCTCATTTTCAAAAAATGAACAGCCAAGCTACAGCCAGCATGTGTCATGGGAATATGACCAGGAAGAGATGCTTAGACGAAAAGAAGAACCCAGGACTACACAATATCTTGATAGTTAACTTGATTAGAGCGATTAATACTAACAACCCAGAACGAAATGCAAAGTTTTGGGAGCTTTTGGGTGAAAGCAAACATTGTGGTTTCCCATGATCTCTTTTTCTCCCTGGCAGAGTTTTGCTCATACCCCAGATGTTCACATTGCTTCCTCTTTTCAGGACCTGCATAGTCACGTTGACCAAGTATTGGGTTAATAGTTATGGTTAATTTTTTGTTCTTCTTGCCCAGGACAAACAAAGAGCAATGATGGAGGAAGTCTAGCTGAAGTCATGTAGGCCCTTTGAATCAAGGACAGGTGTTTGTCTAGAGGACACTGTGACTCAGACATGCGCATCTGAATTACCTTTGGAAATATTACAGTCAGGGCTTTTGCAGGAGGGAAGCTGGGTAGTTATAACAGTGTTTTCTGGCTTTCAGAACCATGACTCTCTGTGTCCTTTCATTCCAGAAAGCCTTTTCCTTGGTATTTTAAGAGGCTGAACTTCGGCTGCTGTTTCCTAGGTGGAGTAACTACCTCCAGCCATCATGAGCTATGAAACACCTCTTTTACCAACAGTGTTACAGCTCTTACCCAAAGTCCACTGGACTCTGCAGCTCTTGACTGACTCTTGCTGGCCCTGGGTTGGTGTATTTATACACAGAAAAAGCTGTCTTGAAAATTTTTTGAGGCTTGGGTTTTGCTGCCACTTTACATATTGAACATGACTGAGGTTTCAGTAATTGTTCCAATGGTAAAAAGCAGAAGAAATCTAGCTCACCCGAACAATCACTCTTGTCTGATGATCTGGGTTTGATTATGGCCCTTTGTAGAGGTCTGAAAATCAGTTCATATCCTTTGCTTCAGAGGCAAACCCTATAAAATGCATTTAGTGTCCCACTGAGTATTGCTCACATTTAATTCTGTGTTTATTTTTGGTCACAAACTCAGTGGGAAACTGCGTAAACAGGGCTGCTATAAGCATACACACGCGCACTCAAAAAAGTTGCCAAGCAAACGGTGCCAATCCGGGTAAGTCTAATGTAAACATTGAGTCTAGACAAAATGATCTAGAGACAGAAGCCAGCTCTGATGTCAAAGGAGATCAAATGTTGATAAAATTGCTAGAACCAGGGAGCCAAAGGGGTTTTGTGTTAAACTTGGATAGTGGTTAATGGTGATGTTTTTACTCAGCTTGAGTTACTGGATTTTTTGACCTAATATATTACTTCAGGCTTCCTAACTCTGCATCCAACATCTGAATTAACAGGTCTGAAAAGCCTTTGCTTTCTTTAGTCCTTAGATGCCTCTCTGGACTGCAGGGGATGAAGCCCATCTTCCAGCTCTGGGTGAAGCCTCAGTGTGCTGTACCCTAACATGTGCTCTCTGGTGCCTCCACAATGCTGCCTGGTTTGGACAGGTGTATGGTCCCAGCAACAGACCAACTCACTTGGTCCTCAAATCCCTTTTCCACATCTGTTGCCTCCCGTGAACATAGTGGGTCCATGCACTGCAGCAGTTCTGCCGCAGCAGCTCTGCACGAACAGGTGCCATCACCTTCTGTTCCACAATAACTCTTGAGTGTGTAATACGGAGCTGGCTGAGGGCAACGCAGCTGAGTTCTACTGGCATTATTTGCATTTCCAAGAAGGGCTTCGAGGTAAGGAATAGTTGAAGCCCAGCAGCTGAGCAACACTTACCATCTGGAAATACGCTCCCAGCAGAACTACAATGATGAAATAAAGCACAAACTCCAACTGATCTGTGCCACACTTAGTTTTGTCATTAAAGCAATGGTATGGCTTCTTGAGGCTGTATTAATACTGTGTATCATGCAAGTCACAAAGGAGCTGCTGCCCCTGCCCAGAGCATTCAAGAAAGTTTAACCATCCCCTTATATTTTGCATGCCTTATCTGAGATCTGTATCACATATTCTACTCACCCACTGTGTTGATCAGTCTGGTTGCAAGAGTACGTGGTCAGATCCTAATTTGTCTTGAGGATGTCCTGCTAATGTCTGCACACATACTGTTCTAGAAGGGAAACTCTTAGCCTGATTTCTGGAATACAGTGACAAAGTTTCCCCAAACCAAAATAACTTTTAGAGAAGAAAACAAGTTAACAAAAAAATTATTCATGGGAAATGATTTAGAGTGCAGAACAATATGTCACTTACTAAACAGGTTAGGGTCAGTGGCATAATAAGCACCATGAAAGAGAGAATCTGCTGTGTGGTTCCTGTGGTTGGACAGATCTCCCACAGCCTGTGTCCTCGGCTGCCTCTGTTCCCCAAAGCACTGTCCTGCTCTAGTCAACTTCCAGCACTCACTTCAAGCCTCTCCCAGAAGATGATATTCATTGCTTCCTGTTAGGCAGATGTTTAACGTGCTGGGTGCTTCACTTCTGGCTCCTTGGCCAATGACATGCTAATGAACATGTGGGACTGAACCATGGCATTTATGCTTCTGGAGATCTACTCTGAGGAACCAACAGGGGTGTCACAGTCTTGATATTACCAGTGTAAGGGCCACCACCAGCTCTGGCCCCTTTGATGCCAGTGCCTTTCCTGGGCACAAGACGTGCAAAGGTGAGGTGTGCCTGCGGTGGCTGTGTCCCTCCTCCCTGCTTTCCCCAGCCCTCACTAGGGAAAGCTCTAGGGAAGATGCTCTTTCATATTTCCTCCAGCTGCCCCTAAAGGCACAGAAAAGCCCTGAAATGAGGGAAGTCATATAATCTATGTTTTGGATTTTGCTTAAAAGCATATTACCCCCTGCTTTTTTCTTTTGGTGGGATTTCCTTTGTTTTACCAAGCAGCTGCAGGCTGCAAGGTCCCAGAATTGTAATTTTGGCCTGCAATAGCACCGTATACTGTCACAGTGTGTATTACGTATCCAATAAAGCCTGACTATTGTGTCCTCTGGGCACACTTTAAAATAATTGCTTGTAAAAGCACATACTCATCTCAGCTGCACTCATCTGAGGGACCAGCGACAGAATAGGCTCCCTGACTTCCCAGACCACAAATTCTCCTTATCCTCCTCATCACACTCACCCTCCATCAGCTTCAGCTGCCCCCCAATAAGCTTTTCCAAGGGAATCACTCAATATCTGTCTCTACCCCTTCAGCCTCGCTCAAGGCTGAATGGAGGTGGCCCAACACATAGTGGAGGAAGCTCCTCAGGGGCAAGGGGGTGGCAGAGGAGAGGGAGTGGGATTGTCATGTTTGTCCCATAGGAAATGGAGGGATGCCTTTTCCACCTCCTCCTCCTCCACAAATGCCTCCTTCTCCATGCACAGAGGAGAAGCAGGGCCAGACCGTGGCAATGGCTGTTGACTTGCCTACAAGGGCACCATGCCGCCCTGCTGGCTGCCATCGCTCTCTGCCTTTGGGCATAGGGCATTGTTCAAACATCAAAACTCCTGCATAACACTGAAGAAAAGCAATTTCTCCAACCAACATGGCCTACAAACCCCAGAAACTTTTCCTTTCCTCCTTCACCTCTTAAATCCTCCGTGCAAGCAGGGAGCCCATAGCCCGTTCTTGGCTGTTTCACCTTGTCTCAGAGTGACTATTAGAACTTAGTGACGAATGAACATGCAGTGCTTTGCAGTTTGGGGTCACTTCACTTTAAATAAGCATCCAAACATTCACAGCTGAGCTAGCCAAAGCTCATTTGTCTCAAAATTTTCTCACGCGATTTCAGGCACAATTTCTTCTGGCCACAGCTGGGAGTATCAAGAGAATAGTCTTCTTTGCTGTGTTTTGGCATGTTTGGCTATAGTGCTAGCCAGAACTGGAAGTTAGAAGAAAAAACTCTCTATCTATATCTATGCGTCTATCTGTCTATCTATCTATCTATCTATCTATTGTACTTTATGTACGTGTATATGTATAAAAACCTTAAACCCTCAGAACCCTAATGAAGCTTTATTCAAAATTGGTTTGAGTTGGACATAATGTTTTGGAAAATGGTTCTTCATTTCTAACCTAACATACACATACTTATTAGGAATCAGCATTTCAGTCCATTCTGAAGAAAAGAAATAATGAGATCTGACAGGTTGGGGTTTTTGTGTATGTGTGTGTGTGTGTGTTTTCAAGGTTATCCATTTACAGAAAGTAACAGGCGAAAGTTTATCTGCTGACAGCTCATTGCAAGAATTCCAGGCAGGGGCTTGCAATATTTACACAAGGTGTTTCATTGTGAACTTTCTGAATGTGAAAGTATTAAAACTCAAGAAATACACATAGCGAGTTGCAGAAAATTAATTCTCTTCCTTTCATTTCTGTACTTGCGAGCAATCTTTGCCAGTCCTCTTTCCATTCCAGAGCACAATAACGCCTATAAAAGACCAGAGAGTGTCTGCTCTGTGCGACATTTCTGCTTGTTTATAACGGGGGGGGGGGGGGGGGGGGG
>VYZV01022637.1:236529-308412 GCA_013401275.1 Pandion haliaetus
GGGGGGAAGGGGTTGAATTTATTGCAGCTGGTGGGGGAAATCTGGTTTTCTCCGTTTTACCTGATTGCCGCTGAAACCATATGTACGATGTAAGTGTAAAGAAGCATACCTGTAAAGAATTTCTGCTGTTGAGCTTTCTGCAGGGTTTTCCTGAAGTCTGACCTTTGGCAATCATGGTTTTGCCTTGTTTTACAGAGATCTAATTGTTCCTAATTTCCTGTCGATAAATGGTACAAGGTGTGGAGTTGCACTTTTAATGTTAAATTTCAATCATTTGTCTGACTTAATAGACATGAAAAGCTCTTTCAAATCTAAGTGCTTTCAGTTCATGTAGGATATATTTATATTGAAAAACTATTTTGAGTGGGTAAAGCCATTATTCAGGATGTAGGAAAATATTTCCTACCTACAGTTGTCGAGCTCTGGGGGAGCGGTGGGTCCAGGGCTTGGATCTTCTGATTGCAAGAAATGGATTTTATAGGATGACTATTTTTTTTTCTTCCAGTGAAAATTGTGGCAGGTTCCCACTTGCCACAGGTAGGTCACAACATGTAGCTCAAAAACTTCCAGATGTCCTTTGACCTTTGGGGTAAACTTGGTGGCACAAGGACAATACTTCCTCTTGGAAATGTTGGTCCTTTGGCATCTTTCTCCTCTTACCCATGATTTCTAGTAAAGACAAGTGTTTTTAATGGCTGGATTTTTGTGTAAATCATAAACATGTCTTGCAGTAATCTGCTTTTTGCAACCAATTTCTCTTGCTCTCACTGATGAGGGCTTCCTTAGGCTGGGGTAGGCTGTAAGGAAATCAGTGCACCCAGTTTAGGGATTAATTCTTCAGGGATTAGCTCTTCTACATTCTGCTTCTCTTGCCCACAGAGGTAAGCAGGGAAGTTCCCTACATCACTGCCATGCCCGTGGCATGTAGAAACTGCAGCGTGGGCTGCCCTGAGTCACGGAGGCAGTAGCCAAGAACACATCTAGCTCTGGGAAAGGAGTGCTGGTTGCCTGACTTGAAGCCTCTATCAGTGCCCCCATCTGAATTTCTTCATCTAAAATATACGGCAATATTTCTGCTGGACCTTGATCTTGCTAGGTGTGATGCAGAGAGTAGTGTTTCTACCAGTTAATACTTCAAAGAGGCAATAAAGTCCCAGGGAAAATTGCTTTTGACCTGTGATGATGCAATTAAGGATTTGCAAAACTGTTTTAACAGGACGCAGGAGAACTTATAAGAGAACTATTAATGATATCAGATAAACCAATTCAGGTAACGCAATTTGTGTATAAACAGTAAGTATTTGACTTTATTGTAGACATGAGTAATGTTTCAGTAAATTACAATTTAAGTCAGCAGTCATTAATCCTGTAAGACTTCCACAGGTTAATTTAGGCCTATGTTGCTAAACCCTATTTAGGAGCAGATTAAAAAAAAAAAAGACTCACCACAGAATTTTACCAGCCAATATGGATCCTGAATCAGAGTAATTATTCCAATTACAATGTCCTTGTGTTTGGCATTTTTCATTCAGTTTTACACACTATTTTGAAAGCTCTTGACAGGGTACTAAATTTTGTCTGGGTCTTTTCTCCCTTTCTAAAGCACTTAATTACACCAAAAAATCCATTCATTTCTCAATATATGGAGCTATTCTACTTGTTGTGTATGATACTGCTTTTCAAGTACTGAATCTACGAAAGGTGACTGTATTTTTCCTATGAAAAAAAGACATGTATCAGAACTTTTCCTTAACATAGAGTGTGTTTTAATATAATTCAGCTCATAGCTAATCCCCTCCTGCACAGATAACATTTTATACTCAAATTTTGCTCTTTGAGCTTTTCAGCCTTTCAGTTCCAGCGCTGGATCCGTATCAGATTTCCTCTCTTAAATAGCTCTCCTGTCTGTTTTGTATAACCTCCAATGGTTTGCAGGGTATCTTTGTTTCAAAATCTGTTGGTCTGCTCTGCTGGGACTACATATGTCTCTGTTGTGTTTAACTATCCACTGCAACCTGTTAATGTAGCATAATGGATTTGCAAAGATAAAACCCGTACCAACAAAATAATACTCCTTTCATTACAAAATGGACCCTGAAAAAAAAAAGTAGACGCTTGAAATGAAAAATATTTCAAGAGAAGAAATATCTAGGTCACAGCTTTTCTCAATTTTTGTAATTTAATGCAGCCTGGAATAATTGCTGCATGCATTCTTTTGAAATCAAGTCCTATAATGTTCTTATTGCTCGATCTCTATTTTCAAATGTTCCTGGTAATGTTCATTGTTCCGTTTTCCAAATAATTACATTGTAAAAATGCTAAAAAAGTAAGTTGAATCAGAGTTTATCCAAATATCGAAAAGAAACCTAGCCATCCACATCAGCCTGTTAGCTGTTGGTTTCTTCGTGGGAAGTTAACTCCACTTCTGAAGATCTCACTGCCACAAAGCCCCAGACTCTGGAGAAAAATATACTCTGGTGGAGGAGATGGGGGAAGGAAAAGACTTACGACTCAAGTCTCAGGTAATCTTAGGGAAATCTGAGGAAATTAAGTAGTGTGTAAATGATGCATAGGCTTTCTGCATCATGTATGCAATTCCCTTTGGAGAAAACAGTGGGATCATGCATGATTTCTTCTTCAGGATTGTGCCCTTTTCCTCTTACATGTGCTGCAGAAGACATTTTCAGAGCACACTGAAGCAATTTAAAAGCATCTGATGGAGGTAAAAAGGTTAAAGGCTTTGTGTACAGTCCCTAGGAATTACCTGGCAGTCCCAGCTTACATTACAAAAAACGGCTGGAAGACCAGATTTGTGAGATTTGCATTGCTGGTCAGCTCAGGAGTGCAGGAGGGAGATTCTGGACAGGGAATAGCAGGAAAACAATTGCACCCTCACTTGTCAATCTCAGAAAATAAAAGGTGGGCATATAGTAAAACCTTTGGTTTGACACAACGGTATTTTTCTTTCCCTTTAGCTTCACGTTTTTCTGCACACCACTTCATATGCCACCAGGTCAGGGGAAAGATACGGAAGGTAAGTACTGAAGAAAAGTATCTACTTATCTGTTAAGAGAGAAAATACTGGCAGATTTTCAGATCAGGCATAAGTGTTTGAAAAGCCAGTCTATTAAACTAAAAGATTATTTCCCACTCCGTAGCAAAAAATGAAGCACTTGAAAAATCTCAACATGTTTCATGGATCCTTCATGTAAAATAGTTGACTATAAGTATGAAGTGGAACTCACAAGTTAGTGTTATGCGTTCTTCAGTATCTCTTTGCACACATGCCCTTTGAAATTAATAGACTTAACCTCTCTTCCCTTTTGTTGTGTCTGAAGAGAATCAGTTTTCAAACAGGAAAAGGAGGAAAGCTTAAACCGCTCTAGTGAATAGTTACTTATCCTCCCTCTCAACCACTGCACTCCATCACCATCTCTTCACATACAGTCAAGAAGTGTGCTATGTTTTAGGTGGGATTTGTAACTGAGATCTGGACTGTTTCTGTTGCTGAACAGCCTGATACACTTCCCACAGAGGAGTTCAGTGATATCTGAAGACAGGTCGGGAATATCCATCCCCCTCTTACTTATTGCCAGATTTCTTGTCTTACCATTGGTGACCAAACGATTTTTGCTATGGATCATTTCCATCTGCCCAGCTGAGTTGCTATGGCATTTTTAACTGCAGAAAGTATTGGGCTTTTTTTTTTTTTTTCTTTTCCCCACTATCTGTCTTTGATTTAATACAGAGATCTGACTGGCCTTGCAAAAAAATCCTCAGATTAGAAAACCTTTAATTGAGGTGTTTCCTGTCAATCCAAATAGGCGTCTCTCTTATTACTCTTGCAGGAATAGAGGTTAACCAGTTGAGTTCAGTAATTACTGATATTCTCCAACAACCAAGCTGGTTAAAGTGGTTATTTTGCCAGGCTTTTAATTGCACTGCATAGATGAGGCAGATTTTAAAATACTTTAGCCCTGTTCAAATTTAATTATAGAGGGTTGGGGTTTTTTTTTGAGAAGTCATCACTGTGTCCATATTAACAAAATTATCTGGATTGCCTTAAGAGTGTTTTAAGGTGTTAAGTCTTAGTTTTTATTCTTTATGATGATGATGATTGTAATTGGATTGCACTGCTGGCTTTTTTGGTTAGTTTAGTGGGATCTTTTTTTCTCTATTCATATGATTAGTCATAATGACCATAAATAGCCATATTTCCATCTGAATCAGTAGAGACACACTGACTAATGGAGGATTCCTTATATAGCAGAAGCTGAGCTCTCCTTATGTGTCTGATTGATAGCACAATGTTGAATAACCAGCATTCACCGTCGGTTAAAGCTCCTGTTCCTTTGTATTCAGCATAGCTACGCACCGTTGCCTATGCCTGCTTGCTTTCAGCTGTGGTGGTGTTACAGAGCATGCACGATACACACTGCTCCTGCCCCCCAACAGTATCTTCATCAGGCACAAATAACACCAATAGAATCATTCAGCCATTGAATTTTACCTTTTTTTTTTTCTTATCTGGAATAATCTTATCAACATTCAAATGCTATCTTTTTTTTTTAATTATTTGCCATTAGATTTGCAGGAGAGCATAATATGACTTCATTCCATGATCAAAGGAACACACCATTTAGTGCCAAGTTTCCAATATGAATACTTGTGTTATAAAATTTCTTTTCATTAATTTGTTGCTTCTATAATTGTTCCTGTCAGTAAATGTGTTCGTTACTGGAAAGAGAAACTTAAAAAGAACGTAAGACCAGTTACAGTGCATTCAATAAGGCATTAAAATGAGTATTCCTGGGAACATTTTTTGTAGTGTTTTCCCAGCAGTACGTCTTCCAATGGACAGCTCTACAGAAAGCTCAGGGAGAGAAGGAACCTAGGTCATTTTCCATGGAAATCCTTGTTCATTTAGCCCAGAGACTGCAAGACTGGACACTGTTTGGCAAGACATAATTCAATAACAGCATCTTCCCTGCCTGGGAACATAACTCAGTTGCTTGGTTTATCTGAGAAACCTTGTCTGAGTTTTTAAGCATGGAAATAAGCAGCTGGTTAAGAGGGGGATTTGAAGCAATTTTGTTTGAAAATGTGGCCCTTTTCAAAGAGCAAAGCTCAGCTATCTGTATGCTTTTGGAAATCCGAGATGACTGCTTATTTGAGAGAGCTTAAATGTACATCTATTCTTGGTGGTAAGCCCTGTATTTTCGTATCCATTCCTCTGATGAAAAAGAAACTTGAGACAAATTGCAAAGAAGGACTCTTCCCCCTTGTTTGCAGAGGAAAGCCAATAGGGCAAAGAGAGCTCAGACATTTAGTTGGAGGGACCACATCTTAGCTGCAAGACTGTGGTATTCCTTCACGTTCCTGAGATGGCAAAGTCCCTTCTCCTCCTCTCATCATCACCTGATATCCATGTGGCAGCTTCAGCAACTGTTCTGATAGGAAATGCAATTTTAGCTTTGTTTTATGCTAAAACAAAGACATTAAAATTGAGAAATCATCACTAGTTGGGCCTCCAAGGAGCGATTAAATAGAACATTAAAATTGGATTAGGAAGCCCTGCTTCCACCATAAATTTCCATGTTGTAGACCCATTTGGAGTGTTCGGTATTGAAGGACTGCAGGAGCAGAACAAAGGAACCTACTTACAGCAAGTAAAATGACACCTGAAACATCTGAGAGGCTTCATTCTACTTTAGTGTCATAAATTTAAACAAACAATGTCGTTACAGATTCATGCATTAAATCAGTTTAGCAGTCGGCGACCAATACATCTTGTCACCTGTATAATCACACACACAAGTTATAGTTGCACAAAAAGAAGAGCAAGACTTACTCTTTTATTATATTTTATTCCTACCAAAGCTCAGACTTTGTTCTTTTTGCCATATTTTATGCTATCGCCTCAGTCATCACGGAGAGATGCCACTATGTCCTTGTATCATTTTCTGTTGTTTGGAAAAGGTGATACGCTTTCTTCCAGCAAAATTTGGACTGATCAGGTGCAAAGCTTTCCCCAGCACACAACCTGCCCCTTGACCTGAAAACAGCAGGTTTCACCTGACCCAGCATATGCCAATGTCAAAATCTGAGCTGGTCATCTTTAGATTGAGTAAAGAGAAACAGGCACCTAAAGGACCTCAACCACTTACATTGCAGTAGCCATCACACCTTAAATACACCTGTTCCTCTCCATCGATTCATGATGGACCCCACGAATCTCTCCACCATGCACAAGTCTTCCTCGTGAACGGTTAAAATGCAGGGAGATTAATCCATTGACAAAGATCTGGCTCATTCATCACATCTGCCAGTTTTACCTGTGTTTCCTTCACATATTTATTTTTCTGGCTACTAGTGGGTTAAATGGAAAACCACGCTCTGCTAAAGCTGCAGGTTAGTGCTATGAGATTTGGAAGGATTTTGCTTTCTTACTGTGTTATTCTGTAGAAATGACATCGTTGTTTGCTGGGAAAAAAACCCACAACAAAACAAAACATCTGTTTTACTCTTCACATCAGTAACTACATTCATCAAATCCTGCTAAGGCTACTGAAGCAGGAGACCATCAAAATATGAGAACCACTGTAACGTCTGAGGGGAATTCACAACTTTGCTGCACCTGGGAAGAACATGAGTCACAGTGTATTTGGCAAGTACAGAGATGTTGGGGAATATGTCTTGCAAAAGGCAGCAAAGCGATGTCAAAGAGAGCAGATGGATTGCATTGTGCTTTGCAGACTGGAAGATGCTCTGTTGTCTCCTGAAGTAAAGCAGTTGCTCTGAAACATGTCTCATAGCACACTTTCCAGTGATGTAGTGGTCACTGTGCAGGAAGCAGCTGAGCCCTTTCTAGCACTTCCAGCAGCTAAGTCTGAGCATCCCGATGGTGTCATCCTTAGAGACAGTGTTAAGGTGCTTGGAAGCCATGTGACTCCAAGTGCACAAGAAAGTGTTAGAGGAACAGTAGCAATGAGGGAACAGTGAGGGGACACAGATCCTATGGAGGTCTAGAAGATCCATTAATTATTTTTTTAGTGAGGGATTTTTTTTTTTTTTTATTGCAACAGTTCTGGGGGAGAGGGAATGGAGGCTGCCAACTGCTGTGTGTGGAGTAGCAAAGCAGTCTGTATGTGCTTTAGTTGAAACCTGGGTGCAGTGCGTTAATGCAGTGACTCTTTGCCGTTGATCCCAAGGCAGGTGGGCTCAGGTCCTCCCCAGGAGGTCAGTGTGGTGCTGCTGGGAGCACTAGGTCATCACTCAGCTGCTTCTCACAAAGGTGTTTAAAAGATATGCATGACCTACCAGAAAAATTTCTCCTAGTCCCCTTGCTTAGGAGCGAAATGTTGCGCCCCCAGAATCACGTGATAGGATTACAACCAGATTTTCACATTGCAATGTGTTCTGTTTACAAACGGAGACCAAACTATGTGACCAAATCACAACCCCTTATTAGAGGGGAAAGGCTGAGACGATGAAGTGCCGTGCGCTGTGTGGATGAGCTGGAACCACTCTGCTATGCCTCAGCTAATTGGCACAGGACCTGGTAACGTGGGTATCCAACCAGTCGTTTCATACATATAAGCTTGTAATTGTGTGAGTATTTCCACTCACTCTTAATTCGGCTGATGAAAACGCACAGATGTGAGGGTTAAAGGTTGTGTGAGATTCAGGATGTCGCCAGCTCCTCTTAAGTAGCCTCCCTAGGCTGCTCAAATGTTGTTTTAATAATGATAGTAGCAATATTAATTTATTGTAATTCTAAAAGGAGAGTTAAAGCAAAGGAGAGCTGTGCCAGGATCCTCCAGGAAGACACAAGAAATTGAGAGGAGCCTTTAATTCTTCTCAAAATTGGAAAGCCACCCTGGGGGAGGCGAGGGCTGTGCACTGCTGCCACCCACCCTGTCCAATCTGTACCCATTTGCACAGCCCGTAACCAAAGCAGGGGTTGTACCAGCAACCTATGTGGGCCATGGGTGGTCATCCGTGAGTGCCTGGAGCACCTTGCACCACCAGCATCACCTGTGAGTCTCTGCTGCATCCACTGCTGGCTGGCTGGTCCAGCCGGCTTGCATAGGAGCTGTTTGTCAGGTGTTCCACTGAACCCCCCTCAAAAGGCTGCTGGGACAAGTGCCAAGCTTGCCCTCAGGGTGACTTTCCTTCAGCAGCTGGGCTTGCCCCCTCCTTAGATGTGTTGCATGGGCATTTGAGCAACTACCCAACCCTAAAATAAGCATAAATGTTCTCTCAGGGAGAAGATGAGGAATGTGTTTTCAATCCACTCCAGGATTTCCCAAAAATAAAGACTCCGTGTCCATGGACGATAATTGTATTAGCACACCAGGACTTTATAGCAAAAAAAGGAGCTAAAAAGGGACTGTGGTGGTCGCACACTGCTGGGTTTGTCCCTTTCTGGACACACTTGATTAGACTTCTGTCCTGGCTTGAGCTGGGATAGAGTTAATTTTCTTCCTAATAGCTGGTATAGTGTTGTGTTTTGGATTTAGTATGAGACTAATGTTGATAACACACTGATGTTTTCAGTTGTTGCTAAGTAATGTTTATACTAAGTCAAGGATTTTTCATCTTCTCATGCCCAGCCAGCAAGAAGGCTGGAGGGGCACAAGGGGTTGGGAGGGGACACAGCCAGGGCAGCTGACCCAAACTGGCCAAAGGGATGTTCCATACCACGTGATGTCATGCCCAGTATATAAACTGGGGGGGGAAGGGTGGCTGGGGGCTGCTGCTCAGGGACTGACTGGGCATTGGTCGGCAAGTGGTGAGCAATTACACTGTGCATCACTTGTTTTGTATATTCCAATTCTTTTATTATTATCATTGTCATTTCATTATTGTTATTGTCATATCATCATCATCATCATAATCATCACTATAATTATTTTATTGTCTTCCTTTCTGTCCTGTTAAACTGTCTTTATCTCAACCCATGAATTTTACTTTTTTTCGATTCTCTCCCCCATCCCACTGGCTGGGGGAATGAGTGAGTGGCTGTGTGGTGCTTAGCTGCCGGCTGGGGTTAAACCACGACAACTTCTTTACTGGTTTGTAGACACCCTAAATCTAACAGGGAAGGACTGAAGTACTGACATATGGTTAAGATAGTAAAACACCCAAAATCTTTCCAAGCATTAGCTGAATTTCATCCAAAATTCCATTAAAATACATGCTGAAATAATGTGGAAAAACAGGCGGCTTTTTTTTTTTTTTTTGTAGCCATTTATATGTTTTTCGGTGTCTTAGTGTCATCTTGATTCTTAGTTCAAATTCCTCAATTTCAAACACACCTCGCAAAAAATGCTGCATTGACTTGGTGCAGCAACTGAGATCCATTCAGCGAAGTTTAATCTCGTGGACCCTCAAATCTAACACTTCCAAATTGACACCAATTGTGGTTAGTTTCTTCATATGCACTCTTTCTAGATATTTATTTCTGGCTGTGTGCAACTGCCGGCAGGAAAAATGTGTTAGAAAGATTTAACTCTAACTTCACACAAGCAAATGATGTTTCAGAACATTGATACTTTGACAGGGGTCTGGACGCTGGTGTGTGAATGGAGACAATTTGGAGAAAAGTTTCTGGTATTTTCATTCCTCAAATGCAATCCCCTGGTGACTGGGGTTGCAGTGACTAGGGTTCGTCAAAAACCTGCCTCACTTCCACAAATCCTATTCTAGCACCTTAAAATGTCAAGAGGACTCATTCTTTCTCCTAAGTACCTTGGTAGGAAGGATATAGAATAGTCCACTGTAGGCTATGATGTCTTCAGAGAAAAGTAAGAGGCATCTGGGTCATGGCTTGTATCAGGGACCTCCAAGAAATCCTTTGGCAAGCTGGTAGCAGTTCAGTGCACGTCATTATTTGATTTCAAGAATGCTAGGAGGATCTCTACCATTTCCCCTGTATATCTCCAAAATGCACTGCTTGGACAACAGCAGGAATATATACGAGAGAGGCAGATGGCATTAGATGGTCATGCTGAGGCTCAAGTGTCAGACTTCTTTGTAATCAAAGTGGGCTATGAATAAACATTGCAGTCATTCGCGGCTCCACACCTGAAAGGCGCGGAGACATTGCTGCATCTGTATCTGATTTGTGTGTGCCCTGAAAAGGAAATTGTATTGCAGAAGGGTTTTGCACTCAGGCCATGTTTTTATTTCAAGCTGGTGAGATTTTGCTGGAGGTCCACTACCCAGCCCTGAATGTTGTGTGGTTTCAATATTTTGACATTGCTAGTTATGGCAACACTGAAAAATTGTTTTGCATTATTTTATTAATTCTAAAATTGTACATTTATCTGGGAAACAATACCCCATGAATCTCCTTATATGGAACAATTATTGGAAATTTACTGGAATTTTGTCTGAAATTTTACTAAAATATTCTTTTGAGATGATAAATTAGTCAGGCAACTTCCAGATAGTTTCACCTGCAAACCAGGGAGAAAATGGAATAACTTTCATGTATTTTATTTGCCTTTTTTAAGCAGATTTTTTTTCCCTGTTCAATTTGGAGATGGCTGCTTTTTATTTCCCCTGAAAAAACAACGCCAATTCTTTTCTAAAGGCTAAGAAAATAACAATCCAAATGTGAAAATGAAACAGAATCATTCATTTATAGTTATACAAAATAGATTAATCAATCTGAAATGAACTTTTTTCCTGATTTTTCTGGTTTGGCAGCCAAATTTAAAAAAAAAATAAAAAAAAAAAAATCTGTTCTTTGCACAGCTCTAAATAATGTGTTTCAGAAATAGTCCAAAGGGATACATTCACACAGAAACAGATTCTTTTTCATTTTTCAAGTCATCCAATAGAGAGGGGAAAAAAGGGACCAGAAGCTCCTCCAAGTTTCCTTCTGCTGCTCCTCTTAAAACAGGGAAAACACATTTCTGACCACATTACATGTTTTAGTTGGACACCACTAAATACAAGGCTTCTGCTGAAATGCAGAACGCCACCCGACCAAAGTTCAAAGACAGGCAACCAGCCATGATTATTTGTAAAATAAAATTAATCCGAAAGCTGTCATAAGTGCAAATGCAATGGTAACTTGGAGCATCTTCCAGTTTGCAAACACCCTCCCGTGATGGTCCCTGCCTCATTTATCCTAAGATTTACCCTCCCTTTGTGTCACAGACAGAATTTAGGTGCATGAGGATTTTGGCTTTGGATGCTGGGTTGTCCTGCCTTTCCTTCCTTCATCTTCCCTGCTGTGTTTTGGTTTGGGCACTACTTGAAGGCAACATCATGATTTTCATGGAGAGCATTGGGATATATGTGGTCCATGCATGGGTAGAAGGACGACAAATAAAGGACGTGCTGTTGGAAGGGGCAGTGCTTTTCTCTGAGGGCTTCGATATAGCTCTTTCATCTCCCCTTCATTGGGAGGGTCTTGGTCCTTCTCACCTCTGATGGCCTTCCCAGTAGGGCATGCCATGTCAGCAAACCTGGCCTCCTTCCTCCACACACTGAGTTAAAAATAAAGCTTTGGGGAAAATCATGTCCCTGATGTCTCTTAATGCAGGGACCTTTTACTAAATGTTGTGTTTTAATTCTTTAGTTTCTACTTTCTGGGGTTGTGTTCCAGGTCAATTGCATGTATGAATTCAGGATATTATATATTCCTTACTCTTTTGACTCATGGGGACATCTCTGCCAAGCCCATGGTAGATTCTGCGTGCTGTGAAATACATAACTGCGTTCACACTTTCTGGTTAAAGCATGTGGCTGTTGGTTAGCTTGCCAGATTCCCATATCTACCAGCAATTTAACTAGCAGAGCACCTAAGAGTGTATCAAGGGGTGCAGGAGGAGAGATTTTCTGCTTTCCCACCCCAGATCTCAATCCTCTACGAGATGTGTGGAGAATGTCTGTGTAGCTGGGTGGAAAAAATCCATTTTAAAAAAAGCAGCTGCAAATATTTGTACTTCTTTTCATACTCAAGAGCTGGTCATCCCTAAACCTTTCCCCCCAGATATGGTTTTGACAAGAGAAAGCTCTTTGGGCCACCCAAAACTCCCTGAGTTGTGAACTTCAGGCAAACCAGCTTCTAAGGCTGAGAGGATCTGAGAGTGATGCTGCATCACACGCAGCTTGGATGTCTCCATGCCAGCTGGTGTGACTAAAACCGGCCACAGCTCCTGCCCAGGCACTGGTCCCTGATGAGGTGTGCGAACTGCTCCACCCCAAACCCCCTCATGACTGGTTCTACAAAAACGTCTCTAGGCTTGAACTCACTGGCAGTTCAAACAGTGGTTTTCACTGTAACCAGAGAGGCTTTCAACCTTTTTTTTTTGGCTGAAGCGGCTCGCCAAAATTCAGGGCTTAGCACTTTTTTTTCTCCCCCCTCTTTTCTTTCCATGTTTGGCTGGTGGGAAGAGGAATGCCTGGCTGGAGTCAAGAGCTGGTGGTGATGTGGGCTGTTTCTTCCATGGGAAGCTATGAAGTCCCACTTCCCCCCGCACACCAGGAATCAAAGAGCCGGAAAGGTTCTTCTGGCTCAGAGAGCCAAGTGCCGTTTCCCAACCAGCCCTTGGCCCCAAAAACTTCCCTTAGGAGTTTCTCAGTTCCTGTGCTTATTCTGGCCTTGTCCTCTGCTTCTCGCTGCTGCTCCCAGGTTGCGGGTGTATGCTTCAGGCGCTCTTCCCACCGCCACGTCCACCAGACACTTACCATCACCTCCATGACAGGATGGAGTTCACGGTCCTGCCAAAGGAGGTCACCTCAGACCAACCCTTTGTCCATGTTGAGAAAACCCTTGTCCACCATGAGGAGATGTATGCATTGACAACAGATGACACCAAGAAAAAACAACTGTGCAGCACTGCTTGTGGTCTACAGGCTTTCAAGACCAGCAGGACATGGTGTGTCTCACCTCCTGGTGCCAGCTGCAGGGTAGAGCAGCTCCTGGCACCATGTGTCAGCGGCAAGGATGGGGAATTGGTATTTAAGGGTTGAACATGGCATATAATGCTCTGAAGCAGTCACAGCACCAAGCTTTAAATAAGACCTGTTCTGTTGTAATCAGTGAACCAAGTGCGTGTCATAGGTGCCATGATGCATATTTTTGAGAATAATAACAGTTGTACAGCTTGGGGCTTCCTCTCTGAAGAAAATAAACCCAACATAATTCCATGTATATATGGCTGCTTTAATAAATATACTTATGTATGCTGTAAAAATAGAACATTTTCCTGGCCCCAAGGGTATAGATTTGTCTACAAACATTGCCGTAACGTGAAATTTCAGAATCGTTTTCTGCAGTGGAAAACAAAAGATTTTTAGTAAGCACTTGATTAAAAAAAAAAAATTACTGGAGTTGTCTGCCGTACAAAACGTTGCAACTGTTGTTATTCACATCATCAACAAACAGTCTAAAAGAAGTGGTGTGCAGGGGTGTGGGAAAAAGAGCTTTGTGGTTTTTGGTTTCAGCTCTGCCTGTGAATCACTTTGCAGTCTTGGGCAAGTGGCTTAACCTCTTGGGGACTTGATCTATTTAGCTCTGCAGTGGGCTGAACAGTATTTAGTGGACCTCATTTAAGGAGAGGGGTTGAAATATCCATGAGAGATGAGAAGATGCAAAGTCCCTGAAAAAAGATGGCATGTAAGTGTAATAAAGTATTATCATGCTTGCTGGAGCATCATGGCTTTATACTTCCAGAAATCCAGATGTCTTACATGAAAAGGGTGTTATTGTAACATACGTATGGATTTTTTTTTCCTTAGAGGCAAACAAAGCAACATCTTCCAGACAGAGACCAAGATCCTGACATCCTCATCAGGCAGACTCCCACCCAAGCCAAGTACGGTTTTGCCTGAGCTAGAATTTGGCTCTTTATAAATTATCCAACACAATCCATTGACTCTTTAACCCATAAATTGTCAAACTCAATTATTTCCAGCTAAGCAGATGGCTGAAAACAAATAACCTGTAAGATAAGGTACTCTGGCTCTAGTTTTAAGTAAAATTCAAGTTTGCTAAACATGAACGTTATAGTTACATAAATAACAAGAGAAAAAATCACCCCCAAAGCCAAAAATTATTTTTCTGCAAAAACATAGAGGATCAATTTCTCTAGTTTAGTATTACCAAACTTGGCAGTAATTCACATTTGAAGTATAATGATGTCATCTGGTTGGCCTTTTCCCATCGCAAACAGTAAATCTTAAAATCTGGAGAGATCTTTTATTTGGTTATTCATATTGTACTGCATCAAGGGGTTACAACACATGTGCCTGGGCTTATTAAAATCATCTGGAAGAGAAGAGCTTATTATTTAAAGGCGCAGTACTTGAGCCTATGCTGTTTTTCTTGGAGACTGTTTTTTTCTGATGTCAGCTACACCACCACTTGTGTCACACTGAGAGGGCCCTTTGTTTGGAGCGGCTTTTTGTAGTGTCTGGAAATAGACGCTCTAACCCATGGACTTGTATCCACTGTCCAAGGGACAGGGAGTGCACAATGCCTTTACTCTTTGGGAAGGACTGACACCATCACAGTCAATCTCCTCATTGGCTTTCGAATGGAAAGTTACTACTCTCTGGTGATGAAGTCCACATGAAACCTTCCATTTTGGGGAACAGGCACGTTGTTGTGCTCTAGCCAGCCAGATCTCTTGCTCCCAGGGACAGTTTCATTGCATTTACTCTGGTGCAATGAACAAGTAGCAGGCTGGACTTCTTCAAGTCCTGCGGTGCCTTCAGCTGGGCTGCTCCTTTCCCTGCTTTCCCAAATTTCCGAAGGCTTCTTTCTCCTGCTCATTTTTATTTATGTTTCTGAGGTCTACGTTGTTTAGGGTTTGGTTTGGGCTCCTGGCTGTTTTTCTTGGAAAAAGTTATGGTGGAGCGAGCGCAGGATGTCCTCACGACGCTGTTTCATGGAAATTTCCCTTGCTGGAGATCACTCTGTGTTTCTCCAGGGCATTGAGCCAGCCCAGCAGTACCAAGCAACCTGGGTTTTTTTTCAGTCAGTGGATTCCTTGTCATAGATCCATGCAGGATCTAATTATGCCTCTGCATAGTTTTTTCCCTATTTACTTAATATCTCTGCATGTGTGTTTGTGCCGGCTCGTTCTGCCCTGGCTCCACCTTGAGTTCCTCTGCGTTTGCTTCTTCCTCCAACCTGTGTGGTTAGAGGTTTCACTGGTTTATTAAATCTCCTCATGGTATGGGGGAAAGGCCCTTTTTGTAACAGCCACGTAGGAAAGTTTCATGCTGGAGTACCCGAGTCAAACTTTGCCGAACTCTTCTCCTGCAAGAGCATAATTGAAATGCTTCCAGCCAATTGTGAACACTCAAGAGCAACTTATTAGATAGCAAAGCAACCCTTGCCAGGTACACAAAATCAGCCTATGGTTGGAATTAGAAGTAAAAAAAAAAAAAAAAAAAAAAANNGAAATGACCACATTTTTTTCTTGTATTTGGAGAAGGAAACAGTGTCTAACACCTGAAAAATTAAGATAAATCCATTTGAGAACACCCTTTTACTTTTTTCCCCAAGTATTTGGCAAGATGTGGCAATAGGAAAAACCCAGCTGTAGCTTTGAAAATAGCAGATGATTCCCCACATTGAACGCCACTGTGAAAAACACACTTCTGTGGCGGGGATGGGTAACTACAATAGACATGAACAGCTTGGGGTGTCAGATATGTCGTTGTAAGATCTGCCACCAAAATTCTAGTCATTTCCTCACCTTCATCATAGCAACCTGATTTTCAGTGCAGCTGTTACTGCATGCAGTAATGTTTATTGATTAGTTCTCTGAATTCATTTCCACCCATGGAAAATTTTCCCACATCATCCACACTCATGTATGTAATTTCTGTCCATTTATCTATATAAATAGCAGAGGGATAAAAGCCAGATCCCTTCGCTATCTTAAAAAATCTAGATTGTCGATACTTTTAAATTTCAAGAGCTGAGTGTCCCTTTAGCACAGTGCTGTCACAGTTTTCTACACTTAATCTCAGGGGCTGTCCCTGTGCATCACTTTCCTGGCCATGAATGTTAATTATTTTTCTGCGTAATGACTATCACCACAGACCTGCTATAGATAATACTAAATCCTGTCCCAAGAGATATAATAGCCTCCTCATGTGTCTTTGTACACCACATTGCAGTCTGTAGTCTCAGCCTTGCTTGCGTGATCGTGCAGGATAATATCATGCAAATGACGATGATGAACAGTGTTGTCAGGCTTTCAGCTACACTGGCTTTGTAGCAGCAGCTGCCGTAACTCGTCATGTCTCCATTTCTTCATCTCTGTAAGGGCTACAGTACTCTCCTTCAATCTCACACGGTTGCAGTTGGGCCACAGCACAACGAGTTAATAATGTTTGTAGATGCAACACAATTGCCAAAGAGCACAGAAAGAACATGTATAAAAACTACTCACAAATTTCCAGCCAGGCTTATAACTTAAATCACCTTTTTTTACAAAAAAGGCCTGCTTTCTGTGGGGGAAAAAAAATTGACATTTCCTGAAATCAATAGAAGTTTTCATCTGACAATGAAAAATTTACTAGCCCCAGTTGAAAGCTTTTTGATTTTTTTGATGAAAACATAACAGTCCCAGGAAAGAATAATCTTGGCTGGTCCTGTTTGATTGTTGCTTTACTCTCTATCATACCTGATCAGTGCTGCATTTACTTTTTCTTAGCTTAGAAAAAGTGCTTTGATTAATATCATTGCAGAAGCCAGTTAAATGACAGTGAATATTTTAGAGTTATTGTACCTGCTTAGTCAAACAGAACGTGCTTCCAATTAGCATTGGTCTGCACTGTTTCAAAATAAATGTGTAACTCATTATCAGCTGGTATCACAGGTTTTGAACCAAAATACATCCCAAAGGAAATGTATAACAAATATTTCATATCAGTTGCATAAATCATGAGAAAATGTGCCTTATTTTTTTTCCTCTCTCCTTCTTGGGATGCTGTACCCCTTAAAACACTAACAGCCATGTGTGCTTATTGCTGTCTAAACGCAGGGCTCAGTCACCTCCATTCTTTTGCCTGGCATCCTGGAGAAAGCAATGGGCAAGTTACAGCTTCATAGTGAATTAGGGACAGATGGTATCAGCCACAAAAAAACCTGAAGAAGGAGGGGTACAAAAGAGCATTGTCCCAGGGGAGATGGCAGGAAGGGTGGCTCCTCCGGGGCACGGTTCTTCCCTGTGCTTCCCCACTGTGCCCAGGAAACATGTGGAGCACTCAGCACTCTTCATTTAACCAGACCCGCTGTCCTCAGCAGAGCAAACCTTTCCTCTCTTCTGGGTTGTGTTTCAGTCTACATGAGATGAGGAGTGTCCTATTATTTGACCTTCTCCCATCAAACCATAAACAGTAACAAATAATTTGGGTTAGCCCACTATTAACCCTTGGTGGAGCATCTGATCTACCCCAAAATCAGCTGAGGTTTGTCCAGGGAATCCTGGGACTTGAGTTTCTGTAATTTAGAGAGAACCAGTGTCCTTTAAATGAGTGGATATATTCCATCACTGAGCTCTTGATATACCATTCACACTGAGTAGGTGTTCCCATTGGTGTCCCTACATCCTATGATCTACCTGAAAAGCCTGTTTTCATCTCTCACTTGTCAAGAAAGCTTTTCCCTCTTTGCTAACACATTGTGTATGAACTTGCCCCATCAGCCTCCTCTGCTTGGCTTGCTCCCCTACCTTGCTCATCAGCTTCACTTCAGCCAAGACCTCTCAAAAGAGGTCCTCTCATGCACACACAGAACAAGCTGGCTATATAAAATAAACCACACTGGCCTACAAAAAAGCGCACCATGCAATAAAATTAGTTGCTACTTAGCCGCTACATGGTCTTGTTCTGCAGCAGCTTTCCCTCTCTGTTTCACCCATCACCTGGTGTACCTTCCCCAACCCGCCATTGCAGGGACCCCAGGCCAGGGCTCATGGCTGACTGCTCTGCGAGGTGGCTGAGCACCACGGATGGTTCATGCTTTGTTTGATTTCTCTGTGAGGCAGTTCATGAGACAGCAAGCAGCCCTGTCTATAAGGTACTGTATTGCTCAGCTGAGCCATCCTGAGGACAAAACACATTTAGGGTGTCTGCCCCTGGCAAAACATGACCAGTCCTGGTGCAGGTATGAAGTGTGCCTGTGGTGTGCACGCCTCTGTTTTGGGCATGGTCAATCAGTCCTACTGTCCTTTCTCTGATCATCTCCAGATTTTCCTCTCCATTTTGCTTAGGAATCTGATAGCAAGTCAAATTTTTTTTCTTCTTCTTTCCTTGGAGAAGAAAAATTCCGCATTATTAATTTTTAAATTCAGGAAATGTGTAAATATTCAGCACCAGAAAAATAAATGTGAGTAAATATGTGGCCAAGTGCGAATGAGGCATTCAGCAGGGATACCCTTCAGCTGCTGAAAAAAAGAAACACATTGTGAAGACATGCAGAAAGTGCCCTTCCCCATCTGCAGTGGGGAGTCTGGGAGGCTGCAGGGCTGGAAGGTGCTGGATCTTCTATGGGAGGAGAGTGGTGGAGGATGTGAGGGATATAGAAAATGAATGTGAAAGGATGGAGAAGCTTCCAAATAAACAGCGCTGTGTTTACGTATTTTATGAGGCTGCAGAGGAACTAGTTGGGGGGATGCTGCACAGACATGTTGTCCAAATTGGAGAGTGTTAAATGCTTGGATGATATTCAAGTATGCATGTTCACCCTGTCGCTTGTTGGCTTCTAGCAGCAGCCCAAATCCCAAAGGATCCCTATTATTAATTTATCCTTGATTCTTAGATAGGCACAGGCTATTTTGATAAAGGGAGGAGAGCTATTGTGACTTTCCTTCCTTTATTGCTCCACCCAAGATAAAGCAGACAGGATATTTTACAGCATTGTACGTACAGTCAATATAGCGTCTAGCAAAAGGTGCTGGACCTCAGAGACCAGGCTCCCTTCTGTGCTAGGCTGTTTAGTTCATATATAAAACTGGAGAAGTTTGATTTTTCAGGATTTTCTCCTTGCTCCTAAATTGCTCAGCCCAAAATCTTTCTTTCAGATCATGTTATAGAAGTGCCCGATGAAGACACGTGCTTGGCCTCTACTTATCTTAAATGATAAAGTCCCTATTTGGATGAATGTTATACCAAATATTTTGGGTGTTTTCTATTGCGCAGTTAGTGCTGCCTTGAGTCCTGTTGTTTTGCAACAAGAGGCTTCTGGCAAAACCATTGATTCTGGAGCTGTAGCAAAGAAACTCGCCACAACAGCCTTTGGCCCAAATTCAGTCAAAATACAGCCTTATCCCTTCAAAGACTGTGTTCCAGAAACTCTGTGTAAATGTTGTTGTGGGATCATTGTGACCCACACCTTTTGTAACGCAGGCTTTCAGTCACTTTTTCTTACTTCTGTCTTATCACTGTTGTGTCTCTGTGCAGACCTTTGAGCTGGCTTTGCAAAACAGCCTGTGAGTTGTGCAGTGCTTTTGCTGCCCGCCACATTTCTCAGTCCCCTGCTTGGAAGGCCTGCAGCCAGGTAGGAAGGAGAATGGGCTTCCACTGAGGAGGATTGCTGTTCGGAAAAGTCACAATGTACTCAAGAAATCTGCTGTATTTTACATTTTCATTCTATAAGACCAGTTCTTCTGTCCTCATGGGTAGGGACTTTACCAACGAGGAAAGCAGAAAGGTCTCTGTAGACCTGTATTACCTTTAATCTTCCCTAGATGTAGGAAAGGATTTGACTGACAATGTTATTTCTGGTATTGGTCATGAAACGGCACTCTTGCACAGATGGGATGTAGGCTGGTGACTGGGTCAGGTCCAGCCACCCATTGCATGGCGCAGTGGCCGGGTTCATGCCTGGACCCTGATAACATAAGCTCATATTTATCCTTCTGGTGACTTTTCAGTCACGCCCACATCAAAATGTTGAGTCTCTTCTGGGAAAAAAACAATGAGGGGAGCGTGAATGATGAAAGGGCTCCCTGGACAGTCACTGCGCTGACTCGGAGCTGAGCCCAGAGACACACCATGGAAGTGACGTGTTTCATGTCTTTTCCCGTAAGACCCCCGTATCAGAGGGATACAGGACTGGTACCGTGTTTACCCAGGCACTTGGAATAAATCCGCTTCCTCCACCAATACAAACTGCTCAGCCAAAATGGATTAATGCCTCATAAAAGGGGGCACCTGCTCTATTATCCTTTAAACGAAAAACAGCCTTAATAATACATGAATAAGTCACGTTGTTTTAATGAGATGTGGAAATTAGCTATCACTGCCAAAACATAACTCCTTCTCTCAGCCTCCTGTTCTGATTATAAGAATGGTAATTTGCCAGCTCCTGACTTCCTGTTATTAAGCCAATTGTTCAATTTTCAGAAAGATTTGGAATAGTAATCTAAAACCAGGGGCTGACATTCACCCAGCACGGATGGTCACCTCTACCTTCTCCTTCTCCTCCTCTTCCTCCTCCTCCTCTCCTGGGGCAGGGTGCAAAGCCATGATACAAGGGACACCTTCTCGTCCCTCAGCACTGGGGAAAGCCACCTGCAACGGGCAAGAAGGTGATGTCCATGTGTGATGGGGAGCCCAGGAGGCATGAGGCCCCTGGCACCAAAGGCAACCAAAAGAATGAATCAACCCCCTGAATTTCCTAGAAGCCTTGCCGCCACAGTCCAGGCCTTGTTTTTTCCTTAGAAAAAAGCAGTCTTCCTCTGAAAGTAGCAGTCTTTCAGAGGGAAAAGCCCTGTTTTCTTTGCAAAAACAACCTGCCTAGCATAATAAGATTACTGTGTGCTATGAAATCTGTTGAAAGAGAGAATATCCACAGGAAAGAAAGGACTGTGCATGCCTGGCTTCTGCCGGGAGAGTGAGCAAAGTCACCCTTGCAAAGAAAGGTTATTGCAGGTTTTCTTTTGGTAATAATGTTTGTTCTTTAACACAAGCAGGATACTAAGCCCCTGACATTCAGGGCTGAGTTTGTTGGTTGCTGTAGTGTCTGTATGAATGACATAGCTATGTATATGCCCAGTCACCATGTCAGTGGCTTCTGGAGTGTCCTGAAACACAGAGCATGTTGCATGTCACTTGAGGGCTCACCAAACATTAAGGAGACTCCCCTGCAGCCACAAGCACTGATAAGGGTAGTTTAATCAAAGGCATGTTGGTCCATGGGTCAACATTTAAGAATTTTCTCTTGTTCAGATGACAGACTTTCCTATCCTTGGACAGCATTAGATTAAAACAAGTTCCTCCTTTGCCTGTTTTGGGGTGTTTTTATAAACCCTGTCACCATTCCATCTAAATATTACAGGAGAGGTTTTCAAAGACACAAATACCAGTTCAGCTTCCAACTCCCACCAGCTTTACAAGGGAGATGACCATGAAATTGCCCTTTGTCCAGAGAAAATCATTCCTGCCTATACTGCGCTATTAGGTTACCCATATGGACTGCTTCTGTTGACCTCAAACCCCCACGGAGCTTGTGTTCCCAGCTGCTGGCAGGGCTGGCACTCCAGTAAGAGATAATATCACCAATGCCTTTGCATCCTGCATATTTCACTGTTTCATTTGGGTGACACACATTTTTCCAGTGTTAAATGTCTGTATTTCTGTGGCTATATATATATATATATATATTTGTGCAACATTGCTACAATAACTTTACATTGGAAATTTGTGGCAGGCAAGGTGATATTTTAAACTTTCTCTTCAGTGACTGATAGCACAGTTAAGGTTTTCTACTGTATTTCATTATGTTATCCACATAAGAAATCTCACTGACTCCTCTTTTGGTTCCTCTTGTATTTAATTCCCTACAACACTCTGTATTCCATCTCTTCATTCCAGGGAAATATGGATTAGGTGAAATGTATTGTACAAATGAAAGCTTCTGAATATTTTCCTCCAAGTGACGAAATTCCATTGATTTGTTTCTGTGAGCAGGGCATACTCGGATACAGGCAGAGGATCCTTGGTACACACAGTTCTTTTCACAGCTATAAAACATTGTTGTTTACAGAGGTATATTTTCCCAGATCTCTGCTGTATTAATCATTGCTCCTGATCCAGAATGTTTATTCTGAAAAACAACCACCACCACATCTCCCTTCTGGGATGCAATATTAAAGTATGAATGCAATGGAGAGGGCCAGAACTCAATCGCACGGGGGCTCCGCACCCTCCTCATGCTCTTATTTGCCTTATAAGTCATACCCTAGGAGCTAGCCTCCACTTTCCAACTGTACTTTAAGTCCATTGATCACCTCCTTCACAAAAATTGTGAGTCAGCTATAACCAACGTGGCAAGGCTGTTTGTTTATTCTTCCGAACAGATGTTTGAACAGTCTCTCCAACCTCCAATAAAATATTGCAGACAACTGTGAAGTTTACTAACCCCTTGTTAAAGTGATCTCCTTGAAGTCTGTAGCTCACCAGAAGATAAACTGGACCAACATGGCATGCTCCCACTCTGATGTAGAGAGAGCCATTTCTACCAGCAAACAGAGATTATGCCTGTAAACTTTTGCACTGGAAATCATTGCATCTCTGGTTTAGATCAATGACATTAAAACAAAGACAGACGGAATATTTTACCCTTATCTGAGGCTGTGGTTAATTGCCTTTCTGATTCCTCACATCTCTGTCTCCTCTCTTCCCTTCCTGCTCTTGGCCGTGGGCTCAGTGCCCCCATGGACTGGCTGTCGCAGGGAGATGGCACATGGCAAGAAGTCTTGCAGCACTCGTCCCTGTGTCCACAGCCTGGGGTTAGCCCTGGGGATGGCAATACATCTACACTTCAGGACTGGCACTCAGATCATGACCCGTAGAAGTGCTTTTCCTTGCAACAGCAGCAAATTGATGCAGGGGCAATGTTCCTCTTCCCACCGTGCCATGTTTGCAAGTGTTTCTGGTCCTTGCCCTCCACATGCTCTCTGCCCACTGAAAGATGGTTATGCTCAGCCCATCCAACAGGAGGGGGCAGCAGCATGACAGACAGGTCTGAGACCAACGAGCACAGAGCTGGGGCAAGACAGAGGACAAAAATGGGGAAGAGAATGGGCTGACCATGCCCAGTGGCATCTGCAGTGGTCAGCACATGGGACATTAGCTGAGGACAAGATGATCAACTTGGGCATGCTGCTAATAGTGGCTGGCCAGTGCTTTTTTTCACCAAGACCCATTGCTTCTCTGAAGCTACATAATGCAGCATACAGCTTGCATTCTATTTTTGACACCATTCCCCCAGCTTTTCATCTCTCAGTCCTTTCTCCCTCCTGCCCCACCCTTCCAGGAATTCACATTGCACACATTTCTGCAAAGGGAATTAATGGTTTCTCTTTAAAGTTATGGGAGAGGAATGTCCTTTCTATTAATGCTTATCATCGTGTACTGCTTCAATAAAGATTCCTTGTAAACCAAAAAGAATGTCCTGAGCAGCAGTGTGGGGCTGAATTGCCTAAGATGTTCAGCATCCAGGGCCAGACCCCTGACATGCACAATTTTAAACACAGAGAGAGCACTAAGTATCAGCTTAAGTATTGGGTTGGCTCAGGACAGTGTATTTTCTACACTACCCATTATACAGCATTGGGTCTGTGATTTCTTTCTGTTTTCTTTGTAAATAAATCCTTATAACGATTTTGCCTTGTCTGACTCCAACACAATGGATGAAGCATAGACGACACTAATGATTCAGCATGATGAGGTCTGTAGCCCATGTCTGAAATTTGTCTACACCAAGGGATCTCATGAAATGCCCCATGGCTCCCTCCTTTCCCAAGGAAATGGGGCACACATAGAAGACAGACCACTCTCAGGTCAGTCAGTTCCCAGCAAGAAGCCAGGACACAATCAACTTGTGCACCCAGAGACCAGAGGGTGAGCACGCACGTGGCCGGGGCCCTTCTCTTCCATCACGATCATTTCACAGAAAGCTATCGCTTTTCCAAAGATGTCACCAGGTCAGCGAGCAGCATCAGAACAGTATATGGTATTAACACCGTTGGGTCTGCTACTGCAAATGGCCAGGGTTGTGTCCTCGGTGAGAAGCAGGCATGGGATCTATGTGACCAAAAGGTGTAAGCTCAGGTCACCTGAACTACGGTAGCAACTCCTTCAGCTGGTATCAGTAATAGCTTTCTATCCTGCACGTGCAAGAGGTGCTCGAGAGAGATACAAAGTGGATTATGAGCACAGTGCAGATGCATAACAGAGTGTCTGGGTTGACTGGTGGAAGGTTTTTCTCAGTTCCAAAGTCGGTCTTTCATGCTTTGGACCCTGTTAATGATATTTGATAATATATAGCATAGGAAAGATGGAGGTTCTATATCCCAGACAACAGACTCCATAAATGCATTTCTAAAATAATTCAGTGAGAGATCATCTGTTACACTTGTGCACGATGAGAGGGAAGTTGTCCAAAATTTGTATTCTAATGGGGGAAAAATAATCCTTGGAAGCAGAGAGAGGGAATCTGCTGGCTAAGAGACCCCAGAAATCTTTGAGTGTTTCACAGGCTGTAACTGATACTGAGACTTTTGGGCAAATGGACAAAGGAATTCCTGAAGGCAGACCTCTCTCAAGCCCTAAAATGCACTTTTTTTTTTATTTTGTGAAGAGACATCTTTAATGTTTCAGTGGAGGAGGTTGTTGGCCTGTCAGGGCTTCAGGAGGTTATTTAACTTCTTCCATTCACAGTCCTGGACTTCGCGGTCTTCTGTCTTTATTTCTAATGAATTTCTGTCTCAGCTCTGAAATGTCTGGTTCCCATTCCAAAGATGTAATTTGACTTCTTCTCTAAGAAGTCTGACTACATCCATGGTTTTTCTGCAGCCAGAACTCACAGGCACTTCAGCCTCTATTCAAAGCAAATATGGGGCTCAATATACATTTTGGGGCCAAACTCCATTGAAGCAAAGTGCCCTCAAGCCCTGACAGGACCAGGCTCCTTGTAACTTTTCTTCTTATAAAACAGAAAATAAAGTATTCTGCCTCTTAAAAAACAAGAGCAAAATGAGAGAAAGCTCTTACTGCTTCAGAACATCCTAAAACTACAAATAAATCTAAGTGTTCTTGTGCTCTCAGTTTTAGAGGTTGAAACCACTGGGCTGACTGTGGGTAAGGAGTGTCAAGGGATGCCTGTCATCAGGATGGGTGGTAAGGTCCAGGGCTGGTTTGCAACCTCCCCTTCTTAGGTGAGTTAGTTGTGTCCCAGGCCTGAGAGCTACTATAATATTGATATAAATGGTACCCAAGGCTGCTGGAGGTAGGTGGAATGGAGAAAATTGGTGGCTCATGAAGAAACCCTATTAATATCCTTTCTTCCACTTATTCTGCTAACAGGAGTGAAGAGAACCATTTTCATGGGTTCTTTATCCCAGAAAGCTTCTCCCACAGCAACATTCTCCTCTGTCACGTCTACACCCCAACGTTATGACCGTGTCTCAATAGTGAAATGGTATAATGAATTCCCGTCTCTAGATCTCTTTAGCCACTGGAGTCACTCTAGGCTTTCAAACAACCGCATCCTGCTGGATAAAGCTCTGAGCACTGCAAACCCCCATTTCCCTTGGTAGTCAGGGCTCATTCAAGTCAGTGGATCTTGGTCAGTGAACAATCCTTATTAGACCAGAATGGTGTGCTTGTTAACAAAAAAGGATAGGAAGAAGGGACAGGGCTAGATTCCTGAACTTAAGCAGCAGAGCTGGGCTGAGAGATAAACAAACTATTAAATCACGGTGCTGTGCTGTTGCCAGAATGATATATCTCTCCTTTGAAAATAGTGTCTGCAAGGAAATGACAAATAATTTTCCATATGCAGACCTTACAGACACACTGAAGTGAGTAACTTGGAGGACGTTAGTATTTTCAGTATTCCTGTCCTTCCGGAAAGCCGTGGCCAAATCCCCACTGAGCACAACGAGAGCCTCTCACTCCTGGAAACCATACTGACAGTTCGGAGAACACAGTCTGGTAAATGATGAGTAAAGACCCCGAAATGATGTGTAGGATTCCAGCGGTAAGTGGGCTCACGTCTGGACTGCAGCCATGTGGAGGTCACAGAGGGAAATAAATCAGTGGCTAGTGAGCTGTGCTGGTGAATTTGGCTGTGTTTTCTGCCCCGTGCTCATTGTAGTGACTCCAGGACCTGGGACTCCATTCGTCAGCACGACGGCGGAAATGCAAAATCCAGATCATTACAATGGAGACCATTGAAAGAAGGCTCTCAGGAGAAAGTCTGCTTAACAAAGGGAGTCATCAGCCTTTCACAGCTGCAAATATGTTGTCTAGGACAAGAAAACACAGGGAAAAATAAATAAATACAACCAAATCCTGCATTAAGGTCTCAGACCAAGTGAAGTCACTTCCATAAAAACATTGTTGAGTGCTTTGCTCATGTAACACACGGGTCTCTGTGGGTGTGTGTGTGCTGCAATTACAGACTGCAGCGGACTCATCAGGAGTTAGGAGAGCCATGTGCCCTGCCCAGTGTGGGGCAGGTTGGGGTGCCATGGGGTGGTGGAGGCCCTGCAAGGTAGTCCTTTCAGATGCCCCCAGGCTGATCACGGCTTGTGGTGCTCACTGCATATGCTGAGGGCAGGATCCTGCTACATTTCCCAACCTGGGAAACCTTTCTACCATAAGCCAAGAGATCTCCAGCTCTTGAAGGAGCTTCCATGATGCTCATTACCTGTTGGACCAACTTGATCATTAGTCATATTTTGTTCACATATAAGCTTTCCCTAAACCTAGTTCTCCCAAATTTATTCTACCCTCCTTTCACACCTTTGCTTTTGAAAGTAAATTTCTTTTCACTTCTGCCATCACCCCACTGGCTGTCATCTGTGAAGCACTGCATTTATGAGAGCTCATTGGTGAAACAGTCTTCAAGGCAAGGAAAGTTTGTACCAGCATCTTGCAAAATAATCAGTCTCTCTGTGACATGCCTGAAAACTCCAAAAGACATGGCAGTTTGGGAGGTTTTTTTTGTATAATTATTGCTGAACCCTAAACATGAGCTGCATTACAGGGCTTTGTGCTCATCCCAAGTAGTAAACCAGGGCCTCAGCTTGTACCTGTAGACCTAGCTGCAAATTCAGATTTTAAGATGCTATAAATAGAATAACCCATGCTTCTTTCTTGTTTTTTAATAAGGCAGGAGGGCTGAGAGCTGACGGCAGCTCTACAAGCTCCTTGGTGCCCTGGACCGAGGGAGTCGGGAAGAGCTACCATCGCTCGCAATCAGATGCAGTGTGGGAAGGTGCTGTGCTCCCTGCACTGGCCCAGGCTGGGGAAAAAAACACCTACTTTTGTCAGGAATATTTTACAGAAGGAAGGGATGTTGGCTCAAAATCCATTATTTTCTTATATGAGAAATGTTGTAAATTTCTGCAGAGAGCATCGACATTGAGAATCCAGTTTCCCTGAGATAAACCCTTTTTGGCAGGTTTTTTTTGTATCTCTATTTTTAGTAGCATCAACAGTCATTATTCAGATTTTTGAAAGACTCTCTCTGACCATTTTCATCCCTGCTTGAGCTTCAGGTTTGCAGCTAGACTAGACTTGCCTCTTCCTACACTGAGTAAAATTCATGGGTGGGCTGAGAAGAACTATGTAGTTTATTGAGTTATGTCTACTTTAAGCCTTCTTTTCTAAAACTTCAGTGAACCATAAGCAGGTACCCAGCACAGAGCTAAACTCTGTGGTTTGCAGAAAGCAAGTGAAAGCCAGGGAGGAGAAAGGAGGTTATCTCAGGGGGGCTGGTCCTACCAAAGCCTACTCTGGCTTGGCAAGGAGTACATCCTTATTAATGCTGGTTGTAATAACACCCTTCAGCTGGTTCATGCCTGTAGCAGGTGAAGTCTGCTGGAAGAAGGCTCTTTGCCTTGGAAAGCTTCCGCTGTTCTTTTATTTTGATTCCCATTTTCAGGAAGGTTGCAAAGCCTGCCCTCCATTGCATGCTCTCCTTCGGTGTTTCTGCTTCCTTCCCATAGCTTGCCTTGGGCTCCTGCTAGATAGCAAGATGTTAAGAATCATCATCAACAGAAAAACAGTGTGCTCTTTTATTTTATTTACACAGCTGCCATGAATTTTGTTATGCCTAAATCCTCTGTCTCTTCCTCTCTCAGTGGGTTGGAGAGAGAAGAATGGGCTTTTTAGCATTTGTGTTTACTTTTATTGCTCTTTAAAATATTTTATGGCCTTTTAACAGAGTGGCAAAATAATATTAAAATAACTAAAAAAAAAAAGTACAGAAAATATATTAAAGCATCATAGAAATGGATTTAACACTTCAAATACCCTTCAAAGTGGCACCATGTCCTTGCTTTGAAGTGAAGCAATAAATTCACTTTATAATTCTTTATTAGAGGTTTTATTGGAAATTAGAGTGCATGTACTAAACAAAATGTCAGCTTATCTATATACAAATATTTGCCTACAACTTGGATGTAAGACAACATATTGTACATTTCAAGGCAATTTATATTACAGTAGCCAGCAGAGATTCAGTCAAGGTCCACCCCCATGCTTAGCGCTCCATCTATCTGTATTAAAAGCCAGCCTTACTCTCAAAAATAAGCTGCCAGATGGGAAAAATAGCTGAGGCGATTTGCTTCAGGTTGTACAGCAAGGCCATGGCTGATGAGCATCCCTTTGGTACAGCCAGCACTGCTCTGCTGGTGTTGCAGAGCATGCTTTTCACAAGAGCACAGAGCAGATTATCCTCAGTGAAAGTTGTGACACACTGATAGTCTTATCTTACTGGTGGCTGGAGTTAAAACAATGCGGTGTACAAATGCAGGTGATTATCACAGAGAGAGCAGACAAAACAAGAGGGATAGAGGAACAAGATGCAGGCAAGGGGCTGACACAGGGAAGGCATCCATCTCAGAGCAAGCACACAGCACAGGAAGGCAGAAGGTGGATGCTTTATTATAAAAATAGCCACATATGCACTTTTTTTACTGCTTTTGTGCTAAATGATGTCCTGAGGAGCAGTGGGAGCCAAGAGCATCCTACGGGACGAGGCCAGGCCAGCACTTCCCCAGGTACCCAGTAGCATTGTGGCATGCAGAGACTGTCTCTTCCTCTGTGAGGAGGAAGATGACATCTCAGACAAACCTGAGCTTGCTTGGCACTGATCATTTTCCTCCCCATTCCCTTTGCATTTGCAAAGCTCATTGAGAAACTAGTGAATTAAGAAGTGGGGAAAGATTATTATGCCAACACATGTTGTTTATATGACATAAATAATCACCGTCAGGGTTGTCACAAAGGAGACTGCCACTGGGGAGTCACGGGTGGAAGGAGACCAAATGGTAATTATGGCACTTGAAGCAGTGACAAGCTCCCAGTAGCCCAGAGAGATAAATCTTCTGCTGCCTGCTCCTACTTGAAGTTATGGCATCCTGGATTTCAGGAGCTTCCACTCTTCTGCATGTTCCAACAAACATCCTTTCAGGATCTCCGGTGAATAAATAACTCTTTGAAATGCGTCTTCCCTGTTGCAGCACCCTTCCCAAGGAGCGCCTGCTCATTTGGCATTGTGTAAACATGCACGGCACAATCCTGAGCTATTTTTTTCTTGACTAGCAGCATAATTACTTCTTCAAAGGGCCAACTCCTCACGCCTGAGTTCATCAAGCTGTCACTTGAGAAAGTCAAATCTCTGGACGGGTGCTGCAGCCCTCCCATGGGCTCTCCCGTTTCCCGCAGTTCATGGGCTCAAACAGAAGCTGTTTGACTCAGTTGGCCGCTGGGCTGGAGGAGGGCACCGGTTCGTGCCGATAAACAAACCTCTTTGCAAGGTCAGCTCCTTCACAGCTGCCCCTCGCCCTCCTTTGAAGCCTGGCGTGTCAGCAAGCTCAGCATCGCCGTCATGGTGTGCAAGGGTAAAGGTTTTTATTGTGTTGAAGGAATGAAGCTGAGAGCATTTCTCCTGACACTTTTTCTCGTTCACTACAAACCTGTGATCCCAGATCCTGGCTCCCAGGACAAAACAGGATTGTGTTTAGCTGGAACCAGTGTGTATGGGGGTGGTTTTGCTTTGAAGGTACCTTTTCCACTGCAGATTAGAGCAGTGGTGTAAATCAATGGTACTTCTACAAAGTAATGTGTTACCAGTCAAACTATGTCTGATTTACCTTCCCAGCATCTGTGCCTCTGGCCTGAATCAGAAACGCTTGGCAGACACTGGCTTTGTCCTACCATACCAGTAATATCCTGATTAAGTTATAAATTTGCTACTAAAAACCCATTGTCATGTTCAAGTTATGCAGGGTGAACACAGTATCACACTACAAGGTAGCAGAAGGAGATTAAATATTAGAGCTAAATCAGTTACAGATTTATTCCATAAACTTCTCACGATTTCATTGTATTTTTCCCTCCTTTGATGAATGGATTTTCCCAAGTATGACAGATTTATTTTTTGTGGCAGGGTTTTTTTTCTGTTGCCACCTTTTATGCCAGTTTTCCGTTAAAACCTATGGAACAAGATGAGGTGAGAACTAAGTTTGTTTGTAGCTGCAATTTGATTTAGGTGTGCGTAGTTCATATTTGAGAACTTTTTTAAAACAACACAAGGACTCTGTTTCAAAAGCCTTTGTATGGCTGTTTGGAAGCACTGATCCTTGAAATCCAAGGGAAATGATAGGCTCTGCAAATGGCATTTAAAAAATTAAAATTAAAAAAAGAGCCTGTTTTAAGAATCACCTTTAAATTGGAGATTTTCTAAAAGATTGTGGAATATTTACATATAGTTAAAAGGGTTTTCTTGTAAAGACCTGTGGAATATTTATGCGTTACCAAGAGGAATTTCATGCGATGTACTCAGGCAGGCTTTAGGTTTCCTCAGATTTCTTTGGAGATTTCCAAAGGTATAAATGCTGTAAATATGACCAGACATTGCTCTGTCTGAATTCCGTTAAACTGACACTTTTTTTTTCTTAAAAAAAAATATGATCCGTGGTTTATTTTGCTTGACCCATATTTGATATTTAAGGAAATTAAATAAAGCTCACATTTAGTCTCCCAAAGTAATACGGGGTGTCCATTAACACATGTTAAAATTAATGAAAGCTTGATGGTGAACATATAAATAGCACAGCTGCCAGGCCATTTTGTAAAACTAGAGTTGAGCTCTCCCTGCTGTAAAGTGTGCAGAGCAGATTCACAGAGATAATATTTGTTGCTATTTGTAATCACTCTTTTGTTGTTTCTGCTTTATGGGCTCTTCGGTTACACACTATCCAGCTATGCAATGTGGTATTCCATCAATATCCTATAGCTCTGCTAAGATGCTTGCAAGTTGCTCAGTGTTTCCACATTCAGCCCTATCAGGAAACAACAGGTCCTTGTGTCTGCAAACTTGTACAACAATATCTTGGTATAATTGCACTGCGTTGAACAGGGAGACTTCCAGTGGATAGTCCCCTCCAACAGTGAGTGATGTACTGAGTTAAGGGGGAAAAAAAAAAAAAATCCAACACTTTTGAACGTCTCAGACCAGGGACTTGGATCCAGTTGTTCATTATCCATCCCATTTTCCCCTACTATTAGAGTTCCTAATTTCTTTTTCATAAGATGGCAGCTCTCTTCCATTCCCACCTCCACTGATTTTTATGGGGCCGACCATAATTACATGGCACAGCACCGTGGTTCTCCAGTGGCGAGTTTATTACCCATTGACTTATGCCTGGTTTTACTAGCAAAAATGACATCAGAATCTGGCCCTCTGCTTTCATTTTGCTCTGTTGTTTAATAAAAAGCATGGCAGCATTGACATGAGCTTAGCATGACAATTCTCCAAAAACCGTCACAAGGTAGCCTTACTCCAAATTGCCACTCACGCTCTGGCTCCAGACAAAGCCACCTTAAAGCAAGTCTGTGGTTAAGTAAGTAAGTAAGTACTGCAGTCATGATGCTGAACACCGTGGCTTCTCTCATCAGCCAATACACACACGCTGCAGCCCCCGGAGCTCCCAGCATGGCCCAGGGAATACTTTGTGTCCCTGTGGACTGCCCTCCCTATCCCCCTGAGAAACCTCCCATGTGATGCAGTGTGCATCTATTGCTCAATACATCACAACATCATCACCGCTCCCAGCGCTTGCAGACAACCGTGCTTGTGGAGGAAAGGAAGTAGCAGGGGAGCATTGGCCAAAATTTTGATTGAATATCCAGATAAAAGTCTGGAAATGGATCCTCCTTCCCATTAGGAAGCTGCTGAGAGTATTAAAACATTAAACGTGATCTTGCATGAGATCAGAAAATTAATCCACACCCCCCCCTAAAAAAATTACACCCTATAAACAAATAGACAAAAGCAGTAAGTGTGGGAGTTTTCTACAGAAAGTATCAATGGGCCTCAAGCAAGCACATGCATCCCCCGCAAAGGTGGTGTTCATCTAAAAACATTTTCCTTACCACTTCCCCTTCATCCCAATTGAGCTTGGAGATTTTTTTCCATCAGCCCTTACCAGAAAGCATCAAAAGCTTGTTCCAAAATCCACTGACATCATAGGGAGCCTTTCCAAAGGCTAATGGACTTTGGGATCAGGCTCCTGGTTTTTATTCCAAGCGTTCACAACAGTGAGCTTAAATTGGTTCACGCGCCTGTGCGCGCCCAAGATTTTCCAACATTACGTTCATTTGGGACAAAGTTCCCCCCATGCGGTGGACTTGAAGTGAAGCCCATTTAAATCCCATCAATCACTTGAAAGGGGACGTGAGAAAGGCCAGGCCAGCTGAGCAGAAGTGGATTTCATCTTACACCCGCTCTTATCATCACAGCTGAGGGGAGGAACATACATGCCAGGCAGCTGCCAAAGAAGGGGTACCATTGGCACCATGCTGAGATGACAATGGTGGTGAGGCTACCCAAAAAGAACTGAAAAGTTTGCAAGGGAGAGAGTAGGGAAAGCCCATGGAAGAAAGCTCGCAGAGGGTCTCTGCTCTGTGCAGCAATTTGGCCACTGTTCATGAAAGAGGTTGTGTGAGAAGGTTGGATGTGAATATTTCTGTGCCTTCCTTTTGGTGGTATTCATCCATCCAGGGTTAGACATTAATCTCTGCTTAATTGACCAGAAGACCACAGATCCGTGGTATGTGAATATGATCCTAATTAGCTCACTTCAGGTTACACATTGATTTTCTGTGCATTGCCTTTTGGAGCTGTGGAGCAGCTTGTTTTTTGAGGAGAACATAAAAGAGAGAGGGGCAGGGGGGGTGTTAGTTACAGCTATAAATTTTACAGTTCACTGGAAACCACATTAAATGGCAACATCAGTTTATAGATCAACTCTGCAACTGCTTGGTCGTTAAAGTGGTGGTGGTAGATTATTGTGTTGTAGCCTTGTAAAATATGGGCACCGTATTTGCTGGGAGAGAACTTAAAAAGAACAATAAAAGTCTCCAGTGTCTTTGATTTCTCATTTCTCTTGTGTTACAGCAGGCAATATGATACAATCTGTGTGTGCACTTTTCTGGAGTGTGAGTATTTGCAAGGCTTTTCTCTTATGCTCCAGAGGGCAAAGCTGATCAGCCTTTCTGATTTAAGGTTATACTGACTCTGCATCACTCTTTGCCTAGCCCAGACATGGAGGATATGGCCAGACCATCCCTAAATTGCAGTGATCTTCCAGGGGCAGCAATTTCCAGTGCCACTGAAGCAGTGCATCCAGCTGCATGGCCAGCCCATGCATTGGTGGTGCCCGTGCTTGGCTGGCCTTTCTAAGAAGCCAAGCATCGTGTGCCTCTTCCAGCTCAGCCAGACCCGAGGACAAAATTCATGTGCAAAAATAAAATTTGGAAGTGATAAAAAATGGAATCTTTTCCCAGACAGTGCCTAATCTCTGCCTGTCTTCTGAAAATGTAGACATTTATTTTGGACTATGAAGAGCTTCTTTCATATGTTTGGCCACTGCTAGAGATGCTGAGCTCGTTGGAAAGTTCCAGCCACAATATGCTGCCTGATGACCAATAAATTTTACATTGATGTTTTCCTTCCTTATCGGAATGAGAGAGCCATTTGCAGGATTGGTGTGTTGTTCACTAGAGGGATTAGGGTTAATAATCATGTTTTTGTCTGCACGTGGCAGAAAGTGAAATTAAGGTGAAATTAATTTGCTTTACTGCAGCGTAGACAAATGGGAATTCTTTCAGAAACATAATTTTGCAGACTAAGAAGCTAATTGTGTGAAATGAAACATTTTAGGAAATGCTACTGCTACCACCACACTTCACAGAATTTCTCTGGATAAAATCCCACTCGCTTTGTGGAGGATAACGCAAAGATGAGGTGATGTGTATGGCTGTTATGAGCCCCTGTGGTAGGTCCAGGTGCCGACAGGAAACCAAACACAATCCCCGCCCCCCCCCTTGTTTGTTGTTGATACAGGCTTTAAGCTGGATCGCTGTGAGGCTTCTGGCTCTTTTTTCCCCCATAAAGGCCATATCACTAAAGCCGCTAGTTAAATTCCCGCTGCAGGAAGAATAAGTACTAGTTTGAATTGAGGCCAGTTTGGTGGTGCTGGCAGTTACCACCACAAGACTGTCAACCTTCACTTGTTGAATGAGGCAATGGGATTGACCTTCCCACTCACTTTCTCAGGAACAGAAAACTATCAATATTCTGGGCATGTTTTTGGCAATTTCTGCAGAACTCATATGGCCACATGTGAGATCTCACTGCACTTTTGGCTGAAGAGCCAGCAGAGCAGCAGAGAGCTTTCAAGGATGTGTGAAGGACCTCTTCCGTCCCTTTCCTGTGAATAGCAAGAGCTTTTGTTGCCTTCATTTCAAAAAGTGATATCGTCTTGTGAATGCTAAATCCACTTTAAAAATAACATAAACAGAATTTGGTAAAAGTGATCAAATACATGATGCTCCTGTCAAGTTTGTTTGGTCACTTCCTTATGGAAAGGATTGTGAAGGTTGTTAGTAATGCAGCCTCTGATTAATATGGCAGGCTACACAGTTACAATATCCTAAGAAAGAAAGGAAAAAGGAAAGTTGCTCTTTATTTAACGCAAAGGGAAAAGGCAATACATCTCTGCTTGAGATGTGTGTACTAACATTATATGATCTGACTGCTGTGCAGTGAAGGACTAGGATGTTTTCCTGATAGTTTTTATTTTTTTAATGTCGGGGAGTTTTGCTTGGCTAAGAGGAGCACAAAGACCGAAGATCCCATCTTCCACCAGGCTGCATCCTGTTCTTGGCACTTTGGCATATAGATGTGCTCTAACCCAGCCACAGATCATCTGTATTGATGCAAGAGCAATTGCTGATTTCTATAAGATGTCATAGCCAGACTGTGGTCCTGGGGAACCTTGTGGTGGGAGAATGAGTGTGGTATGTCATTAGTGCTTTGATATTTCAATAGGGGATCACCAGGGACCCTCTCTCTGTGGGACAAAGATGAAAGATCTGGCAGAGGCTTATCTCAGCCAGGCTAGTAGCATAGGCCAAAGCATGCTATGCTGTCCTGCTGCAAGGAAAGTAATTCATGAATTGGCCTTTGGAGACAAGCAGCTCAGTATCTTTTTTATGACAAATGCTTAAAACCGTCAGTGTAGTTCAATCTTGTCATTATTTGGGTGTTGTTCTGTTTATTGCCCTGTTTTTAAAAATAAAGACCTTGTCAGGAAAAGGTTGTAACACACCCCTAGAAAGCCATTATTTTCAGTTTAAAATTTCCTATGTCCCCAGCTAAAAATGTGATTCAGTGGTAAAGTCTGACACGTTCTCACCATTTGTCTCTTTGGCAAAAGGAAAAGAGGGGTCATTCAGTTCTGGGTCTGACGTACAGGATGCCACTTGAGCCGTCATACTTGATAACTTCAACTTGAACTTGTCCACTTAGGTAAATGAGGCTGATTTATAACTTTGCAATACAGACTTAGAGCTTTTTGTGATTTTCTGTATGGTAATAAGCTGCCCCGCTGTAATGGCATTAAACACACAAGCTTTTGCTTGCCAGTTATTTAGCACCAGGGACCAAGGTGTTAAGGTATAAAGGGCCCTCAGGGTGCACAAAGCATGTTTCAGGCATGGTATCCCTGTGCCAGAGGGAGTTCAGTGGGGTTTGGGAGTGATTTGTAGTAAAAGTCCTGATCCTTAGTATGGAAAAAATCCTTCCAAATCCTGAAAAAAAGCTGCAAAGTCAGGCACTCAATTTTCATCTCCCATTAAAGTCATCATAAAAAAAAAAATTATTTATTTAAAAAAACCAAAAAAACTGAACAAACTTTGCTATATACCACACCTTCTACTAAAGTCTAAGGAAGCGCTGTCCAAACTCCAGTTTCTTGGGATTTTCATGTGGTTCTTCTGACAGATTCAACTATAGTTAGACTATTTATATCTCCTTGCAGCTTGGTGATAAAATGTAAGCCTGCAGTGCCATCAACATGATCTCCTGCAATTCAGAGAGCAGAAATTAGCATGGATAATCCAAATCACACTACCAAATGGCTGGTTGTGAGCCCATCCTGGATCTGGATTTAAATTGCAAAGCTGGGCTATCCATCAGTAGAACAGGGTTGTTCTGGCCATGGACAAGTGTACTACGATAAATGTCCATGATCTTTCCCTCCACATTGACACTGCCATAGCACAGATGAGATTACATGAGACCATTATCTGGTAGAGTCTTGAATGAAGGAGAAGTTAAATTTCCTCCAAACCTTCAACCCACGTTTCATGGCATGGAGAATGATGCCTGAGGTCTGCCAGATCATCAATGTTTTAGAAATACATGGCAGCAGGATTTCAAAGGTTGAGGCCGTTTATAGATGCTGCTTCTGGGAGTGCTCTGACAATGCCTTTTGTATTAGTCAGAAAAGAAATGCATTATTCCTATGAACCACTCTGAGTTTTGTTTGTTTGTTTTTAACTTCATATATTACATATAATTTCATGTTACATGACTGCAAAACAAAGCTCTTTCAACTTTTATTTACTAAAGATGTGCTTGGCTGGATTTGAGAGACTTCAGATGGCACAAGAGAAAACAGATGAGATGACTGGAAAAAGCAGAAATTAGTTCTCATTCTTAAGATGATCCTGCTGTACTATTAACCCAGCAAAAATAACACATCCTTATGGGTTGCCCAGAGCTGTGTTGCATGTTTAAAGGCTCAGGGTCATTTTGTGTCTTACCCTGCCATACAGAGGCCATCCCGTAACTCCATTTCCGTATGATAATGAACCACTCGTTTGAGGCAGGGCAAAACTGACTTTCAGGAACAGCAGCATGAGCTGGACAGTGAATAGAAAGCAGTGAGTAATACTGTAGGCTGCGTCCTTATGGACTATAGCCTTCTCCGGCTGGGTGTGCCAATTCATTATGTTTCCCCAAAAAAATAATGGAGTGCAGTGAAACATCCATTGAAATTACGAGCAACGACCAAAAGTCCTGCCTCACATGAGTTTCTTGACCATCTCACCCTAGTGAATTGTGCTACAGCAGCTAAAGCTAAAAAGTGCATGTCTTTATAATTGTTTGGGCTTCTTAAAAGTGAAACAAGTGACTGGCTGCACCAGCTTATACACACACATGCCTCTGCCAGCCTGACAGGTTGCGCATCTACTGCTGCAGTGCCAAGAGCCTGGCACTTACTTTTGGGACCATGCTTGGTGGTTAATTGCAGATGTAGTTGTCCAGCACCCCATCCTTATGCCCCACTGTTGCACATGTCTTTGAGATACTGTCAGAGGTATACTTGGATATCCTACCCATCTACTTTATAGGGAAAATATGTTCTGAATTGAATGAATAAGGAAAAAGAAGTCCATGCTTTCCTGGCTGGGTTCTATATCCTAGCTCCTTATTTTGACTCCATTTTCCCCCCATCTTTCATTTGCCCCTTTCAACCAAGAACGCATGCAGAGGTTATTTGGAATTGGTATGTGTGTCTTGTATCGGAATGATTAATTATTCAGAAATGTTCTGTTTATAATAAAACTCCCTTACAATGCTTGGACAGTACCAAGACAGCTTAGAGCTGGCACAAATAAGAGTTATTCCCACTTTTAAGGGCTATTAATAGTGCCAAAGAAATACAAATGAGACCCGTAGCACCTAGGTACTTATTATTCATCACGTACATGCTTATTATATAGGTATGCATGAGATAAATAGACAGATAGATTTGCACAGCACAATGCTTAAGCTGTGCCAAAGAAATAAAATTCTATCCCTGGAGAGTCTAACTGTGAAGGCAAATAGGGGCTAGCAATGAAATTGCAGATTACGATCACAGCTAAATGGCTTCTTTGAGCAAGAAGATGAGTTGGCGTATTTTCCCTGGGAGGCTGCTTCTGATATGCATGACATTATAAATAAAGAGGCATGAACCAGATGCCAAGGCTGTGAGCCAAAGCTGATAAAAGCCAGTGGGAGTCCTTCAGTGTCAATAGGCTTCAGAGCAGGTCTGTGATGTTGCAAGCTGTCTGAAAGAAGCTGCTGCAGCCTGGCATCCCAAATCTCCCCTAGACACCACTGTGGCCTCATCACCACAGGGTTTGGACACTTCATGCCATTGCCCTTAGCATCCTTCACCATCCCTGTAAGGAAGTATCGTCATTTCTGTGTTACCAAGAGGTGGCACAGGTTTAGCAGGATGGCTTCTTACAACATCTCAGATGAAAAAATAGTTGGATTAGCAGGAACTGTGAACGCTTGATTTCACATTGCTCTGGCCTGGGGGCTCTAGAAGGAACCGTTGTATTAAAATAATCTCTGTGCAGTGTGGCTGGAAGAAAGTAATGCAGTGATTTCATGATATCTGTATTTGTGTTGTAACCCCTAATTGTACAACATGGATATCTGAGGATCAGTTCTTCTCCTAAGTGTAAACCAGACCACGCCTAGCAAAGGCAAAAATACTTTTTAGCATTCACCAGGTGGCAGTTTATATTAACCAGATCCAGCCTGAAATCCAGTTGCCTCCACCTAGTCACTTCCCAGAAAGTTGGTGAGGTATTAGATAAAGAGCTCATTTCAGAGTTATATTAATTTTCATTAGGGATTTTCTAATACATTCCTTCCATGAGAAAGGTACACAGGGGTTTTCTTTGTTAAAGACTGCAGTTTAAAAAGCATCTTTACTTGTGGGAATAGGTGGCGTTCCTTTCCTTACTCATCCGTGGAGGTTTCCAGCCAAGAACGGGGACACAACTAGCCAAAGAAAGGAGTCCACCCAAATAAACTAATGTCATGTCATTGGAAAATAGTGGAAAACGTTCTGGAAATACTCTCGTCATGTGCTCTCCAGAAGCAATGTTTTTTCACAGAGGACGTTCCCACCAACAAAGAGCCCGTGAACAGGTCTTCTTTTCTGGTTTCACCTTTTCCGTTTCTGCTGTGTTCCCCGGCCACCAAGGTGTGGGCTCCTGGCATTAGAAAGATGAATAGCAATATATCTTCTTTTTGGAAAAAAAAAATGTAAATAATTATGGCCATTGCAAGAAGATTTTGCTACCTCCAGCATGTTGGGGTAAAGCCACAAACCTTAAAACTGCACTGACCATTCTTTCCTCTTGTCAGTGGAGCTCCTTGTATGCTTATGTAATTACGGGCAGAGATTATACTCCATCCTTCTTGAGCCACATTTGCTCTTTAAATTAAAGCAAAGTTTTCTTCCTTTCTGCTGCTCTTCCCCAATATATTTTTAGATAGATATTTTGTCCTTCTTAGATTTCATTTTAGTGGGCTAAAGGTACCACAGGTTTTAAGTTTAGTCCTGTAAGAAAGGCTGCATATTCCCTGGTCTTTCTAGTTGCCCTTTTCCTGCATTTCTGCTGGCTGGGATTCGCCTTGCCTGGAAGGTGCAGAGCAATGCATGCTGGAACCCTGACGGGCTCTTATCAATGCCTCTTGCAAAAGCTTCCCTGCTCCCTTGTGTCTGCTCAGTCCCTCTTGCCAGGATCGGCTCTGCTTTTCTCAAGATCACACTGGTGCTATCAAGTCATCCTGTGATTAATTAGCACAGCTGGGTCTTTCCTCCTTTGTCATTTCCCTCTGGTGACTGAACTTTACCAGGCTGCCTGGCTCTCTGCCGTGGAAGGGTGTGCAGTACAGCTCCGATTTGGGCTTGATTCTTGCCACCCCAGAGCCTCTGGGAATCTGGCATGACCCCTTGGCTGCTCCACAGCCCAGGAAGCAGGAAAATTTGGGTTCCCCTAGGACTGGTAGAGAACCAGGGGCTCATCCTGTGTTTCCCCAAAGCTTCCTGAAACAGATGCAGTTCTGGAAAACAGTTGAGTCTGACAGATCTCCAATCTTAGACAAAAAGCCATTTGGTCAGAGTATGATCATCCAGCTGTATTCAGGACACAGCTTGCTGATTTTATGGATACACATATATCTTTTAGGACTAGAAATCAGCGTTGGTTTTGTCTTCATGTGTAATGTTTGACATATGATGTAAATTTACTTTTACAACGTACAGACATAAAAGCTACTGTGGCTTGGACTTAGAATTTATTGATTGTAGAAAACCGAGTACCAGGTTTGTTGATTAACATTTTTCGGTACAATGGGAAAGAAAAAAAGAAAGACTCAAAATATGTGAGGATAAATTTTGTGCTAGATAGAAATTTTTGTCTTAAAATTTCAATGCTGTAACTAAACAATGAATTTGGTTTAGCGCAGGTCTCTCCTATAATTTTTAAGGTGTCCTCAGTAACCGTCTATCTATCCATAGGCTCAGTTCAATTAATAAAATTTCTTAAATACATTTATACATGCCCAAGTGGTATCTTATGAATTTAACAATTATAAAGCAAGATTTGCCTCTTCTCTAGTACAAATATGCCATAATTTTTTTTTTCACAAGAGCCTCCACAAACATGCAATGGCAAACTCTGAAGACAATGAGAGAACAGCCTGATTAGGAGCTACAGCCTGAGCCTTTTAGCTGTGGACAGATGGGTTTGTGCTCCCACAAACTGCGTGCCTGCTTTGCTGTATGCCCATCACTTGTGCAGTTAATGGCACCCATTTTGTTCCCAGTAGAGACTGGGAGGACACAAACCCCCTCTGCTCTCTTTGTCCTTTTGTGTTGTTGATGCTCCTCTTTGTCTCAAACTCACTGATCTTTTCTAGCAAAACTTTTAAACTGTTGTTTATGTGTTAGAGAAGTGTCTAATGGACAGAACCTGACCTCTAGTTGTTATCATGGCCTTGTTCATATAAAATTTTCTAGCTTGACTTTATAATTCAAACCATTTTCATACTGCAAACACACAAATAAGTGAGCTGAAGCTATTGAGTAAGCCATGCACGCAGCTGAGTGAATGTGTTTTGCTTGAAAGTATCATTAAAGCAATTTCCCATAATGTCTGGCAGGGAGTAGGTTTCTTTTAATGATTTTATTAAAAAGTGAATTAAAGGCCAAAGGTTGCTTTCCTACAGCCCTTAATTTCCTGTTTCAGTGCCAAATGCCGTGCGCAGAAATTGCTCGGAGCAGAAGACAAGGGAGCTCTCCCACAGGATCAGCCCCCGGCGAAGCTGTTGAATCTTCGGCTCCATGACCGCACGCGCGTGCAAGTCTGTTCTCGCAAAGCAATTTAACATCAGAAAACACAATGACAGAAGCACAGAGTTATCAATTACAGATACAAGTCTGCGGAAGTGGGAAAATGCGGCATTGACTCCAAACAAGGCCCAAGTGTTCTGTTTAATATCTGGGATATGATTTTCCTTTTCCTCATGCCAATTTGACATCAGCGTAACTCCAGGGAGGGTAACACAGAGCAGAAGTGGGTCCTGAAGGCATACATGCCCTTTGGCATGGCTGGACTAGTGGCATGAGTTTGCATTTTCATTGCATCTTTATGCAGCCTGGATGTTACCAAGAGTTTATTTACGATTCTCAATTTGGTAAGCACGTGCAGCGCTTCAAGTTGGGGAGCTCCTGGTGGGCCAGCAGCTGTGGAGAAGCAGGGTCATTTGCAAAGAAGCAAACTGATGCAATAAGGATAAACAGAAGAACCGTAACAGGCTACGGCCTCCTCCTTATAGGCTCTAACTACCTCTCAGTACTTGTGAGAGAAAATATTACACCCTCAACACAGATAATGGGTGTTAAACATCAGAGGTTTGGATTCAGATGGGATGTGCTTTCTGTGATATCCCATTATTTGGAAAACCAAACATAAAATCCCTCCTAGCGTGCAGAAGAATTCTGTGAGATGCAACTTGCACCTTTGCAGCATTCATGGGCCTGGCCAGCTATTGGCAATGAGCAACATGTCAGTAAAACTCCAGTCTTTAAAATACTTCAATAAAACAACCATAATTTACCCCACTGCAAGAGCTATAAACTGTAATTTAATAATGTGTTTGTAAGGGGACGGCCTTTTTAAATAAAAAAAGTTTAGTATTATTAAAGAAATGTAGTATATAAAAATATCTAATTGCTGAGGAAACAGCGTGATTATGATTTTCAGATATTTAGTATGGGCAAATCATTCTAAGGAAGGGAGCTGCGTTTTTATGGTGGACTCTTGCAGTACGGGTCTCATTAAGTTTTCAGGGAATACTGCTCCAAATCTTTACCATGCTTGCAAATTATGTTAAGCACGTAAGCTTTTATCCGGCTCCAATGGTGGGTTCTCAAACACAGATGACATTTCTTTGCATGGATATAAGCTTCTTTCAAGTAAAAGGAGTCTATTCCTTACAAGACAAAGCTTCATCCTTTGGGGTCTTGGATTTCTAGGTTCAATTCCCATAAAGTGCCCCCAAAACATCAGTTTTAAGATTAGTACCTGGAGTGACTTGAACTCTCCAAAAGCTCAGACTCAGGGCAAGTTTAGCCAGGCAAAAAAATGTAATTTCTTCTCCCCCTTGGTTGCAGTCATCTGCTCTGACACAAAATAGGATTAAGAATCATATAACTGCTTCCAGCTAATAGATTTAGGCTGTGGTTCCAGGATTATTAATACCAGATCTGTGCACTACCAGCTCACCCAGGACTATAAATCTAATGTGGATCAGGCATGGACACATGATTGTGTTTTGTCAAATTAGCCAAGGGACATGATATGGAATTTATACCAGCTTTATACTTCTGTGCTAGCTGCACCCCTGCTGTGGAAAGGCAGAAGATAGCTGGTCCAACATGAAGTTAAGACAATACTGATATGCTAAAAAACCTGCTGTTATAAAAGGGGGGTTTTTTTGGTTGTTTTTTTGACAAATGTGAACCATTAATTGGAGTTTGTCTATGCTCTAGCAGCATGTTGCTCATCTGGCACACGGCACTGGTGGTATGATACCACAAATCTTACAGTTGGGTGCAAACCACAGCCTTAATAAGAATTAGCACTTGAGCTCCTGTCATGTAGCGACCCTTGAAATCTCTCTTTCTAGGGCAGTAACCATTGGTTCCTTATCACATGTTATGGGATCAAGAGGTTTTATGCTGCTTAGTTGTATGCCTATGACAGGTCTTTTCTCTTAAAACCCCAACATGTTATAGAGGACTCTCATGCATATTTGCTACAAAGTAGAGATTGCTCAGTTTTCAATAGTTAGCTTTAAAATCTTAGGAGGAGGAGTCCACGTTTCCTTGTTACTCTGGAGTTATGTTAAGTATTAATTTTTTGGTGTTGCTGAGAGGTTGGGATTGGAAATTTACCTTGCCAAAAGCAAAAAATGGAGCTCTCCTTAGCTCTAAGGATCTTGCACTGTCATCAAAGCAGCGGGCAGGGGACTATGAATGAAACAGCATGGCTGTAACATATGTGTTCTTGGCTGAGAAATGTCACATGGATAACACATCATGAGCAAATAATCCTATTTTTTCCTTTTACATTATTTTTTTGTGGTGGGGTATGAAGGTCTCATATAACTGCTAGGATGTGGATAGGACATTAGGCACAATCAGGAGCCTGGGGAGGCAGGGGGAGACCACGCAGCCCATCCACATTGGCTGAGCTGATGTGGGAGCATGGCCCGTACAATATCATTAGGCAGTGGGGAAAGGGGCAAAAGAGTCATCACTCTTCAGTTTCTGGGTAAATCTTTGCTTGTCAGAATGGATCCTGCTGAAGAGAGCATTTTATTCTGGGGATTGAGTAAAGAAGATGGGAGATCAGAAGTGATGTGTTTTGAAGAGGAGCTGCCATGATAAATGAACATGTTCAGCCTGGGATTTTTCTGAAGGAGGGAGCCCCACTCTACAAAACACCTTCTTCAGGACAAGCCCTTGCAAGAAGATATAAAGCAGGTGAAGATCTGCTCCAGGGAAGCCACAGCAATGTACTTGAGCACCTCCATTGTTCCCAAGAAATGCTGATGAGCTTTTCACACTAACACAACTCACGTCCCTGTGAGTCATTTCTTCTGTGCTCAGGCTCTCCTCTCACCTTCATGAAAACAATTGGTCCTGAGGACTTCTACATCATCACACATGAAACACATCAGCAGCACTTCTGAACACTGCTTTGGATATTCGCTTGTGTTGGAAACCAGGAAAGGGTGAAATCTGGAGAGTCCAACATGCCGTATTAAGGCCTGCAGGTCAGGATTGACACTGGAGTGTAACTGAAGTCAGGATTTGACCCTTAACTTGGAAATACAAAGCTAAATTTCCCCCTCATTTTCCCCCTCCTGAATCCTCCCTGGTTCCCTACATGGCTGTTCTGTATTATGATCCCTTTAAATAAGCAGCTTGTCACTAGCTTTTATCCCAGTGCTTGCTCAGCCGGACTAAAGTCTAGGTCTCTTTGTTTTTAAGACTTGCATGGTGTGTAAGTGCCAGATGTTTCCCATCTCTTGGCTCTTGGTGAAATAAACACGAACTGCCATAACCTTCACCTTTCAACTCTTACATTACCTATTCCTAAAGTACAAAAAATGGATGTGTGTTTATGCAGCAAGGCTTTGAACTACCTTCCAGGTTTATGTCAAAAGTCCTATTCTCTAGGCAAAGATAACATATGAGAACGGACTTTGGTGTTGCTATAAAATTCACCTTCTGCACTAATGAAGCAGTAGTCTTCATGAAGGAAAGTAGTCTGGGGAGATTAGAGGCCATATAAAACTGATCTGACTTGCTGACTGAGTCACTCAGCTCTGGATTCGGCACTCCTGGAAAATGGAGTTGCTCTGAGGGTGACAGTCACGTTATTTTATATAAAAGCAGTGTAAATGTGCAGATAGTCCATAGGGATTTATCTGATGTGTCATGGCTTTCTGCACAGATGATGGAGTTTGTCCCTTTAACGTATTTCAGTTATCTTTACAACTTTCTCCTCCCTGCCCCAGCAACAGCAAAGCTGATTTGGAGGGGTTAATAAAGGAATTTTCATCATTAATAACAGCTCATCTAAATTCATCCTGGAGTTATTTTTCTTCCTACCCTTCTTTTGCTTCTCATTTTGTAAAATCTTCCTTGAAGGCACCTGGGTGACTTGGCTTTTGGTGGGGCATAGAGGGCTTCTTCAAGTTAATACTCATGTGTCGTAAGGAAGAACAGAGAATATATAGCCTCAGGAGGCTGGGGCCAGCTGCCTGATGACACACGCTCAAAGCTTCCCAGGAACAGCTACACAGGCTTAAGGTGTCTCATAAGAAAGTCATACAGCAGCTTTTCCTTTTTAACTTGATTCAGTAGCATTACACAATTAAATGAGGAACAAATAGTGTAATTAAGATTGCAAAAGCATTCCAATTAGAATTCCAAGTGAATTATGCAAATAGAATTTTAATTTGTGCTAATTCGTGTCTTCCCAGAAAAAGGAAGTCTTCCTTTGGGGATGGCTTTTTTTTGTCATAGTCTCAGCTGACAGTGAATTAGCAAGAACAGAGCAGTGAAATACTTTAGCCACTATTCACTTGTATACTGAAAAGAATGCATTTTCCCCACTGTAAACAGACTAGTAGCTACATATTTTCCCCACAGAAAGCTAAAAAACAGCTTCCCTGCAGACCTGGGAAATTCTTGCAGAGAGTAATCATCATCAAACTTTCTTTTATGTTTTGAAATCATCAGAATATTCTCCTTGAGTTTTGTTTTAATCCTCAAGCCAAACATTTGGAGACCATCTATTTCAGAGAGTGCCCATTTTGCAGGGTGACTGTAATATCCATAGAGATAAGAGAGAAATTGTAGGAAACCAGAGCCTGAAGGATGGCTGTCTCCAGGCACTGATGAGTCTCCACAGAGTTATAGAGGGCCTGGCCTCTTTTATGACCTCTCAGTGCATATTTCCTTAAGCAAGTTGACTCAGGATGCTGGGGTCACTGAAACACAAGTTATTTCAAAGGCTGGACTGAAGTGTACATGCCATGATCTTCTATAAATTCATACAAAACCACAGCCCTCAGATCAGGAACAGTTACTGTTGTGTCTGAGGGGGGATAAGAAAATGGCACACAGCAAGACTAATGGATTTCTGGGTCTTTCCATAACTTTTGCAGCAGTCTATTAAGATCAAATTTGTGCACTCTAACCCCCATTGCATATGCTCATCCATTCAAGCATTTATTGAAGAGGCACTGAAGTAAACTGGGAAGTTTCAGCTATGGCACACACCCAGGTGCCTTCATCATTTCCTTATCCTTCGTAAGTGCCTGGTGCCTTTCTGTCTAAGCTCCAATCTAGCAACCTGTAGGTTTAGAAATGTATTTTTTTCTATAAGTTAACCTTGACCAAATGACAGCACATTTTAGTGACAGCTTAAAAATGCAAGGAAAAAATTAACATCGAATTATTAGCCTAATGCAAAACTAGTCATTGTTCAACATGGACCTTATTAGAGGTTACTGTAATTTAGGAAAGACATCTGTGTTATATATATATCCACATATATATGTTTAAGATATCTACACAAGACTGCAAGAATTTGTCTGTATTCTTAGATTCTGACAACCTCACTCCTGTTAGACAATGCTTTACTTTACATGTGGTATCTACCGAAGCTAAAGATTTCTTATGTCCCCTCAGTATTTCTGAATATCCTGCTAGGTAATTAGGTGTCTAAATATGTTTTCCTGAGTTTAGATGGTGGCTTAGATAGTTTAGAAGATAGATGGAGGAGAGACACCCCACAACCTCTCTGGGAAACCTGGTCCAGTGTTCAACCACTCTCACTTTAAAGAAAGTTTTTTTAAACATATAAATGGAATTTCCTGTATTTTAATTTGTGTTCATGGACTCTTGCCCTGGCACAGGGTGCCACTAAGAACAGTCTGGCTCAGTCTTCTTTAGTCTGCCCATCAAGTATTTATATACATTGATAAGGTCCCCCTGAGCCTTCTCTTCTCCAGGTTAAACAGTCTCCACCTCTCCTCATGTGGCACGCTTTAGTGTCTCAGCTGTCTTTGGGGCCCTCCATTGGACTGTCTCCAGTGTGTCCATTCTCTCCTGTCCTGGGAGCCCAGCACTGGACCCAGCACTCTGGATGTGTCTCACCAGTGACAAGTAGAGGGGAAAGATCACCTCCCTCAACCTGAAGGCAGCACTCTTCCTAATACAGCCCAGGGTGCTGGTGGCCTTCTTTACTGTGAGGGTACATCTCTGGCTCACGTTCAGCTTGGTGTCCACCAGAACCCCCAGATCCCGTTCTGCCAAGCTGCTTCCCAGACTGTCAGCCCCCAGCCTGTGATGGTGCATAGGGTTATTCCTCCCCACTCAACACTTCCCTATGTTGAACATCATGAGATTCTCCTTGGCCCATTTCTCTAGCTTTTGAGGTCCCCCTGAAAAGCAGCACACGCATCAACCATTCTGTGTCATCTGCCAATTTGCAGAGGCTGCTCTCTGTCCCATGCTCCAGGTTGCTAACGGCGTTGTTGAACAGTATTGGATCAAGCCCTATTACATGTTCCAACGTTCATGCTCTCTCTGTCACCTTTCTCATTACACCATTTTGTCCCACTACATCATCATTTAGCCAGAGACCTTTGCCCAGAAGGTGGGTGATTGCTCTAATAAAAAGCACAGTAGTCACAAAATCAGATATTTTAGTGAAGCCAACAGTAATTTTGCTCATGTAAAATGCTATTTCAATTCCTTCTTGGCATCTTCCTAGTATACTGCAAGAGCAATGTACATTAAAACACATTCTGGGTATTTTTTCTGTTACCTGAGGGCAGTAAATCACAGAGTTACAGATGTTACTGCAGTTAGGAATAAAGCCATCACCTTTAGCATTGGTTGTAGTTAAAACACAAACACTGCTGCAGTCAAATGACAAAGTTTTATGGCTGTGGTTCTTTGAAACAACTAATAAATATTTGTTTGCCATTTCTCTCTGGGGCAACTGTCCACTTGCTAATTTATACATCACCAAGAGGCCATTTAACTCTTGCCTATAGGTATTAAACCCTATCCATTACTGTGTCATTGAAAATATAAACTGTCTGGAGGTTGAGAGATGTTTGGAAAGGAATAAGAGCAACTCAGCCCACGGCAGGTCATCCTGAAGCAGAGCTCAGGATCCCTCAAGAGCCTTATAGTTTCTGATATGACTTAATAGCAGTGTTTCTGCCCTAAAGATTGTGTGTAGTGCTGTGGAGCACTCTTCCGTAACTATCACTGTCCTTTGGAGAGGATGGAGCTGCCTAACACTTGGTCTTCACATTTCTAGATATTATTCAGCTTTTCTTTGCCCTCCTCTTCTACTGTCACATCCAGGCCAGCAGCAGTCATTCTCGCTAATATTATCTGTCTTATCCAAGATTTGCACATATCCAAATTACCTCCCCCAACCATTTCCAGTTTTAACAGTGTGTATCAAGTGTTCAGACTTTTCTTCCAACTCATAACCCTCAGCCTGGGAATCAGGTGTCCAGCTCTTCCCTGGGCTTATTTATAAATGTACATACATCTTAGGGTTTTATGTGTTTGTGTTCTTTGAAAACCTCAACTGTTTCCTTGGGGATTTGTGCTTCATCAGTTCCTGTCTGTGGGTCCCTGGTTGATAACCTGACTTCTAAAAGCCTGTGAATTAGCTGGCTGTAGTTGTTTGTTTTCCTTCCTGTTTGGCTTGAAAAACCTGTTCTCTGTAATGTTTGCTATTAAAAACTTTAAGAGAAATGCTCTTGCGTAATTTATTTTTGTTGTTGTTAATTACAATTCTCCCTTTTTTGCCTCTTCAAGTTGATACTCTCTGCTTATGCCCAGTCCTTGCAACCAAGACTTCCCTATAGTTGAGCAGCTAAGCGAGTGCAATAGGGACATAAGTAACGCAGACTTTCTGCACATGAATATGCATTCATGAGGGCGCACAGAAAGGCAGACACGTGGGCAGCACCCACTGCCATCTGCCTTGGGCCAGCTCTGCATGGCTTTTGCAAGTGGTCCCAGGTCACTCCAAGCTGGCCATCCTCTGACCTGGTGCACCAGCATTAGCACAGCACTGTGCTGAAGTTAACACACATTTCTCCTCCATTGGATGGGGACAGGATGCGTGCCATGCTCACCACAGGCCTCATGGGCAGCTTGGACCAGGCTGCGAATGTCCTGGAGATACTTTGCTCTTCTTCATACCACGGATTTCCCAAGCCTGTGGCTGCTATACTCAGCAAGAATAGCAGATTGGAGAGTGCACGCTGGAGTGTTAAGCAGCTTAGAGTTGATAATGCAACTGTCATGGATTATTTCATTCTTTGTCTAAAGGCCACAAAACCTGGAGAAGAGGCAGCATTTGGAAGATGCCATCAGTATTTAGGCAGCACCAAGTGCCCAGGTCTTAGCATAGCTGAAAGACTTCATGAGCTCTTCTGGAAATGAATAAAAATGCAAGGAAGTGGCAAGTCTGAAACACCTGCATGACCTGCCCATGGGCTTGCTCTCACTGATATCTTCGATGGGTGGAGATGATTCTGTGCGAGGTGCATGGTAGAAAGGTCTCACCAAGTCCCTTCACATGAGGGTCACCCTGAAGCCTCCTCCAACTTTACCAGCAACATCTCCAGTGATGCCAATGGCAGTGATCAACACATGAGGTGGATACCTGTCCCTGGGAACGAGCAGATCTGGAGATAAGCCTAGTTTAATAATGTCCTGGCCTGACAAGTGTTCTTCCCAGCTCTCTCACCGACTGCTGGACTCTGGCCTCTTGTTCCTGCTCAGACATTGCAGAGCATTCATGTACAAGCACTGCAAAACACTTGAAAGGTGGCGTTATTTACAGCTTCTCAGACTGCCTCCCTTGTGCTACTGACTTATGAATACACCTATAAGCTCAACAGCATGTATTTTTTCCAAAGGCCAAAGTCTATTTGCTCATGGGGAGCTGTCTCCAAAGTGCCAGCACTTTGCAAGTGAACCATCTCTATCCCACCGCTGCCCAGCAATAGCCTGTGAGCTACAGATTCAGCTTTAGTCAAAAACATCAACGCAAAGCTGACTGTAAAATAAAGAAACATTCGTTATGATATTTTTTTTTTTTAATAGCTCCCAACTACTGTAAACTGTGGAGGAACAGAGCTGCAAAGCTGGCCATTAAACTGTCTGCTTTTTCCTGTTTGAACAGGACCTCTCCAGGGTTTTAGCTGCCTCAACCGCCATGGGTCAACATCCAGGAAGGAAGACGTTTCTAAGGAAACCGCGGAGGCTTTCCACCAAGGTGGTTGCATGAAAGTGCTGAAACTGGTGAGAGTGACAAAAAGCAGTTCATTGGATAATGTAGAAAAAGGTAAAAAGTTATTGCACGCAGACTGTTTTTATAATGAGGCCATTCAGGCATAAAATCACTTTAAATAGGTAGTTTGTTTCCACATTGCAGAATTATTTTCGTCCTGCTCTTTCAAGGAGGAGTTTATCTAGGCACAGTGGTGTATAAATAATAAATAGCCCTGGGGGCAAGGCATTTTTACTTTTTCCCCCCTGGTTCGTATCCTGTTGCAGTTGGTCTCAGGCTGCAAAATTAATTTTGTTTTCTGAAGTAATATTATTTACTTTGAGTGCAGTCCTCTACAAGAGGCCATGAATTATCTTCTACAGTTGCAATGTCCCAAACCAGACAGGAGCTTTACAGTCCAGCATTTTCATTAAATGGCTTTTCTGTGGGTTGCAGGGCAGTTTGCTGTGAGGACAGGTACAGTCCCATTAGCTCAGGGACCTCCAAGAAAGCTGTGTGTGTGCATCCAGTGTTTGGACTGGGTGCACAGTGCAGGATGTGACTACTCCAGGGATAACCCCATGGAGACCAGAAGTGCAGGATCACCCTGAAGGAGGTAGATTAGAGAAAGAGGTGATAGCCACTGTGCTGGAGATACACCGCTGTGAGACTTTGCAGACAGACACAACAGGTTCTTTTCTTCTGTCTGCTGTGATGCTGAGCATCTCTGAATATATTTCTAACAGTAACTGCATCTGATACCACAGCCAGCAAGACCAGGAGGTCTCACCAACACCTGCTTCTCCTCTCACAGCATCTCATCCTGCCCACTGGGAGCCTATGAGCTCTGCCCCCATGGCAGTGTCACGAGGGCTGGAACGAGCCTGCCATCAACACCTGCTTGGAGGAACCAATTTAGTGTCTGACCCACCAGCCCAGACCTCCTGATGGATGGAGGTGGTGACCAGCAGCCCTGGAGAGACCCTACAGCTGATTTAGACCTAATGGGAGAGGAGGGAGCCTGGAGCAGCCATGAGGCTCGCCCTGTTTGCCGCTGTTCTCATGTAAGTTTTGGGAGCAGTTTGGGCACATTACAAATACCTTTCCACAATTCAGTTACAAGGTCCCTTGGTTTGAATCTCAGTCTCTCTCAGCTAGCTATGACATTTGTCATTTTCTTGTGACACAAGCTTGTGTGTTGGTACCCCACACTTCAGCCCCTGCAGGGAGCCCTTGTTAGGTAGAGCAGAACTGGACTGAATAAACAACAAACATTTAGGAACCTCAGGGCATGAAAACATGGAGATTCCCTTCCCTAATTTGACTGTACCTTCAGGCTTCCCCTGTAGGCTTGATAGGAGAGAAAGAAAGTGGGGGAGCTGCTTCTTCTCACCTCATCCTTGGATCATCAGGGATGAATGATGGTAGTGAAAGAGGCAAAAAGACAGGATTTTGGTACGAGAGACTCAGGGTTTGGTGGGGAGATCCCAGAAGGATGAAACACATGGCAGGTGGCTCATGGAGGGGGGTAATGGGGACCTGCAGTAGGGAAGAGGTTGGGGTCAATGGGCTCAAGTGAAAAGCCTCCATCATGTGTGCTAGAGAGGTCCAGGGATTGTATCAGAAGTTTGAGCCTGGGGAAAGTAAATAGAAAAAGTTAAAGAAGGATCAGCCTGAAATGATCCAGACACGCAATAAAGTCCCAGGTTGCTGGAGGGGGAGGGAGCGAAATTCCTGCTCTCCTCAAAGAACATGAGTGATTAGCTCTAAAAGCCATGTGCCAGCGCTCCTCCACGGCTGCTGCTGTTCAAGATAAAATAACAGGTCATCTGTTGGAGCAGAGGTCCTTCCAGACTGATGTCTAATTTCTGTGCTCCAGGGGCTTAAGTGCTGGTTCAAAGGTCACCAGGCAACACCAGTCGCTGAGCAAGGATGAAGCTCATTTTCACTAAAAACAGAGCCCGCAGACAAGGACCCTGCACCGAGTCCATCACATGCGGTTGGTATCTGCACAGTCTCAGCAGGGAAGGAGAGGTTTGGAGATCAATAGCCTAGATGAGTGGTGCCAGAGCAGATGCTGGTTGTGTCACTGCACTGAGATAGGGACTTACCTTCACTCACGTAGCCAAAAAGCTTGAAGTACAGACCTGCAAAATAAACCTCAGCAGCTAAAGATAAGCCTGAGGGAAGTCCCTATGGCTCCCTTCCCTTGTGCCAAAACTCTGTGTGTCTTCATCCAGGAGTCACGTTATTGCTGCGTAAACTGCCTTTACCTGCGTGGTGGATGATCTTTGTCCAGCAAAAGATGCAGAATGCTTGCAAGTAAATGTAGTTCTTGCTAAACTCTTCACTCACACACACACACAAAAAAGGCCTTTTTTTTTTAAATGGAAACATTCATATTTCTGGTTTCAAAGGACCTTTCATTTCAGCTGCATGCCTCTGGTTTCTTATTACTGGAATGGCAATAGTTAATAGGGTTAAAAGGGTGAAACACAGTGGGGATAGCAGCATCTGAAGCACAGCAGACAGCCAAGGCCTCTCATGGTGCTTGGCACAGTGATGCCCCTGTCCTTACTGGACGGAGGACTGCCATCAGCTGGACCTAGAGGTGGGCTGCCAGAGAGGTAGAGCAATGAAAAGGTCACACACCGCTAGCATAGAAAACAGATTTTCTTTTTTTTGCCCCACACAACATGGAAAAACATAGTGCAAAATGCACGTAAAGTAAAATGAGAACCCCTTTATCAGCCAGGTAAAGCTATAGGGAGAACCTCTCATCAATTCAATATAATGCTTGTATCAATATGTGCTTGTATTGATTAGATAAAATGGCAATAGTAATTTTGGAAAAATAAACTAAGTAGGATGCTGAGGAACCCGAGACCTGTTTTAGACTCGATGTTAGTCCCATGTTTCACCTGGGCCGTGAATTTCCACCCTGTCCTCTTCACTTATACACCATTCTTCATTTTTCCTCTAACAAATCACATGTTTGCAGACCTTGTTTGCCCTTGGAAAAACCACTGCCCTTCCCCAGAAGGAAATAACCCACAAAACCCAAGAACCAGCTACAACACAACTGTAACACAAAAGCTCTCAGGGACTTGTTGAGGTGCCCTGCAAAGCATTCAAGATTTTAAAATGTTTGCTCATTATAAGCAGGAGCAGCTTTTTTCCATTACAAAGTGATCTTTTTCACAGCTTTCAGCCAAAAGTGTCAAGCAATCAAGCAGCAGTTATGCCTTAACAATTGTTAATATATTTCAGCACCTAATGAATCTATGCAAAAAAGGCAGGTAAAGGATAGAAACAGCCTACAGTTAACTCCTGCCCTGCCCTTGCAAGGATTTTTTATCCCCTGCCTCCCGGTCTTATGTTTTTACTGAGTGGCAATTAATTAAAAAGATCAAGATAGAAGAAAGATGGAAACCTTATTACTGGTGTTATATTTCCATACTAGTTTTGCCCAGGGAAAAAGTTTCCCAGGAGATTAGCTAATAGTTAAGCTATTAAAGGCTTCTAAACTGGAAAGGTTATTTGCAAGGTCAGACAACTTTACTAAGCTGGTAGTTTCAAAATTATCCTGGGTTCCTTTACTAATTCATCGATCAAAATGACATGTTTTAAATTATAGATGAAAATGGAACAGATTTAAGTTCCCGTCATGTAACCCCTGCATGAAAACTACACATTACAAGCCTCTAACCATAGTAATTTTTAAGTGAGAATGAAACATTTGTTCTTATTATGAAGTGCTGATTTACTACAAATTCGCAAAGAGCTGAACCAGCCTTCACACTGAAAACATGCAATCTAACCAGCTTCTCCCAGGTGTTTTGAGCAGTTAATGCAACATTATTCCCCCACTAGCATTAGTTATCTGTCCAATTCCCGTTTAGAGGTAGGGATGCACTTCCATAAGATGGGAAGCAAATACACAGGAAGGAGAGCTATAAAAAGGGCTCTTCTCACGGATTTGCTAACTTAAACCAAAATTGCATGATGGGAATCCAAGGGATCTGCAGGGGACAGCTGAGCTCCTACGACCTGTCTCAGGGCAATACTAAATCCCACCTGGACTCAAGGCAGGTCAGCTGCGTGCCAGGTATGAGAGCTGTGTCCATTGGTGTCCTGGGAAAAATGCTTTGGACCAGTGCCTAGGGCCAAGGGTCTGTTGTTCCCCTTCTGCTTCAGCTTTTGAAGTCTTCCATCTACATCGGTATCTAGATTATCCAGGTCTGATGCCACCTACTAGGGTGGGTGTATGGGGTTTCCAGGCTAGCTCTGTCATTCAGCTTTTGTTCAGCTTTGCAATTATTCTTAATATTAGGACCGCCATTTGGGGATAATTCCAGACTGGGCACTGCAGAAGTTGCATTTGAAATATCTTGCTTTGGAGAGGTTGAGCACCTCTTACATTTGAAGTCAGGTGCAGAGAGGAACTTTTGCTGCCTTGCACAGGAAGTGGGGTAAAAGTTGGGAGGGGTTAAATGAACCTGCAAAGAATTAGTAGGCAGACAGGTCCAACCAGGAGTGGATCACGCAGCTGAAATCCATGCTATGTTTGAGCTGAGGCCATAAACAACCAGTTTTGTTTACAGCTGAGGTTGTCACTGGGTTTTCAGCTCCCTACTGAAGCAAGAAGAGCCAGGCCCTTCATGAGCAGGGCAGAGCTGCCGACCCTGGCTCTGCTGCTCCAGGTTGTCCTCTGCCTGGACTGCTGCCCTGGCTCCCTGTGCCACACAGGTTCTCCTACATCTCTAAAGTGTGGCAGATGATACACACAATGTGTTACTCTGCTGATAGACCAATCTAGGAACAGCTCCAGAGATAACAGTCCCCGTTACAGTCTCTGATGCTGTGAGAGTGGCTTTAGGGCTCCAGGCAGGGGTTTGCAGAGAAGCATGTACTCAGCCTTCTCCAGAAAGCAGGTCCCCCCTATGAAGTATCAGAATGGGCACTAAAAACCAAGTTGTTATTTTGGAAAAAAAAAAAATCTCAAGCATCAAAATCAGTCCTTTAGCACAGAGGCAGATGTCCCCAGCTTAAACAAACAAGTTCCAGCCTCATAGGGAATGCTGGGCATGCCCAGACTGTCAGACCTTGAGGCTTTTCCATCCTGTGCACAACACTTGGAGCTCGCAAGAGCCATGTCACCCGGGGAGCCGTGCTCTCACGGCCAGTTACGTGCTGTCAGAAGTATGCATGCCATTTCATTGCTGACTGCCTTGAATCGTCCAGTTTTGTGGGCAGCAGTGGCAGCGTTGCTTTTCTTTCCATCTGGCCACTCTGTGTCCTCCAGCAAAGGAGTCAGCACTTGTGGCTACAGCTGTAGCAAACCCATATGTCGAAGCTTGGATCATTTTCTTTCCCAGCCAAGGCATCTGGATCTGTGGCTTGTTCAGCTAATTGCCTTGCTGGCAGGGCTGCAAGCAGCTCTGGAGCTAAATAGTCATGAGGAGACTTGGGGAGGAGCTCACCTGTCCTACAGGGCACTTTTCATTCTTTCTTTTGAAAGGATGTGACTCATTGACTTGAATTTCATAGACATATAGTGAAAAATGCTACTGGGTAATAACAACCTCCTTTCAAAGTCTCTGCTATCGTATCCCCTGTTACTTCAAGAATTGCTCCTGTCAAGATAATGTGTTTATAAGTTTTTTTCATCATGAATCAGTTGCAAAATATTCAGGCAGCAGGACATATGGAAATCATATGAGGTTTTACTGCATTACACTTGAAAGTGATCTCTTTAAGAACGCGGGGGCTCACGAGTCGCAGGATGCTGTTTAATGCCTGACTGCTAAGGCATCAACCAGAGGTGATGCATGGGAGGAGGGGAATCCAAAACTCCTCCATCTTTCATCTTTGGGGGACTCACTAAGCTATCTTGGTTGAAAGTCTATTTGGTGCTGGTCAAAAATCTCCCACTGAACTTTTTTCCAGGGAGAACATGGGGTTTGGTTATGTCAACACTATATGTGTTCTCTCAAAATGTTTGTTTTTTCTATCAGAAACTAAAACCCTCACTGGTGAGCAGCCCAGTTCTCTGGATCCAACACCTGACAGGGGATTTGTAACAAAGATGAGCACAGCGTCACCCACCATGGCGACGTCTCCTGAGCTGGCACCTCCCTGCTGCCACAGAGCTGAAAATGAGACATGAATGATGACACGAGCAGATTTCAGGAGTGGGACTTTCTGACCATGGCTGTTCCCACCACTCATTTCTTGCCTGGCACATGCCTGACTGCACAAATTACTCCTTATCTCGCTCCAGTCATGCGTACTGCCACCAAACTCCCTTTTTCCTAGATGGACTCCTCGCTTAGCATCCGTATGCCTTTTATATGGTGTAACAGACCATAGTTTCTCTATTACAGATCAGCTGTAGAACCTGCCCATGGCTCTGATCATTGTTTATATGGTAACTCTGAAGCAGCATACATAGAGGCATTACACAAGGCCGGTTCACGCTTGCTATTTTAATTTTGCCTTTGCTGTTCTGAAGGTAAATGAAGCCTTGCACTCATGCAGGATTCAAGGGGTAAGAAAATGCATCAACCAAGCTGATAGAAAAGCAGTCCAAATCTATGTGGGCAGAAAAGTAATTTGCTTTGCAGAAGGCCTGAAGCAGAGAGGGTGGAAGAAAGAAAGACAGCAAGAAGGAGAGACAGACATCTGCCATGCAGCTCCAGCACTAGTAACAGAAACGAAATGTTTGTTCAGTCCAGAGCACATACTCGTTTACCCGGGCAATTCTGCTGTCACATGCCTCACACCAGACAAAACCATACATCAAAGTTACTGAGCACTTGCTAAGCAGCAAGCATGGCCATTTATCATGTAACGTTACATATACACTATTTTACCATGGAATGCAGTATGTTATGCCGGAACACAGTGGCAGCCACCTCCAAACATGCTGAACGATCGAGTGTTTTTGTGCTGGGGGAAAACATCAGTTAGCTATTACAACGTGACCATCAAACTCGCTTTGTTTCTTATTTAAGTTGCTCTGCTGAAGCTTCATCATTAAAACTTTCCTCACTTGCAATCTCTTTAGTGGGTAAATTGTTTATTTTTGTATTTTAACAGGATGCACTTTATATTAGCATCTTTCTTAATTTCATCTCTGAGATTCACTGGTTCATCTTCTGGAGGAAGAAATGGCTGAGCAGACATATGTATTCTAGTTGAACATCATGAAGCCTGTAAACTGCAAGCTTTCTTTAGGGGACAGCATGTGGGTTATTATTAAACCAGAAAACATATGTGAATAATTGAGGAAAGGGATCCAGCATTTAGCCCAGAAAATGTGAAGTCAGCTTGCTATGAATAACATATCTCTGCATTTTGACCTGTTGCTGACAACAAAGATATTTCACTATTACCTGGATAGCAATGATTGGGTTTTTTTTCCTCCTCTAAATGAAAGCCAGTTGAGAGAAGCTGGCAACAGACAAATGATGCTCATTCCACCCCTGCTTTTACTTAATGGCTGATATCAAGCTCCTCGGCATTCATTGGTGACATTACTATTAAAAGCATATTTCTTATCTGGCTCTTTTATTCTTACAAATCGAGCATGGAAATAAATCTGTGCTGATGGAGAGGTGAGCACGGAGCCGTGGGAGGGAGAAGAGCTGGCCCCGGGCTCGAGTCCACCGAGGCATGCACCTGCCCGGGCTGAGCTTGCCAGGCATCATCTTCACACGGGGAACCACAAAACCCTAATCCTTAAGGAGCCAAAATATGCTGGACTCAACAGGGCAGATGAAAAACCCAAAGGGGCATGTGACACCTCACTGCAGCCACCCAGCCGAGTGCTGGTGCTTTATGGGGGAGGACTGGGACACCCGTATCTGCATGCAGTACTTCATGTGGCAATCCCAGGTGGAGGGACAATGCAGGAGTCCTTGAATGGCAGCAGAGCGTGCTGATCCACTATGCTAGGCACTCCATTCTTGGCAGGAGTCCATCCTGTTAATTCAATATAGAAGTATATTAATGCTTCAATATGTCAATGTGTGGATGCAATAAATAGCCCAGTGCAACATAATCCCTGGCAAGTTATATGTGTGTGTTCTTCCAAGCAGCATTTTGTGTGTGTGTGATACATGACATACAAACACCATCCTACCCAGATCAGGTCTCTAGGATTAAAAATATATGATGAATTAAAATTTCATGTGAAATTCTAGCTTTGGTGAGTATTGGAAAACATTACTTTTCCCTTTTCCCCTTCCTCCCCAGAAAGGCTTTTATTGGAGAAGATGAGTAAATGTCTTTTCCACTATGTAAGAGAGTTTTTTAGTCGCAGGTGTTGCTGAGAAGAAGTGAAATTGCCTTACCAGATTGGTTTAAGGTACTAAAAAAAAATTGTAATGGTTATTAATGCTATACAGGCAAGGTGGGACAACACAGGGAATCAGCTGAAATTTAATGACAAGTGAAAAATGTCATCTTTATTTACATTAACCAAACACGAGTTTGAGGTTATGTTTTGCCTCCAGTTTATCTGAATTTCTCTGTTTATTTTATTATCTGTCCGTCGGGCATGGACAAAGCTTTACGTGATTATCTGGAGTCAGCAAAGACAGACATAACTTCAGGCTTCTTAAGATCTACAGATGTGCTACTTCAGAGTGCCAGCAGTGTGTGCAGACACAATCAGGTAGCTGCCGTGGCAGATTAAGGTATCTGGTGACCAGTTCTAACATTAACAGGAAAAAACCCCCAATCTTTCCTTGTAATGGCATCACCTAAGGACCAAGTGGAAAAAAGACAGAGGGCTGGAAAGAGAAGAAAAACACTGGGTGCCTCCATATTTCATGCCAGTTTGGATATGGCCACGTCTTGTTAATTTTCTTTTTGCAAAGTCCTTAGGTAGGAATATGCTTTATTGTTTAGCCACAGGAGGAGATACAGTGTATCAGAAGAGGAATCCCATCACTCCTCTTACAGGGTGGCCAAAACCCACCCAGGTGTCCCAGGGAGGTGCCGGGCTGCATTTCTCATTCTTGAATTTAAATGCAAAAGTGAAGCCTTGAGGTCTCAGGAGCTGACTGATGGGTGTCTCTGGGTGTGCAGGAGCCACATCCCTGCAGGGACTTCAAAGGCAAACCCTGAGATATTCCAGCCTGTGCCCTGCAAGCAGCCCAGATTAGCAGGGAATAATGTTCCTTTCTCTCGCCTTGCAGGACTCCCTCAGAAATAGTGATATGGTATCAAACCAACAATCCTTTCTTGCTCCATTTTGCTTTCAGCTCTACAAGGACAGCACGGGATGAACTGATCATGTAAGATTGACGAGGCCACCAGGTGAAGTTTGGGTGAAAACCGCTTCCAGATTTGACACCAGCATTGCCTTTATACTCCAACTGAAAGCACGACTTATTGCATGAGCGTAAGTAACTCAGGAAGGTACTAACCACTTTGGAGCCAGGCTCTTTATGCAGTTTTTGGTTGTGATATTTTTCCACTGTGTCTGAGCATAGTTTTAATTTAGTGTCAAGCTGAATCTGAGACTGATAATTTTTATGATTTTTTTACTGAGAAAAGACATTAAGCTACTTACTTTGGCTGCACTTCCTACCCTGCAGAAATTATTTATCCAAGCACAGCAGCAAAGTGGGTCAGGGGAGGAATAAAAAAGAAACTGCCCACAAAAATCTTGAATCCCTTGAAAAAGTTGGATTGAGACTCAAGACACTGGGCAAAAACCACTTGCCTTGTTCTCCATTTCAAAGGAAAGGTGTCAGCTCAGACAGTGATGCGAAAAGGCTGCAAAGTTTGAGCTGCAAAATTCCTCTCCCATGGTTTGTAAGCCTAGCCACAAAGCAGGCAGCAGAGAGAAGGATTCCTCTCTCAGAGCTCTCAAAGGTGCTCTGCCTTTACCTCAAAGGCATGTAAATCCCAAAGAACGAGGTGCTTCCTTGAATCCATGAAAATAAAGTGGAGAAAGCACTTGGGAAAAAGTGGGTGAGCAGCAGCGCCCACGGGGAGGATGTGAGGAGGAGGAGGGGAGAGAATGCTTTTTTCCTGCAGTTTCTACCACAAACTGCTCTTTAGGTTTAATAGGAGAGTCGCATCTTTTCCCAGCTCCCTGAAGTGAGGGGAGCTTTGCCGAGCCCTAGGAGTGAACTGGGACATGCACAGATAGCGTTGGTGACTGTAGGTCCCGCACGAGAAAAATAAATAGCTCAAGTTACAAAAAGAGAGAGATCTAGGAGTGAAACATGAGAGAAGTATGTAGTCTGCCTGACAGCTCCCTGTAGCTCCCACTTAACCATCAAGGGTGCAGCAGAACCTTGGACTAACTCCTTGCTACAGGAAAAGTCACTTCGGTGCAGCTGGGAGGACTGGGAAACATGCTCATATAAAACGATATTTGCAGAATAACCAGAGAAAGAAGAGATTGCACCATTTGTGAAAGCAATCTGTGTGGATGAGCAGGGAAGCACAAGCAATGCTGGCAGCTCAGCTAATCAAGCAGGATCTAACATTAATAAACCAGAAGTGGAGGAAAGGAGATAAGCCCTGGCACGGCTGTTTGCAGAAGGGTGTTTTTCTCACTTCACCAACAGGAATTCAGCCACCCACAAAAAGCCAACATATTTCTCATTATGTTAGCCAATTAAAACCCCAATCTTAATTCTCATAAACTTCAGGTGGTGCCGTACACTGTTATTTATTTCTGCCTCCCGGTGCTGATGAGCGATCCTACAGGACCACAAGCAAGCAGTAAGATATGTCCATCTCCAGTGCAGGCAAGGGAAGCGATTCCAGGGGAACCTGTGGACCAAGAAGATGAGACAAATGGGATTTGCAGAATCACTCTGAGCTGAACAAGGTCTGATCTCACTGAGGTTAATTGGAGCTTTATTCCCAGTATCTGTAGGAGCATAATTACTGGGGGTAGTCCCAGCTGGGGCAGACATGGGGGCTGTGCAGCATCAGGCAGCGTATGCTGAACGGATGCGGCTGGGCAGGCTGGAAGCACTGTCTCCTGGATCCCAGCCCTCAGAGGGAATCTGGCCTTGATTAAGCCAGGAAAGCGCGTTCTCGGGAGTGACATTGCCAGTGACACCCACGGGCTATGCAGGGCATCAGAGACAGACCTGTGAGCATAGTCCACCTCTCCTCACCCTCCAGGAAATGTCTCAGAAGATAAAACTCAAAGTGAAAAAGCTGAAAAGTGCCTGAGATAGTAGGAACAGACCTTCGGACAGGAAAGCGGGTGACTTCTAGGGTAAGAAGACTGGTATTTACACAATAAAATTCCAGAATGACACCAGATTCCCCTGACTGAAGCCAGATTTGTTCTTTCACTTCCACATAAGTCGGCTGTTAGGTTGCTTCTTCTCCTTAGGTGTTTCCATGGCTGCTTAATGAAGCCCTCCCACTAACTCCTCACTTGAAAAGTAGGAATTCAGACAAGTCTGAAGAGCTTGTGGGGAGAAGAAAGATAGCTGAGTGGATCTGGCTTCTCCTCTGATCATACACCATAGACATGCTGGTGGTTTCCATGAAGTGATTAGAACCAGAGGTGAGACCCGTGGGCAAACTGGAAAATATTGTTCGGCTCATCCCACGTGATCTTTCCTCACCAAAATGTTAGGAAACCAAGCTGTGTGGTATGGAGCAGCCTCAGATTGCTCGCAGATGTCAGGATGAAGAGAAGAAGTTCATTTCCGTCTGTGAAGGAAAGGTCACCAAGGAGCACAGCTCATGGCAGCCTCCAGAAGTGCATATGTACCCACCAAACATGACAAAAGGCTGCTATCAGGGACGTTTTCCACGCAGACAGCACATTTCGCAACTCCAACTTGGGTTAGGGTGAGGTTAGGTGTAAGTGCGTACTCAACCTCAGACACCCGCTGCCTTCCAAAACGTTTTTAAAGTCTTTCCCCCTGGTATTTTCAGAGCAGCTCCTCAAGGTGGGTGATTTCTAAAGAGGCTGATTGTGCAAGCAAGTCATGGCAGATGGTTAGAGTGGGAAAATGCACAGCTGGAGGAGCGGTGGGGCTATATATTTTGCAGTGTTTGGACTGTTTGTGAGCATAGCCTGAGTCAGCAGTTTGCATTTTCTCCCAGGCAAGAATAGATATTTAATGCAAACTTTGCCATCCTGTTCTTGTTTCCTGTGTATAAGAAATGACCTGAAGGCAGAGAAGGAGACAATGCAGAAAATTGCGATGCATGAAGGGTACTAATAAGCCAGGAGCATTTTAAAAGGAAGCTTTTCAGCATCTGAATTATTTAACAGCAGAAGAGTTGGAGAAAAGGAGGGGGTTACTGGCTGGCTGTGGAAACAGGCAGCTGCACTGTGGGAGCCAACAGGGAGATGTAGTTGACACTTAAACACAGTGAGGAAGAGGAAGACAAAGACTTTCTGTCTGAAGTGTGTTGGTGTGCACTGCTGTGGGGGTGGGTGATGCTCTGGAGCAGGGTGAGTAGCTGGTGAACAGCTCTACTTGGGCCCGCAGGATTATGCATGCAAGTAGCTGCTTCTGTGCCCGCTGAAGGCAAAAGAGGTCCCATCACCACAGCCCACGTGTATGCTGGGCACCTCTCCCAGCTCCATTTGCAGTGCTTCTCTGCCCTGTCCGTAGGTCTGGACTGGGCTGGACCGGGCTGGACCGGGCATCCCCCATACAAAGGTTTATGACTTTACTCCTAGAGTCGGCCCTGAAGACAGGAGTTCAAGGGTTTTGAAGACTGCAGAGTACTGATGTCTTTGCTATCAGCAAAGCCGTATATCCACAAGACCTTCTTGCTGTGGGTGCCACCTGTCAACACTATTTGTGATATTAATCTTTTCATCCCTTCTCCTTCCATTGCATGCATGAATCTTTTAAAAATCCAAGTTTCAACCAAATATGAATTCTACATTTTTACAGAAAAGTGCTTCAAAAAGCCCGTATACAATGTACAACACCAAATTAATTTCCTTAGCTAGACGTTCCTCTCCGAAAATCAGCTCAGCTTTTTGGGGTCTGACTATTCACAAGGGGTAATGCAGAGCCTGAATCCAAGCCAGTCAAAGCTCAACACCTCTGAGAAGTCAGCCTTGGCTCCTCTGGGAACCAGAAGCTGAACAGGCCACATGAGAGCTACCAGAGTCCTCCTCTGGAGGAGATGCAGAGCTGGTATCTGGCTCACACATGGCTGGGACCATCCCAATGGAGGCTTGCAAAGCCTGGTAGTCCGGACTGAATTTCAGTCAGGGATTCATGTTACTGGAGTCTGGAGCCAGCCTCTTTTGCTGGCTCAACTTCTCCCCATCAGTGACTCCCTCAGTACTTTCCCCCTTCCTGGTGTATGTGCCTCTTTTGAGACTGCCATAGGTAGGGAAATCATCTTCAGATGAATTGCTGCTTGCCCTAAGTTTGTCACTGCTTTGGGCTCATCAGCAGAAAAATGCCTCAATACATTCATCATCATTATCATAATTATTACTGTGATTGCTGCTCATTCCCAGGAAAAAGCAATCCCTGATAAACCATCAGCAAATCTTTTTTTTTTTTTTAAATAAATTATTTCCAACAGGAAGAGCATGCACTTCTTGCTCCTTTGGCCGGTGCAGGCTCGGAGCCGTGTCTATGTGTAAGAGGCACACTCGTACGAGTACCAGCACCAGGCTCTGTATAACCCAAGCGAAAACAGCAAAAGGTAACTGGGAAATAGATGTCAGCAGTGCTTCTAATCATCGCAGGCCTCCTTTAACACATGTTTTTAATTGCTTTAAAAAAAAAAAAAGAAAAGAAATAAAACCAGTTATGAATAATCTAATAAGCTTACCAACCACCTGTGAAACGTGGCTTCCCAGCTGCAGAAAATCAAATGCAAGAATAGAAAACAGAGCATTCTCTGAGGCAACACACATTCACATTAGACGCACGTCATTCCAAAGCCACAGAAGAAAAATGCATTAATACAATTTTTGGCTCACAGCATACATGCCACTCTGTAAGAAGTATCTCGGAGGAGTGTTTATTTAAGGAACACAGAGAATCTGCTTTAAAGTCAAAAAGGTAGAGGGGAAAGATGGAAGAGGGAAACCTGCTCCTTGGCATAATTTCAAATTAAAAAAACTACATCATCAACAAAATCCCACATAGCATTAATTTGAGGGATTGCAGTCCAGCAGGCAAAATTACTCAGGAATAATTAAGCATGTTTCCCTGATAAAAAGATATTTAGGAGTAAGCGTTCAAGCGAAGTTAAAATGCAGAGCTGTATAGGCATGGCTTTATTCAAAAAGTAATTTGTTTTCCTGGTATGAAAAGAGGGTTATGTTCACTGCATTTTGGAGCCACCCAGCAAATATCCTCATGAAGCTGTTTTTCATGGGAAAGAGCTGTTTCACGGAGGGAAAAAAGGTAACATCCTGACATGGAGGGAAAAAGAAGTGAACTGTATTTTCAAGGCTGTTTTGACATGTTTTTCTTCTACACAGAACCAGACTTCAAATACAGCTTCTTAACCACGACAGCTAAATGACCCACCCAGAGAACTCTTTTTCCACAAACAATATAGCGTCGGGAGAAGGAGCCTGAGAGGAAAAGCAAACAGTCCTTAAAGCAACTGCTTTATTTGGATAGTTCTGAACCACTGGCATTGGGGGCAGATTTTAAGTCGGTGGGCGTGAGGAGAGGAAAGCTCATGGTTTTGATTTCAAGTAGCCACATCAAAACCTGTTTTAGAGAAGGGAATGGCAGTATTTTGAAAAATACATCCTTCTTAAGGGGATGTTAGGGAAAACAATTCCATGGCCTGCTGAATGATAAAAGCCAACACATTGGCTTTGGAGAAAAAAAATTGCCTGTAAGTGAGGTTCTTGGATAAATCCAAGGTATACCTTCCCCAGTCACAGCAATACCTTTAGGTGGAGGAAACTGCCACGCACACGTGTTGCTAGTGGGCAGAGAAGGATCAACGAGCAGGACTGGTGTCAAAATGTTGTCCTTTCTTTCCCACCAAATGGATTGCAAACCTGCAATCAGGCACACAGTGTCAGCAAGAAACTAAAACCCAACTGTCCCACCCCAAAGAGACCTGGAGCCCTTGTTATGGATCCATCCGCCCGTCCTGCCCAGGTACCTCTTATCAGCTGAGAGTCCCGAAGTCATTGCTGATGCAGCGATGATGGATGAGACACAAATCTGCATGCTGGTGGCTGTGGGATGGGGTTGAACCATAGTACTGAGAGGGGCTGATGGGAAATTAGGACCTCTCTTGCAGAGTCTTCTAGCCTTTGACTTTGGCTTTCCCGTGCACTCCTCATAACTATATTATAAACCTACTCTGTGGTTTTATTTGGTGATAGTATTTAATTTCCCATGCTAGCACAAGGTTGCATATCCCCCAGATGGCTGCTCCTAGATCCAAAGGAGATTTTCTTATTTTTTGTGAACTACTTTGCACATTTCAACAGGTGAAGAAAAACAAGGCAAAAGAGCAGGCAAAAGAGCAGGCAGTTCTGCATTGCCAGAAGCTTCTGGGCAGGTGGGGGAGGACAGCAAAGAGCAGCAGAAGATGGGTGATATCCCCACCAAAGTACAAGTGTGGCATGGAGGGCCACAGTGTGGCTGGAACTCCAAAGGACCTATGTGCCAGCCTCTTCTCTGACGGGCCGTGAAGTTTCTGGCTGAGGCAGCCAGAGATCAGCAGTGCACTTCCACAAAGGTTTCTGAGGTCTGGAAATGTGTTTTTATTCCGGAGTGGAACAAGAACCAAACTTTTCAAATGCTTCCCCGAAATGGTTTTGGTTTTTTGTTGTTGTTGCCATTGAAACATCTGTTTTCAGATTGAGAAGATCAGGGTTCTCGTTTAGATCCTTCTCTGCTTATAAATTGACCCCAGAAACTCTGAAAACTTTCCCATGGAAATGTTATTAATGGGACTACTTCACTGCAAGATGTTTTGGTTTCAATGAAGCAGCATTTTCCAACAACAATGACAACAAATCTCATTAAAATATTTCAGTGGCTCCAGTCTCCAAAAGCACTAAGCAGTTTTTCAAGCACCTTCAGATCCTGCAGCATAAAACATGCGACAACAAAGTAACATTATTGTCACCCATCAGATAGGCAATAGTACAGTATTCACTTTGCGTATCTGTAATGGACCTACATCAATGGATCCTTGTTTGCAACAAATCTCTTACAAAAACGGGAAAAGGAAAATACCATGAAATACCTCCAGACTCTCAATGCCATTCAGCGAGGATGCATTTTGGTCATTAATCACCCACATTTAGGCAAGCAGTTAGAAAAGCCCAGCTGTTCCAGGCCACAATGCTTTCCTTTATTGCATTAATGTCTTCCTACTAACAAGACAACTTCAACACATGATCTCCAAGAAGGGCCATAATGCCTTGTTCCCAAAATGGTCATTGTGGCATTGTTTCAGATTGAAAAGTTCACAGACTTAATGCCTTTAAAAAGTTCAGCCTAATTATCTTGTGAAGAGTTTTGTACAGGCAATATCTGATTTCAAACCAGCCCCGTGTTTACCCGGCAGCTCGAAGGACAGCGTGGGGTCTCTAGGGACTATGAAAGTGAGCTCTTGTTTACCCCTAAAAACCTTCACAGAAAGCACATGCTGGGAGTGGTTATGGATACCCCCCCCCTCCAGAGATGTACTTTTGAGATGGGGTTGAGTATGGAACAAGCTCTGAGCTTCAAACAGGTGGGAGCTGTCTGATGCATTTAACCTGTGCTTAGTGCCATGTTCTGCTAAAGCACTGACCAAATGACACCTTATTCCTTCCCCTTCCAGTAATATGTAGCACAGAGCTGCTGCATTTCCTCTGCTCATCTCTAATTCAGGCTCTTTTTCCCCATGAATTAGACATGCTGCTACCGGCCTGTTTTTTCCAATACTCACACCCACTTCTCTGCAATGTGGTTTTTTCTGCTTCCCACCGCTTGCCCTCCTACTCACCAGTGTCCAGCCGCACTTGTAGCTCCCAAGGCTGGGCTTTCCCAGAGGATTCAGTGCTGGAAGGGATTCAGGCACTGCTGAGCCACACCGGGCTGCTGAGCACTTCCAGGTAAAGCTTAATGCATATTTTGCTGGATCTGGCCCATGAGCATCCTCCCGCGCAGGACCACACTCCCTTGTCCTCGCCTCGGGGCTGCACGTCAGGAGCTGCTTGCAGCCGCCCCCTCTTTTGGCAGAACCTCTCCCCATCGATGCCTTCCAGGGACTAAATCCGCCGTTGTTCAAACCCACAGCTTTGGAGTGGGTTTAAAATTTCCCAGGACACATTCCTACGGCCTCTAGTTTCCAAACTCTCAGGAATTTGCCACACAAACATGTTCCTTCCCTTTATTTGTTTCTTCCAAGTAATTAGATGGGGGATTGTTTGCTACCTGTCATACCTTGGTTTAAGCCATTTGGGAACAAAGTGAGAAAAGAAAAAAAAAAAGAGAGACTTGCAGTGGATTAAGACTGCTGATTGTAGTAACAAGAGGAGGTATTTTAATGACAGGTTTAAGACTTGCTAAGTAACTGCCATGAGGATTATGAATACATTTTGTAACAGGGTAAGATTAACAGATAATCCTTTTTTTAAAAAAAAAGATGGCGAATGGCTTTTAAAAGAAAAATAAACTACAAAAACACCAAAAGCCTTTGGAAATTCCACATAAGAAAATTTTTCCTTAAAAATATTGACATCATTAAATATTTTCAGGTCAGTGTCCTGGGCAGGATTAAATTGGTGTGTCCTAATGTGAGTAGAACGGTGTTAATTTATACCTCATTTAACTTGGGCATTTTTAAAATGAACTAACAAGCTTCTTGCCAAGGAGCAGCCTGGCATCTTCAGCTGCAGGGAGTGCAGTCCACAAGGAGCAAGCCGCCTTTCTTAGAAAATGAGCTCTTGCTCCCAAACAATGTTGTTATTGATACCTAAATGTCATATGGAAATTTTGAGGACACTTGGGGCCCTTCTCTTTCCTGACTCCACAAGACTTGATCTTAACCCTCGCCAAACTGAATCTCTGACCAGCCATTAGCTTTTGGATTTGACCCTTTCATTCTGTATTCATCGTGAGTAACACAGAAAAGGCTGTATTTTCATTCATTATCAGCAGTGGGAATGTACTGGCTGTAACACCTTCTTCTTGGCTGTACATGTGTGGTTTTGTATCCAAAATATCCATGTAGGCAGATCTCTGCTGACAATGAATGAGTTTCTGAGCGGGTTTTGGAGCTCTGCAAAACCAGCTGAACACTCAGATGCTTGTGCTTGGTGAGGGATGTGGTCGCTCAAGACATCTGCCAGCTGTAACGCAAGGCCAGCATCAACGGGAAGGACTATGTCTATTCTCTGGCCAGCAGAAATTGGAACTGATTTCCTTACTATCTTTTCAAAATGCCTTTTATTCCAGTACAAAGAAGAGTATAAATTTAGAAATGAGTTAAAAGTGTTTTCAGGAGATGTTATAGACTCTCTCAGTTAACTTGAAGCTGAGCTTCACTGGGTCTGTTTTCCAACTGCAAAAGCAGGGAGCCACTGGATGCAGCAGGTCTTGGAGTCCATAGCAGGAATCTCTGGTCTAAAGTATTTCTGAGCAATGCCTTTGCAAATAATAAAATCTTTTTTCCAAGAGGGAAGTACTGACATTACCATACCTTGTGAGGTGCCACACCTCAGTAGCCCTTCACTTAAAAGCCGCAGAAATAAAGCACTTGATGGAAATAAAAATAAGAATTAATAGATCATTTTTGGTAGGAAGCATCTTATTAGCCTTTTACTCTCACTCAGGAGAGAGAGATGAAGATCACTGCCTGTCACATTGCAGGATAAATCCCACCCTGCCAAAGGCTTCACACATGGATGGGTCTTTTCGCTATCTCAGGCACAAAGATAGGACTATGTTGCTGCTGTGACATTAAATTGCATTTTGGGGCTGCAGAAGGGCTTTCTAAGATTACAGACAGACAACTGAAAGCAAACTGATTTAAATAAGGTAGGAAATGGAGCTTAAAAGGACAAAACAGTCTGGACATAACCTTCCTCAAGGCCCACTGAAATCAGTGCAAGCTATTTCACTTACCGGGACAGGTTTTGCAGCAAGCTTGTGGTTAAGTGTCCAGTTTTGGTCTTTGCTTGGTCCATGGCCAAAGAGAAGCAAAAACTGCTTTTTCTCCTAGAGAAGCAGTTTCTTGCCAAGTATCCCCACACAAAGAAAACAAACACACAAGAAGGCACCATCACAGATACCTAGGGAGATAAGCTGCAAAAACATGTGCTCTGGGCAAAAGTGCAAGGTGCAGAATGTGAGTTCATGATCTACATGTGTTCTTCACTTTGCTTTGTTTATTTTCACTCGGTTTTGATGTGTTAAGTTAAGGGATAGTTCATGGCCGTAAGTCATCTTCTTGCTGTTGGAAGCCAAATAGTGGGAAGCAGGTATCTTGCACATCAGAGGCCAGCTGTTTCACAGGAATACTTCAAATGACTGGATCAAGAACATGAGTCGTTGTTCTGTGGCTTAAAATGTTGAAGTAACTCCAAAGTTTTAGGAACAAAAATTGCCCTAGGTCTCAACTGCAAATTAGAAAGGGATGAAAATATCTGTTCCTCAAAGTGCTTCAGTTATTGAGATCATTAAACTACTGGGGCTGGGTCTGAGTTTCCATGATCCTTTGTGGTACAGTTCCTGTTCCAAAGGCTTTGCTTGGAGCAGGACCAGCCCATGCAGCACACATGGTGGTAAGTCTGAAAGGGCGAATCTGGCCCCGTGGTTCAGGGGAAGGAGGGGAAAGATGACACTCCTTTACCTGCCTCTGGCATGTGGGGAGCAGAGACATGACCTAGCCCAGCTGTGTCCTGACAGATGGCTGTGGTGGTCCCCTCTCCTACTGCCATTGAAAGGGGAAAGTCTCCTTCCCCCATTGCTCTTCTGTCCCAATCCTTTTTCCTCCTCTGCTCTCCTGTGCTTCCATATGCAATAGACCACGCTTGGCCACACTTTGCTTTCATGCTTATCTGCCCCTTCATCAGCTATTTGCATCCAAGGTGGGTGCAAAAAATGATCCATCCTTTCCCAGCTAGATATTTCCTGCTAAATCAGTGAGTCAGACTGGCTCCTGAAGCACTGAAGCTCTGTGTGCAACACAAAGAGGTGGAAAGTCTTGTGAAGGCACAAGCAAAGGAATCATGTAATTTGGAGAAGAGCTTTCAACACGTACAAACGGACAGTTGAACATTTTCCTTTACCTTTTCGGAGACATCTTTTCCCATGCAGCAGTTGGCTGCATTATAAAATTAGTGCAGTACTGATCTCTAAGTGATCGCAAAGACACCTTAAAGAATTTTAGATAAAGTCATGAGGGACTACACTGCACCTCCAGCATTCTGGCTGTTGGTGTCTGAGAACCAGCATGTGTTTTTCTGATGGATGTTTTCATAGAGCTGGTGATCAGAGAATCATAGAATGATAGTTTGGGTTAGAAAGGACCTTTAGAGGTCATCTAGTCCAACCGCCCCGCAATGAGCAAGGACATCTTCAACTAGATCAGGTTGCTCAGAGCCACATCCAACCTGACCTTGAATGTTTCCAGGGAATGGGGCATCTACCACCTCTCTGGACAACTTGTTCCAGTGTTTCACCACCCTCATTGTAAAATATTTCTTCTTTATATCTAGTCTAAATCTACCCTCTTTTAGCTTAAAATCATTACCCCTTGTCCTATCACAACAGACCCTGCTAAAAAGTTTGTTCCCATATTTCTTATAAGCCCCCTTTAAGTATTGAAGGGCTGCAATAAAGTCTCCCCGGAGCCTTCTTTTCTTCAGGCTGAACAACCCCAACCCTCTCAGCCTCTCCTCATAGGCGAGGTGACAAGGAGAACTTAGGCAGCAACAGCAAGACAAAGAAAAATCAAACTTTCTACAGAATTTTCCTTTGCCACAGTGAAAAACCTGACTATACATGACTCACAGCTGTTGACGTTTAGAGTCCATCGTCCTTGAAGTGTAGTTACTGCTGAAGGCGTAAACTCTGTGGGTCATCACAACCTGGCTACTAGTACCTCTGGCAAGTGTGCTGTCAAGCACCATGCTAAAAGCAGCAGCAATCAAGGCTACAGGATGATCAAATAATTTCTGTTGTGTGTTTCATTGTGATCACCATTTTTATCTTTGGTTTTGTAACAGAACATTTAGGGAAACTGGGGAAACTCCTGGAAGCCAAAATCATGTCACAGTGCTGGGCTGCACAGACAGTGGCTGGGAACCCAAATATTGTCCAGTGTGTG
>VYZV01022637.1:308456-324144 GCA_013401275.1 Pandion haliaetus
AAAAAAAAAAAAACCCAGAAATAAACAGTGAAATTCTGAATTTGTTATTTATGGGTTTCATAGCTTCAGCTATTCTCTGGCAGTGTTTCCAAGTGATGAGGTCCACCAAAGTTTACCATGAAGATGACTTTCCTCATAAAATTCCAGAACTGAGATACTCATTCCTGGTTACTCAATATCCAGTTCCCCAAGCAAGAAACAGAGGGTTTAAATCATCAGTAGCACACTGGGACTTCAGAGAAATTAAGCTAAGCAGTTTTTTAACACGCCTCAATCACCAAAAGAGTTTGCATAAAATGCATACCAATAATGAATGCTTTCACAGACTCATCCATCATTGTAAACAGGGATTGAATTCATCTGTTAATTTACTTCCAATGAATAACCCGATCTGTTCAGAACCAAAAAAAGGTCTCACTACGCTGTTTTTCTCAGCCATAGAGTATTTCCCATTTACATCCACCACAACTCGTTGGTACCTACAATGCCAATGAAACCACCATCAGCCACATTGCTAATGCACGGCTTACCATCAAGGTTGTAGCTCTCCTGTATGTTTTCCCAAATCCAATTTAAAGTCATAACGTACTTTATTAGCTGCAGACAGAATATTTAAATTCAAAATATTTTTTTTAAGTTTCATCTTTTGAAATGGCAATTGGCAATATTCAAGCCACATGTTAGCCACTTGTTTTTAGGATAGAGGGTGTACCTTAGTACAAACCTTTCTCTGTTTCTTGAAAAAACAACAATAAAACACCCTTTGCCTTTTATCCACATCTGGCTGCAGCAAAAACAGTGACCCATGGAATTCAAAATTTCATACTTCAGTGCTGCAGGCAAAGTCCAGAGGTTATTCTTGCTGTGTTTGTGAAAGATGTAGCACTGTCAGAAGGAGAAGTGCTTATTGAAAAAACACATGGGGTTTCTGTTTCCAAAAAATTATGGATTTAGTCAGTGATAAGAGACTTTTTAATGCTCTCTAGTCATTCATGGGATTTAATAGGGAACGGCTCAGTTAATTGCAAGACAAGAATAAACAGTCCATGTCAGATATTATGCATGGAGAGTGCCACCACCACAGCTCAGCTGATCTGTGGTGCAGAAGCAATACCTCTCCAAGGGTCTGCAATTCTAAGAAGACTGTTAGACATAAATAGTGAAATAATAGTAACCTTGAATTTAACCTTATGCTAAAGATGTTGTGATATCATAATGACTCAAGCTTCCTGAAAATTCAAGGAGGGAAGGAGTTATCAGGTGGAGGATGATGAATTTAAGCCATTTTCCCAATGCCACCATCCGTAGATCATCCTTCTGCATTCCTGAAGACTGTCAAGTAGAACTTAAATTTGGTCTGAATTGAGAAACTGGGAGTCATCCTCAAATCCATCAAAGCTCTTATTTCGTCAGGCAGCCTGCTATGGTTACTATAAACCATACTTGTGAGCAGTATGAATCCAAAGACCACCATTGTTATTTTATCACCCCTTTAACTTATTGCTGGAGGTGCCCAAAATCATCACTCATGTTGCTGCCCTCTGGTGAAAAGGTTTCCCCACTTGTAAAGTTACGCTTTTTTGTGGGTGAGAAAATACAGTTGGGTGAACATAACTCTGTGGGAACAGAGATGTGAAAAGCCTCTGTCAGCCTCACCATTCCCAAATGAATTTTCCCCCATGTAGGATATAGATAGATGATGGAGCAGTAACGTAGGCAGCTGTCCTTTGCTGCAGTGGGTTTCAGGTTCCTGTCCTGTGGGAGAGGTTGTGCTCCAGGAGCAGCATGGAGCAATGCTAGCATGAGGTAATCCTCCCGCCTTTAGCAGGTAGGGAGCCTCCTCTGCTCAGCTACTCTGGAGGATCTAGAAGAAAGGCTATTGCAACATGACTGATGCCCCCACTTCTGTACTGTAATGAGCCCTCTGTGCAGGAGCGACAGGTTAGGAAATGTATTTCTACACAGTAAATACAGATCTTTGGAGACAGCTGCAACCAAACCTCTCTTCTATTTATTTTCTACTACTGGTGTGGGAAGAGGCAGCAAAGCAGCAGCACTGGCCATGGTCAATGACCTGGCTCCCAGGGCAGCCCGGTCTCTGTAGTGTGGCATCTCTGTGATGCCAGCTTGTGTTGGGGCACAGCAGCACAATGGCAGAGGACAAGGAGCTGCCCAACATGAGCAGGTCCATGCTGTGCTTCTCCCCAGTGTTTCTGCTGCAAAAGCAGCATGCTGCTCCTTCGAAGGGAAATGTCTGATTCCCAAATCTGGTTTTGGCTGGCATGCAAATCCCATCATCTTTCATGTGTGTGTGGGGCGGGGAGGGATGACTTTACAACTTTAATGATTGCAGAAAGATATTCATCTGCCAGTAGGACCTTTAGGAAGCACATTTCCTTCTGCCTTGCATGTGATTCTGAAAAACATTTGGTTGACATCTTTCTTTGAAGCTTCCCAATAATCCTACATATCTACAAAACCCGAACAGCAAACCATTGGCAGAACCACAGTTTCACAATATTTTGATTAAGGAACAACTCGTCCTCTCTGCTTTGATGCTTCCCTGTCTGTGTTTCCTGGAGGCAGGATTTCAGCACTGAGAAGGCCATTGGATCTCATCCATTTAAAGGGATGGTGGTTCCACTTTGTAGCTTGAGTTCAGGAAAACACCCTGAAAGCAAGGTATGAAGCAGGTGTTTAAATGCTTTCCTTTCTTGGTACAGACTTAAGGGTGTTTAAGTCCTTTCCTGACTTATCACTGTAAAATCTCAGCAAATGCCATAATAACTACATTGAACATGCTTCAAATAGATGGAGAATAAGGATAGCTAGCATGCTTTTATGTTTGCATGTATGTGCTTACAAAACATTATGCACTACAATAACCTTCGGAATTCAAACATTGACAAATGGAACAAAATAAAAGTAAAAACACCAAGTAAAAACCGCTTTATATATATAGTGTCATTGGCCATCCCTATTAGAAGGAAGGTCTGAGTAATAAACTCCCTATTATTTCTTTTAAACCCCAAGCCAAGTAATTCACTATAACATATTAGTCATATGGGAGCTATAGTAGAAGTATTTCTTTCCATTTGGATTGCCTAAGAGTTAACCTAGGAGAAAGACAGAGCATACTGATGACACCAAGCCCATGTAGATAAGTATCATATGCTTTCCAACTCCATCACATTTGGTTTATATCAGCAGTGCTAAATTCCTTCATAATTCCCAAAATTGCATTCCAACTGGTTGACATCCACATTAGCTGGATGTTAATCCAGTTAAAAATACATGCAAATTTTGAAAAGAAAATGAACTCATACGTGCTTGGAAAACAGACTAGTCCCAGTTTGCTGCCTTTTGGGAGACATCAGCAGTCTTTCTTCCCCATTCTTTTCAAGACCATTTGAGAGGTTGCTTGAATAAGGTATTTTAAAACACAAGACCAAAGGAAAATGCAAGAGGGGAGATGACTCACCACCTTCTCTGAAGGTCACCTTCATCTCACCTCCAAACCAGGTCCTGTGATTTGCACAGCAAGCCAAGGGGAACGGGTCTCTACCGCACACATTATTACATGGATTCCCGCTGCAGCTACAGCGTTGTTCCAGTTGCAGAGAAATGTGATTAATGAGAAAAGCTTTCCTGGCGCATTACCACTGTTTCTAAAAGGAAATGTAATCAAACTGATATTCTTCCTTTCTTTTTCCCCCAAGATCTGCTTGCCCATCCGTTTAGCCATACTCTGTTTCTAGGGTTATCTATACTAGCACCATCTGGTGAGTCCCAGAGATATTACAGGCTCGTTAGGCAAGTCTTAAACTAAGAGAGGAAGCACCAAAGGTGCGAGGGATATTTGCTCCCACATGGGCTCCAAGGAGAAGCTCCTGGTGATGACAGATGAGCCTGGTCCATGCAGCACTTGCCCCCCAGCCTTATTTACTTGCCCAGTTTGCTCCCCAAAGCCTCTAGGCTTCCCATGCAATAATGCACAGCAGCATTTTCATAAGCCTGCAAGGGGGCTGGCCCATGCTGGGTCAGAGTCTGTGTCCCTGATTACAAGTGCTTTAATGTCCATTTCCCCACTCCTTTGATCCTGTCCATGGCATGCAGAAGAAAGGAAAATCTGGCTTTTGTCTGAAGCACATTTAACCCCGCTGCCCAGAAATGGGACCTTGTCAGTCAGTGGATTTCATGGGTGGATGAATGAGATCACAGCAGTCTTCAGTTCATTAAAAATAAAAGGCCTTCCTAGCTCTTGCTTTAGATCTATTAGGAAATTAATGCATTTAATGTCAGACCTTAATGGCAACAGAACATGGTATTATTACTTTTATAAGACAAATACAAGCAGTAGCTAAATAGCTCATCAGCTCCCGAGCTGGGGTGGGTTTCAGATGAGCTCCTGTTGCCCAGCAGGTATGAAATCCCCGATAATAGACCACAGATGATACCACTACAACCAGGGGTCGAGTGGGTGTGCTGCTAAATTGGTCTGCAGACACCAACCTGGACGTTAGGATCACATGTCCTTGTGTCCAGCCAGGATTTTCAGAGGAGTTTGATGTCAGGAGCAAAGCCTGGCCATTTCTTTTTTTTTTTTTTCCCACTTTAGGGACTTCCAGAATCCAGCCTGATTTCCAAACTTCTGTAGGTACTTCTTCTTTAAAGAAATGAAGCATTTGTCAGAGAAATGCCTGTGTCTCCACATCTCTGTTTATAACAGATGCTGATCAAAGTTTGAGCTATGCTGAGATAGTATCCCAGCAAACCAGTGATGTTGTTAAGCTGGGGACTAGTGCATTCAAATATAGTCCTCCAAAAACCTGCTCTGGCACTTGTTATGGGGTGGGGGCGAGGGGTCTGCAGCATAGTATCCCCTCCTGTGAGTGAATTGTGCCAGAAGTGGGAGGGAAGAGATAAAATTGGGCCCTCTGAACTTTTAGTGCTGAGATTCAGAGGAAGAAAGACTGATAGCCTGGAGTCGTGTTATCTGCCACTCTTCCAGGACCCATGTTCTCATAGGCTGCGGGGATGGACAGAGCAAGCTGGCTTTAAAATACATCCATGATGTGGTGTTAGTTTTCCCCTCTCCTGAGTCTATATTGTTGCATGATCTCACATATCCACTACCACAGACATGAAGGGCAATGCTGATTTCAAAACAGGGGCAAAACAACAGGCTTATTTCTGGGGCTTAACAAATTTTCCGTTCAAGTCCCACCAGAGCCACCACACTGCGCACTTGAAAAGCACCAGCAGCTCTCCCCACACTTGGCAGTGCGCTGCCAGTTCACATTGTATTCAAACAATCACAAAAATAAAATAAAACCCTCAGCAGCAGCCAGAACCAAAGGTTATTTCCTCGCTTGTGCCAGGATCACTGCATGGCAAGGATGGAGTTTCCCTATACTAAACTCTTTGCCAGTGTCAAGATGTATGAGCAAACAGCTTGCTACCAGGAGGAAAACTGGGGAAAACCAGAAAAGCCTCCGTGGTTTGTCTATAATAAACAGGCTGGAATAACCTTTGCGACAGATCTGCCCATCTGAAATTTCCTGGCTTAATCGCTGCATGCTGTGTGCACCCACGGGGAGTAAGCAGCTTCTTCCTGACCTGCTAGCTGATACAGTCATCTAACAGATAAAGAGAAACCCAGGTATATGCAGAAGTTAAAGCCGGAGTTAAAACATTTCCAGCCAGAAAACAGATGTGGTTTGAGCCATGAGTGTATTTACCCGCTGGGGCTCTCCCAAGGGATGTGGTTGACTCTTCACTACTTGAAGATTTCTGATCACAATTGGGTGTCAGTCCCAGAGCATCATTACACTCCTGCACGTGGGCTTGACACAGCACTGCAGGAGATGTAGAGAGCGAAGAGCAATCCCTTGTGATCCTAATATAGACAGCTCTAGAAGGGATCAGACCTCAGAGTTTATGTCTTGATATGTCAGCATTGAATTAAGCTGGCATTCAAATCTTCCCAGTAAATCCAGCAAGTGTTAACATTTATTGATGTTAATTAAGATGCTGAATGTATGACTGCAGAAATGCTATGGTTATGCAAGCAAAACTGAGCCTGGCACTATCCAACAGGCTTAAAAGGCATGATGCCTAATCCTTCATGTAGTTCTACCTGCCGTGTCTGAATCAGGGTGAAAGGAAGGTGTCTGTCAGTGCTTGCTTTCTGCGCTCACATATGTTTTTCGCTGACACAGAGACAGCATCACATCTCTCCTGTGTGCTTTAATTACAAATAGTTAAAACATCTGATTCATACTTAGCCTAATTATATTAATCCTAAAACAAATAATCCCAGCTCTTATGTTGTCAGGGTGTAATTCTGCCATTATTTTGAAATCACAGAAAACGGAGCTGGAAGGGCGCTCGCAAGGTCACGCGGCATGACTGGGTGCCAAAAGCTCTCCGAACCCTCCCCACAAGGCAGAGGTGGTCTGTGCAGCCACCTTCGCACCAAGCAGCAGTGGGAAATCCACAGCCTGACCCAAAACTCCATGCCAGAGCATCCCTACCTTTAACCTAAATGTCTTTTGCTACAGATTAAGCCTGTGATTTCTTTCCTCATTCATCAGTGGACAGAAAACCAGTTTATTCATGTCTTCTCTACTTAAATATTTGAGTTATAAAATCATGTCTTCCCCCTCTGTCCTCCCTGCTCAGGACAGCATGAGCTCAGTTCTTGCCATCTTCCTGCAGAAATCACATTTACTAGACCTCTTATCATCCTTTGCTGCACTCTCTCCAGATCTTCCTTGAAGTCTGGATCGCAAAAGCTGGACTGTTCACTGCACCCGAGGCTTTGCCAGCCCCAAGCTGAGCAGAAGGGATATGCATCTGCGGGTGACGGATAGACAAGTATATGACACTTGGGTTTACACACTCCAGAGCGCTTTTTGCATTTTATACAAGTTGTTTGGCATATTGGATTGTCTGTATGTTGTTTCTGGGACAGTCAGCCCAGTCTGTGGCCCACTTCAGCCCTATTCTGCAGCGGGCTCCCAGTTCCTTGCCCGCTCTCCCCACCTGTCCCAGGGAAGTGCCAGGGTTTGCCTTTTCCATACTGAACTGCATCCTTTTTACTTCAGATGGAGCCTCACTTTGTCCAGATCATTAGGGGCTGTAATTTTGTCTATGAAAGGGCTTATAATACCTTTTACCTTGTCATCACCTAAGCATTGTTGTTTGAAATTATTCTAGGTACAAGGGAATTTTATTTTGTTCTGTTGTTATTGGTTTTTTTAATAAACCAATAAAGAGAAAACCCAAACAGACACCTTCTGGCTTTCCAAACCACCCCAAGTGCTGAACGTCGACATACCAGTGACAAGGGTAGTTTTTCTCAGAACTTATCCAGCACCTCCAGGCTTTGGCTTCCTCTGATGGAAACACTGGAATAAATGGTTTTATTTATAGTAGTTCATTATTTCCACTTTCTTTCCCAACTTTTACACACTCTGAAAAGATTTGGACACATTATTTGGGAGACAACTCCAGCCTGGTTTTTTATTTTACCCAAATCTGTTTGTTTGCTGTTATTTAAGTGCTGTGCTGAGCTGGTGTAGTATAAAACCAGGATAAACCCTAAAATGAACTGCAATGCCTTCATAGACATTTTTAATTTTAATTTAAACAACTCACCAGAATGGGGCTGGCCAGACCTAAAAGTTTTCTCTGCTGCTTTTGGAGCTACCTCAAGTACAAGGGCGGTTTTGGTACAAGAAATGGTATTTCAGGTCAGATGAATTTCTAAGTTTCATGACCTGGGCTGAACACTGCATGAGGACCTCTATGCAATGCCGTTCTTTAAAGCTCTCCTGCAGAGGTTGGGATGAATTTGGAGCACAGAGTGAGAGCAGAAGACTTTGAAAGTGACAGAACATAGAGCCAGCTATGACATTAGAAGCACAATCAGGGAGTAAGTGTTTGGAGAATGAGATGTTTAAAAATAATTGCAGTGTTGTGCTCTCTGAATGATTAGTCCTGACGATAAGAAAATGTGCCTTATTTCAAGACTGGGCTAACCCTGAGGACTTAGGGCTGTTGCAATATAGGGCCCCATTCTCCCTTGATGAGCATTAGGATGCAGGAGGACTTCACCTCTGGGACAAATTGGCCCCATGTGTACACAGAAAGACAATAGTCCTTGGTTAACACAGCAAAACCCACCCAAAACCCTGAGAGTTTCCAGACCCTGGTCAAACACCTCCTGTGCACTGCCAAAGAAGATCTCAAACCATCTGGGGCTCTGAATCAATTTTCTTTAGCTCTCCTGCAACCATGAGGGCACTAAGGTTGTGAAGAGCTTCACAGCAAGGGCAATAATTTCTGAACCTGCTTTTAAAATAAAATTAGATCTGTTTATGAAAGGGGCCACGTGAAGTGCCATCATGCAATGGACCTTGTGATCCATCCACCAGGCAGCAGCAACACTAAATCAACATCTGGTAAGAGAAAAGTAAGGAAAAAAAGTAAATAATAAAATACTACTCATGTGAATCACTGCTACACTGTGGGGCTGAATACACAGAGGAGTAAATACACATATTACACAATATTGCATTCAAAAGAAAGAAACTCTTCCAAAACTGTTGTGGTTTAACCCCAGCCAGCAACTAAGCACCATGCATCCACTTGCTCACTCCCCCCCATCCAGTAGGATGGGGGAGACAATCAGGAAAAAAAAAGTAAAACTCGTGGATTGAGATAAGAACAGTTTAATGGGACAGAAACGAAGAAAATAATAATGATAACAATAATAAAATTACAATAATAATAATAAAAGAATTGGACTATGCAAAACAAGTGATGCACATTATAATTGCTCACCACTCACCGACCGATGCCCAGTTCGTTCCTGAGCAGCAATCCAACCCGCCCTGGCCAACTCCCCCCAGTTTATATACTGGGCATGATGTCACATGGTATGGAATATTCCTTTGCCCAGTTTGGGTCAGCTGCCCTGGCTGTGTCCCCTCCCAACTTCTTGTGCCCCTCCAGCCTTCTTGCTGGCCGGGCACGAGAAGCTGGAAAGTTCTTGGCTTAGTATAAACATTACTTAGAAATAGCTGAAAACATCAGTGTGTTATCAACATTATTCTCATAATAAATTCAAAACATAACACTATACCAGCTACTAGAAAGAAAATTAACTCTATCCCAGCTGAAATCAGGATTAAAAAAAAGCCACCACTGGAGCTAGTGGGTTACAGCTAGGCTTTGCAGAGCTGTGTCCTCTGTATCCACAGCACTGAGTTGCAGCATACACGTCTCGGCATCTGTTGTGTGTGTTATTAACCCAAACTGGAGCAGATCCCAGCCAAACTGATCTGCTTTCCTGGCTATGTATGAGAACAAGCCAAAGCTTAACAAGCACTTACCGCGGTTTTGATGTACAGCCATAACCCAGGTTTGCCTGATTTGCAAATCTGAGTGAACTCCTAGCTGGACTGGGATAAGTCTCATGTTTCCCACCACCCAGCAATAATACTAATCCACTTTGAAAGCTTCAGTCCTTACCACCCGAAAAAATTCAGCCTTGCGATTTCGTTTTTTCTCCCTTTGTGCCATAATAGTATATCACAGAGCTAAAAGCAATATTTGTTTCCAGGAAACAACAACAAAAAGTCTTCATTGAATTAATTAATTCCATATATCTGAAAGGACATTCATCTCTAATGCTAATTGATGCTAATTGATGAGCAGCTCAGTGAAACCTACTGCCACCACAGCTGGCACAGCCTTCTGGGCTGGCATTTCTCCTGGATGGTCCCTGTGCCTTAGACCCCATCAATGCTGCTGGAGCACGTCACAGCTAAAAGAAAGGAGACCCTAAGTCCTGGAAACATGTACATGGAGAGAAGTCCCTGCCAAGCCACTTGAGTGCACCAGCGCTGGGCCCTCACCTGCCTCAACCCTGCCTGGGCTTCTCCGCGTGGCAGAGCAAACAGCCCAGGTAAATGCAAATGCTAAGAGTGAAGCTGTGTTTTGGGATTCATCAAGGTGAGATGCTTTTAGGGTGATGTGAAAAACTGATCTACACATGGAAGCATGCATAGGAATAGAGATTATACCTGCAATTATATCAGGTAGGAGAAAAATGCAAGGCAAAGAGCCAAGATCAAGAAAAAAAAAGTCTCTGTGGTATATTATTGTGCACTCTGTGGTATATTATAGTGCAATTAGCTATGTGTGATAGGTAGCAGGTGAGGATCTAGCTTGCTATGAAATGCTGTAGCAAAGAAACCCTAAAAGCCCAGTAAACTGTTCCCATATGAGAGTCCCTAAACTCCAAGACATGACCCATGTTCTGTCTTCAAAGATACATCTGTGGAGTGCACAAGTCTTTTTTCCTCCGTCACCATGCTTGAAAAATCCCCACTCATGCTGCTGTATTAAGCCAGTCACAATGCGTTCATCAGGAATGTGTTTTCATGCTGTCTTCTTACATGGGAGAAAAGCATTTTTGGGAGGCCAGGAGCATGGCCTAGGACTGAACATGGCATGAGAGCAGTCCAATAACAGAAGGCACAAACCCACATTGCTCCACCACTAAATAATCTCCCGTACCACTGGGGATTCACTTTTCTTCTAACCACCCCCTAATTAATGCAGTTAGGCACTGCTCTAATTCCATGCCTGCATCACAGTCCGAGCCTAAGCCTGCTCCCACAGACATCAGTGGCAAACCTGCCATTTATTTCAATAACAGCAGGATTGGACCACAAATATCCACCTTCACCTGACCTTCAACATGCAAAGGAGTTAAAGCTTCTCTGTCTCTGGTTTTGCTCTTCTCCTTCCCCTGCCAGAACTTGTAGGAGGCCAAAAAAGTTGCACCTTAAATGCCACCAAGAGCTGCTGCAAATGCTGTGCATAGCCCTCAGCATGAGAAATGCATGAAGGGCATTTTAAGAGAGGAATCATATAACGAAAGTATAATAAGGAGTTTCCAAAATTAATGACATGGACCCAGAAGCGTGCCACATTTTCCAGTGATGCACCTCCCATACTCTATGGAAAACCAGCCCGAGTCCAAACTTTGCCGCTTCTGCTTTGATGTGGGTGATCGGTGTGCCCACAATTTCTCGCTCCTGCCCAAGCACTGCTGTAGATTTATCGGGGCAATCTAGTACTACTGAGTCATAGCATTCACCTATCTCCCCTTTACTTCTCCCAATTATATACTTTGAGGAATCTCGCTGGCTTCGGGTCGCAGCAAGTGTGCTTGTGGCAGCAAGGGAAGATGGTCGAAGCCCCAGCTGTGCGTTTTCAGGCACCCGCCTCTCAGTCCCAAATCCAAACCACGTTTCTGTGACCTGATGCCCTGGTATACAAGTTTACAGTCTTCTCTTAGCTTTTTTTTCACTGTTTATAAATATTTGCAGGATTGAGTATAATAAGCAAATCCATCCATTTTCATAATTCTGGTCTCCCACTGAAGGCGGGGGTGGGGTTGCATGGCTGCAGGAAGATCCTAACTGTTCTTTCATTTGAAACACCATCATGAAATTAAATGTGTTTGTTGAAAGAACAGAGTCCAGCAATCTCCACGAAGGCAACTCGTTAGGGCCAACTTGCCTTTCTCAGTGGTATTGACACAGAAGAACTTGAACGAACTCAAATTGTGGAAAATTGATGTGAATTCTGTGCAACTGTCGAACAAACTGACTTTTAAAATGGGTGGTTTTCTTCTTCCCACAAATGGCATTTTTTCTTCTCTAAAATCATTCCCACTGAAATGTGCTTGGTGTTTAATAATAGATGTATTGCATATTTAAAAGCAGCTGGTTTACTTAAATTAGTTCTACTGAGCTTTACCAAATTTATAACAAATATCTCAGTACTTTGTTGTTGAATGTAAATGAAACCAAGAGTGTCAGATTCTCTGCCCTGTTGCAAGAAAAGGGAATAAACACAGTCAGAATCAGGCCCGAAGGTTTCTGATATATTTAAGACATTTTATGGCTAGATTTTCCTCTCACTTCTTCTGGTTTTTGCACCTCAGAAGCCAGGAAAGAAACATCTTTGTAAGAGAGAGGAGATGAAGCCTGGGTTAAAGAACCAGAAACCATTTATTCCCAGTCTGGCAAATGACCCCAGAGTATATGGTAAAAAGTGTGAATAAAATGACACAGCCCCCCTCACCAGAGACTACTGAGTCTGTTTATTTACTCAGCTTATACAGTCCTTATTTTATACTTGGATGCATATGAATAACAACAAAATTTTAAGCCTGTGCCAGCTGGTTTGTTTAAGACTCCGACTACTTGTACAGGAGCATGTTGAAAGGCGTGGAAATAGGTTCCCATGATGAAGCCAACCCACCCACCAGTCCCCATCGGGGAGCCTTGGCCCCTCTTACCCCAACCTCATTTCCTAATGAACCCTATCCTCTATTTTAAGCACTCTACAGATGATGTTAAGGCACTGAAAGGGCTTTACACAAATGACCAGATATATTTTCATAATTTCCTTGTGTTTTTTAAATGATACCTCCAATAGATCTACCATGATATGAACTGAACTGGGTTTTTCCCAGGGTTTTTCTCCTTCCTTGAACACTTCTTTCCACTGCATCAAGCATTCAGGTAGACCCATCTCCTCCTTTTCTTCCTCCTGTGCTCTGCATCTCTCCCAGTACAGCAGCGTCCCATCATCTGTCCTCCCTAGATCTTTCTTTTCCAATGCCAAGCCCTGGATCCTAGCAATAATGCCGTCTGGAACGATAATGGCTTTTAATATGTGGCCTTTAAGAAGTCTTATGAGATTTACAGGTTTTAAGTGAGCAAGGGAAAAGCGCAATTATCAATAGCTGTTACTTTTGTCAGCCCATTTATACATCTACACTTTACTGCTTTGCATTCTTTCTACCTGTGGGAGGCCACATCCTTTTTTCTTTTCAGTCTTTCATTTGTCTAAACAAGGGAAGAGCCTTGATGCCACACTCTTTTTTCAGTCTTCTATATGGACTAGTTTGCCTTTACAACCTACAGCAGTTGTGAGATCTGAGAATTTGAGCTGGACCAACTATTTTGCTGCATGGGCTATGTTTTTCTGATGATTTTTATTGGCAATCCTAGAAACAGCCTGAAGCCCCAGGTCTGTCTCTGGGCACTTCTGGTCTGCTTGGTCCTTGGTGTGGCAGGTGTCATCTGCCATCACAGCACATTCCAGTGTGGCCTTTCTGGATCATACGATGGGACCAACAGGGTGAGGGGGAAGATGAAAGCAGACAGGCATGACCCACCTTGGTGTCTCCCATCCACACCATGGGGGAGTGTCCCTGGCAAACTCATTTTGCTGAAATTGCAAGTAAAATAATTTGATTGTGATTATTCAGTGGAGTAACATGAACAAAAATGCCCGTAAGTTCTTTTTCAGGAGGTTGCACACAACACAGTCAGGATCAGGGTGAAGCTGGGAAAAACACCTCAGTTAAGCATTAGAGGAATTTGTGTTCACCAACCCTCATGGCCAGAAAAGAGGCTGGATCTGGACTTTTTTGTTTCCACTTAACCCTCATTTACTAATCCAGAGTTTCTAACACTTGTAATATTCTGCTTTATTATTATGCATTAGCCTAAGCTTATAATGAACATGGTATGAGATATACATGGTGCAGCATATTATGAACAGCTCTGATTGACGGTGCCGTGCAGTGATGACAGCACTGTGTTTTGCTTTCATTTTTGGAGACTAAGTGGCTTACATGTGGTCCCATTTAAGGGATGTCTGGGTGGCAGCTGCATTCTCCTATGTGCTTATGAGAGGAAAAATGAACTTTTCAGTCCCAAAATACTGTAAAAAGGGGTTATGTAAAAAGACTGCATGCAGCTATTGAAGGGGGAAAATATCCTCTCCAGACAATGTGACTTCCTGTTTACAAAATACAAATGTTTTGGACATCACTCTGAAATGTCACGCAAGATTTTTTATGTTTTCCAGAGCAGCGTCCGGCTTGGGAAGAGAATGATTTTTGTGAGAACACTGTCCTCAGAGAATGTGACTTCTCTGAGGCTGTACATCTGAAATCGCCGGTCTGTTTCCCAAATTTCAACCTCCCTCTTTAAACACGGAGACCTCATGTTTAGGGATGCTGAGCCTGTGCCCATAGCAGCACCCCCCCTTCCAGTTATGGGGAGCCTATTGCCCTTGTCAGGGAAGCAGCCATATACCTGTGACTTCTTTCTTTTCCATTTGCAGACACTTTGCACTTTAAAAACAATGCAGCACTGAAAAAGATCAAACTCATATACCCGATGTAGATTTAGGTTGGGGAAAACCAATTCTACTTCTGAATGCAGGAGAAGGGATCAGCCTGTTCAGTTTCTGGACACAAAGAGAGGAGTGTCACTAGTCTGGGAAATGTGAGCAGCCATGGCTGTGCCATGAAATGCCCCTCTTTGTCAGGGCCAACAGATATTTATCTCTATTACTGTGTAAGGGTATCTTAAAGCCCATGTGGAAGCCAATGGTGGGAGCTATAAACAGCCCCTGCAGCTCTTCCTATGAGCCATGGTTGAATAGGACCCGACAGTGTATATCTCCTCTCTTTTATTGGATGCTGGCAAGCAGTATTTTTTTCCCTTTTCCCTTTCTATGACATGGACTGTCCCCACAGCTCAGTGCTCATTTGCAGAGGGGAAGCCAAGGGCAATTGAGGAGCTCTTGTTGTGCTTTGGCACCAAACAGCAGAGCTGAGGAGCGAGTGAATAAGCGAATGAGTCCTGCCAAGACAAAATGGTCACTTTAAGTGGAGTTGTGGCCTCCAGTGACAAAGTACAAGGAGGTTGCCAACAGAGAGCTGACCCAGCAAAATGTTGGTTTATTTATACATTTCAGCATATGCCGAATGCATGCACTGTACTATATTCCCTGAGGGGAGGGGGGGGGTGGAAGGAGCAAGGGGGAACCGTGTGATGAAAATATACTCTGTAAAACACACATGCTCGGGTTGCACATCTGAGATGTGGACACTGATTTCCAAGGAGAAAATATCCCAAGGGACATACAGAGGTCCCTACTTCCAGCCTAGATATCAGAGGCTGACAGTACTGAGGGTTGGTGCATATAATATATACATATATATATATATATATATATGTATATATATACTTCTGGTATCCAGGGGGAAAATGGGCTGCAGGCACTCTTTACATGGTCTTCCCATCCCTGGTGCTGGATATGGATGTGAACCACCAAGCTCCCTCCTGTGCTCGCCACCATCACTCAGGGCACCCACGGATGGACTGCACAAGGGTCTCCCCTGTGACCCCAAAGCTGAGCAGCTCTGCTGAGTCTCTACTATCAAAGGTCCCTCATATTTGGGATAAATTTCCTTCTCCTTTCAGCCACCTCTGTCATACAAAGGGGAGGAGATAGAGAAGGAGATATGGTACAAAACCTGCACCAGTTTGGATCCTGCTTCTCACACATGTATAAGGATAAAACAAACATATCACATTTTCTTTGGTTTCTTTGGGATTTTTGTTTGCATCGTTGTTTTTCTTGTTGTTAGACTGGTTACTCTGATAAGCTGTGTCTGTGAAGCAGTTAAACATGAGCGCTTGTCCTCAGCATGCACAAGTCACTGTTTGGGTCATTCCCATCATGCATACGATGTACCTCAAATACTCCACAGATAGTCAGAAAACACACAACATCT
>VYZV01022637.1:324169-343781 GCA_013401275.1 Pandion haliaetus
TTTTTTATTCAGCACTAGAAGGCAGGCACAGAGATGAGACCTCTCTCAGGCTCCTTGCTTCTGTCTGCTCCCTAAATAACACATTAATCACCCAGACAATGTAACTGAACTCCAGGCTGCTGCCTTCTGCCTTGAAAAACATACTATCTTTTCTGAAATATTAGTATCTGGGAAGTAAGGTTGTTGTCACTGTGCTTTTCCTGAAATCTGACATAGTCCGGAGAGTTTCTCCTCTTGGGTGCACTGACTGGGTCCAAGGGCTTGTCTGAGGAATGCATAAAGTCTTCCCTGCCGATAAGCTGAGGAAGAGTGTGGTACTCCGTCCTCCACCACACCTAACCTGGATGAAAGTTGTGTTATGGTATAGACAAATCCTGTTTTGGTTCAAAATAGCTGTTTTTATTGTTTAAATTGACTTTCAACATTTCATTTCTGCCCATACCATCATTAAAGGGCTATCTAATTCCACTCAAGGCCACGTGGGTTTCTCAAAGTGTATAAAATATCAGGGCGAGATGAATCACGAATGATCCAAGCAGAGTATTAAGTTGCGTACGAAGAAAAAGTCCTTCTCATGAGAAATCCCAGAATCAGTCTGGCAAGGTTATTGACAGAAAAGTCAAACCAAAGCATGGACAGTGTGGTGGGGAGGGATTCAACCACGGTAAAATACCATGGGGCTCAGTGAGAGTAGGAGTGGCATGGCCTTGGGGTGTCCCAAAGGACCTCAGTGGCCATGGGCTGGCTACAGACTGGCCTGGTGAAGCATAATCAGGGAACCTGTCCTGCTCACAGAAGGAACAAGAAAAGCAAAACTGAAAATGAATTTTAAAAATGTAGTTTGCATCCAGGTCTCAGAAACAATAAATAGGAAAAAAGCTGCCTGCAAAAGCATTGCCTTGCTAAAGGTCTGCTGGGGTCAAGGAAAGCACATGTCTGCATGGTGTTAGGGTGTAACATCTGGTGAGAAAGGGAGATAAGGGTGAAAAGAGAGAAGGAGGAGGCACAGGGGAAATCTGGAGGCAGACATCGGCCTCTCGGAGGTCTTGTTTGTTCCCCCAGGCTCTGTGCTCTGAGTGATGGAGAAAGCCATGCAGCTCTCGCCTTCCATCTACCGGGGCTGCAAGTCTTAATTTAAGACAGCAGCTAAAATTGCTTCCTTTGGACTATGACAAACCCACTCAGCTCCAGGGCAGGAGACTGAGACATTTTGCAGTGAATATCACTTACTTTGACTGAAAGGCTATTGGAGTGATAGACAACTGGTTTAGCCTGTCACTCTTTTGCAGAAGCAAAGAGGTAGCCAAGAAAGAAAAAGTATTAATAACAACATGGTATCTGTCATAAAGGGAGCCAAAGGGAGGCAGATGGAAATGTTAAGTGGAAGCTACTGAGGGGGCTTTGTCATCTTTGGAGTATTGCTTGCCCCATGGATGCTCATGTGGCAAAGCATCTTGCCATCGTGCTGGGTAAGACTTGGGCGAGCTGAGTCCCTGTGTCCTTTAGAAGTTGCACGGGATGCAACACAGAGATTCCTTGCAGCACGTCGCACCCTGAGTGACTCTAACACCTTCCTCGGGGTACTGGGGAGACAGCAAGGCGGCATGCAAAGGGGAGCGTGCTGTTCAGATGCACAAACATACGCTTGTCTGTCATGAAGAGTCTACTTCATGACCCCATCACATCTGCCTCAATCAATCTTCATTTGGCTTTGAACATCGATAGATGGCTCAGCGGGTTTTGATTATGGCAATGCAATCAGCACTGGTGATGAGCTGTGGAAAATTCCCCCTCCACCCTTATCTCTTTATACTTAAATGGCTGGCTGGGCATTGCTGATTTTCACAGTACTGGTGGAAGAATCAGGCTGGGAAGGCTGACCAGAGACCAGGACACTCAGAGGGAGCAGGGAACAGATTTCTCTTGCCATTTCTTGCTTTGAACACTAACAACCTGGTAATGCCTCCCAGCTTGCTGCTTCCTGCAGCCAGGCCTGTGTTTGTGGTTAGTGCTGAAGTTTGCCTTGCTGAGCAATTCCACTTTGCTATTTTAGAATTATAATACAAAAAAAAAAGCATTAGGCATGATTTTTTAGAGCAGGGAAGAAGCCAATCTTTTGCACATTTGATGAAAATGAGACGCTTGCTCTACCAGCAGTTACGGGCATGATGCCGATGCTGCTGAGTGAAGCTGGATGATCTTTGTAAGGCAGGTGGCTGTGCTGGAGGGTCCTTCTGGCCCTAAAATGGATTAATAACACTTTTAAAAAATAATTTCTTTTTTTTTCTGCACATTAGAGAAAGCTGCAAAGAACTGAAATGAGCTCAGGGAGTAGCCAGGGAGCATTCACACCTCTATGGCTTTGTGTGGCCAGTTCATCTCACTGCCAGTATTAAACTGGCAACATTTATTGGTTTATGGCAATGTCTGTAGACCTCCTGGTGCTGACGTGCTATATACCACTTGCTGCCTTGCTCGCCAGTGCTTCCCTACTGTTTTCCCATCTGCTGCACACAGCGGTCAGACAAACAGAAACTGCTCTCAGCTTACTTGCCAGCAAGGACCGATGGCTGTATGCTATTCCTGTGGTGTGGAGGGGCTGTGGAGCTACTCAAACCCACCTCTGCTGTATTTTAGCAAAGAAACCCTCCATTTGTGCTGCACCAGCAGTGCAGCAAGGGCCTGAGTGCTGCCCTGGCAGAGCAGCTTTTGCTTAGGGTATGGTCAGGCTATCAAAAAAAAAAAATGCTGTGTCACCTAACATCAGGCTGTGATGTACTCATTTAGAGCAGTGCTGACAAAAGACTGCTCCAACTTCTAGGGAAGCAGAATGCCAATGTATTGACTCAGCTGTGCTGCTGAGCTGCAGCAAATGTTGGGCTCTCCAGTAGAAGAAGAAGGGGAAGGATGGCATTTGCTGCTGCTTGCAAACACTAACTCTGCTTCATTGGCTTGCGTGCAGCATCTTTTGGTCCTTGGTCCAAGTTTCAGCAAAGAGAAATACCTCACATACTGGTTGCTATCATCATTATAATTTTATTTTACAGAGTAAAAAGAAACACCAAAGCTTCCCTCAGCTGAGTCACAAGATGCTGGAAGTGCAGCTTTTTTAATAGGCAAATACACAGTCTTGTCTTTTCTTAGATATTCTAATTTTTTACAAGGCTGGTGTGGCCCAAGTCAAATTTGCTGTGGGAAAAAATGTACAGCTCCCACAGCCTGGAATGGCAATGTTTTCCTGAGCTCTGAATCAGAGCCCTTGATAACAGGGAACCAATAATATGTTTGGAGCTGCACGACCCAGAGGCTAAACAGCAGCTGCAGACCAAAGGCCAGTTCAGTGCTTCTAGGCAGACCACAAGCTCATTGTGGAACAAGTCTCATCGTGTTGTTCAGGGGCCAACTCAAATTAAGCAAAAAGCTTCCAGGGACCCGCTCTAGAGAGGATGGAGGGATGCTCAGAGGAAGATGCCTTTTCTGTGGCTCCATCATCTCCAGGACATCTCAGCTGCATCCATGCTAATAAATTAAACCGGACCAGAGACAAGCATCCCACAGATGCCTGCGCTAGTCTGTACTTTTCAGTTGCTCACATGCTGCTGTTCTACCTTGGCATGGGCTGCCCAGTGTTCCTCCAGGGAGTTCAGCATGAGCAGAAGAAAACACGAATCATGCAGGTTGTGGATGTTGTTAGACTTTAGCAGAGCCTTCGACACCACTTTCCACAGCATTCTCCTGGAGAAACTGGCTGCTCATGGCTTGGATGGGCATATGCTTTGCTGGGTAAAAAACTGGCTGGGTGGCCGGGCCCAAAGAGTTATGGTGGATGGAGTTAAATCCAGTTGGTGGCTGGTCACAAGTGGTGTTCCCCAGACCTCAGTATTGGGGCCAGTTCTCTAATAACTTTATCAATGATCTGGACAAGGGGATTGAGTGCACCCTCAGTAAGTTTGCGGATGACACCAAGTTGGGAGGGAGGCTTGATCTGCTCAAGGGGAGGAAGGCTCTACAGAGGGATCTGGACAGGCTGGATTGTTGGGCCGAGGCCAATTGTATGAGGTTCAACAAGGTCAAGTGCTGGGTCTGCACTTCAGTCACAACAACCCCATGCAACGCTACAGGCTTCGGGAAGAGTGGCTGGAAAGCTGCCTGGGGGAAAAGGACCTGGGCGTGTTGGTCAACACCCAGCTGAATATGAACCAGCAGTGTGCCCAGGTGACCAAGAAGGCCAACAGCATCCTGGCTTGTATCAGAAATAGTGTGGTCAGCAGAACTAGAGAAGTGATTGTTCCCCTGTATTTGGCACTGGTGAGGCCGCACCTCAAATACAGTGATCAGTTTTGGGCCCCTCATGATGAGAAAGACATTGAGGTGCTGCAGTGTGTTCAGAGAAGGGCAACGAAGCTGGTGAAGGGTCTAGAGCACAAGTCTTATGAGAAGCGGCTGAGGGAACTGGGGTTGCTTAGTCTGGAGAAAAGGAGGCTCAGGGGAGACCTTGTCTTACCTGAAAGGAGGTTGTAGCGAGATGGGGGTCGGTCTCTTCTCCCAAGCAACAAGCAATAGCACAAGAGGAAATGGCCTCAAGGTGCACCAGGGGAGGTTTAGATTGGATATTAGGAAAAAATTCTTCACCAGAAGGGTTGTCAAGCATTAGAACAGGCTGCCCAGGGAAGTGGTTGAGTCACCATCCCTGGAGGAATTTAAAAGACATGTAGATGGGATGCTTAGGGACATGGGTTAGTGGTGGACTTGGCAGTGCTAGGTTAATGGTTGGACTCAATGTTTTAAAGGTCTTTTCCAGCCTAAATGATTCTATGTTTCTATGGACAGGGCAGGTCCCTGTCTGTCTGCAGACTGGTCCCTGATTTGAGTCACGGCAGCTGTGGGTCTTCTGAGACTGAAGACTGCCAGTGGCTGAGCAGGGGCCAAGTCTGCCAGTGAGAGCTGGTGTTCCCTCTGTCCTGCAGACCATATTGTCCTCACACCCAAATGCCTTTCAGGAGATGAGGGATGCAGTCACAGCATGTCACATCATTGCTCTGGCGCTGGCAAAGCCCCTGTGGGAACTCTTGTACCTTATATGGCTTATAAAAGAATAGTTACGTTTTGGGACGGGGACGGGGGGGTCGGGGGGATTTCTGTATGATGCACATGCAGGTCTCCTTTCTTGCCTTTTTTCTCATGCATGGGTGCCCTGGAGGGGGGTGTCTCAGCCAGGTCAGTGAACACACTTCCCCTGCCAGTAGTAAAGGTGCTTGAGCTATGAAGGGATGCTGTCATGGTCCCCAAATTATTTACACAGTTCCTAGTGAATTATTATATTGTCTTCCAGTTACTCAGCCATTGCCACTCAATTTGAGCACAAAGTGCTGTTTCGCCCTGAATTGTCCCACGTCTGCCTCCTGGGCTCCCCAGCCTGTGCCCTTCCTGATCAACATTGGGATGATGATCACAATCGCAAGAGGCACTTTTGCACTTTCCACTTATTTACACTACATAATGACATCTTATTGCACCCACTTTGCACTGATATGCAGGGGAATCTATTAAATCAAGCCAAAAACCCAGTAAGATACCACTTAGTATACTACCAAAGCTGCTTAGGCAGTCTCCTGGAGGTATTGGTTGGATTTGCTCTTTCTGCCTTCTCCAGAGTGAATTTAATGCTTCCCTCCAAATATACACAGCCTAGATGGGGCAGAGAAGAGAAAAATTCATTTCTTTGAGGCCACTTGGCTGCAGGCTCTGACAAATGCCTGTGATGGTAAGGAAACCTAAAACGGTCCCAGGTGGTACCACAGCTTTGCCAAGCCTCCTCTGTTCCCCTCCACGAATTTTGCCACTTTGGTGCTCAGAACCAGCCAGGAGCAGATCAAAGGGGCACCCTTGCAAGCTGGCTTGGCTGGCTGCCGGCCACCGTAACTAAGCACCTTCCCCTTCAAACCACAAATGGCAAGGGTGCGACAGACTTTTCCTATCCTTCTTTTATTTCCCTTTTCCTTCTGGTTCAGTGTGGATGACAAATAATGTTTTAAGCTCATCGAGGAAATGACCTCAGATTTTAAGTTCTTTCCTGGGGCAGCTTTGAATATTTAAATATATGTGTGTGCTTTTCTGCTTCTTTCTTCTCTCCTACACATCCGATAAACAGCTTCCCCTCTAGAAACGAATAGAGGATGATATCATAGCTCAGTGAAATGCACTTGTTGCTTTAGCCCTCCTTGTGTTTCTAAGGGCTCACTCAAATTTCACTGAAGTTGGCTCTATTTCAAAGCCTCCGATGATGGATCACTGGGCCAGATTTCTCCTCTTGCTTTTACCATTCCAGAGGTATATAAGGCAGCAAAATTAATAATGCTGTGATTTTACTAGGGAATGTTATACATTACCAACCATGCACTCTTGAATGTAGGTATTTACCATGACCGCCTTGCTGGCTCATTTAAGCACTTCCCTCTCTGTAAGGTCTGGGTCCTTACAGCAGCTCTGTCAGGTGGAGATAGATTCATTTCTATTTTAAGGAAGGAGGGAAAAAAGCAGAATTTGTCATAGGGATAGGAGTCACCTCACCTACTCATAGCTACCCATATTAGTTACCTTCCGTTTTAGTCCATTAAGAGACACCAGCACCTCCATGGTGCAAACATAGATGCCCACAACACGCTCTGGAGAGTTCTTTCTCCCTTCACTGAGTACAGATGTAGTTGGGGCGTAGTGAGATGAAATCTACCCTAGCTGCCTTAGCTGAGGGCCCACATCAAATGTTTATGGGATAAAAAGGAATTAAATCTTCCTCTCCCACACCTCTGAGCTTCATGGTCACTTCTTCAGAGGCCCAGCACTTGCCTGTGAGCTCGGCCCTACTCAAAACTCAGTAAAGACCAGAACTCTGGGCCATCTACAGAGAACCATTTGCAGAACAGAGATTGAGGTGTTATGCATCGTGGGAATAATGGTACTCAAATTTTCACTGGAGAAAACCCCAGCTATCCAAGAAAAGATAATTTCAAGCTGAACATATTTGAGGGATGATTACTATTAGGGCTACTGCTATACTAAGATAGGTCTCTTCTGTTGCATAAAGTAGGGAATATTATGCAGCTTTGCAGTCTTTCATTAGCAATAGTCACCCCAGGCCAGTAAGCCAGTGTTTTATGAAAAGACACATGGCACTTTTTAAAAACAAGTCATCACAATTCACTTGATTTCTTCTGATCCTATCCAAAGTCCTTCTATAAAACTGAAGATTTTTAAAAACCTCATTTAAGAAAGCCTGACACAGTTTTTCTTTTTTGGGGGAGAGGGAGGAAGACTTACAGTCCATTATAGCTTCCCTAACATGATCTGCAACTCCATTGTGCAGTCACCAAAGTAAAAAGAGGGAGACCCATGGTGCTTAGTATGCTTTGCCTCAGTGATATTGATTCATTCTGCATCTTGACAAATGAACTTCATTTCTGTAAAGTCTCTAAGCACCTCACACAAAAAAAGTCAGAACAACCCTGTTTAAGAGTGATTCTGAAGACAGAACCACAGGAGCACTAAGAACGGTTAGATATCAGGTTTGCATCCAAACCTCAGTTAGTGGAAAAAGGATGACATCTCCATGATTATGCTTCTCCAGCCATTTTATTAATCCCTTTGCCACATGGATGTAAAGCGCTACTTCCTCCTTCCTCCGGAGAATTCAATCACCTGGTTTGTGCACCAACAGTGATAAAAAATATACCATTCAAGTTAGGCTCAGGATGAAGATATTTAAAGACAGGCAGACAAGCTGAGGCAAAGACAGTTGGTTATGGGAGACTGCTAAAGGCCCACAGATGAGACAGGCTCATTGCCTTGAGATGTGGTGTGAATAATGTTTCAGGGTTTGTTTGATGGAGCTGATTTTTTGAACGGCTCAAATACATTTTTTATATGTACAGGCACCATTGTGTTCCATCCCACTGGTGCACACCCTGCACCCATGAGGCAGTGTTTTGAGGCTCCTGGGACCTAGGAACTCATTTCTTATCCAAACCATAACTGAAGAAACTTCACTGCCAAATTGCTGCAGCTGACTCTATCTGACAGTTTAGATCAGGGTGGTGGGAATGGAAAATGGGGAGACTGATAAACTAAGAACAGTTATGCATAAAATGACACCATGCTATGCAAAGTCTCACTGAGCACAAATATTCATGAATAGGCAAAGGAAATAATATACCTGAAAACTCAAATAATGTGAAGAGTTTCCAGCTTGCAGCTGGAGATGCTGGTTATTTCTGCACCATCTGCACATGTCAAGTACAGGATATGTCTTACTTAAGGCACACACCTGAGAATTTCTTTTAGGCCAGTTTTAATGAACTGCTCATATCATCAAGGAAGAAATAAAACAAGCGGAAAGGCTAGCAAATGAACTCTAAGCCCAGGACAAAGCAGCAAAGTCATAACTGAAAAAAAAGAGCAATAGACATAAAAGTAAGGATGATGTGATTTTTGACACACCTGGATGCCACTTCTGCCCCCTACCCACCCAGTGTTCCATATCAGCAGAAATACGCTGGACCCCTCAAGAGCCATAGCTAAGACTTAGGAACAGATCCAGCGTGCAGGAGAGTTTTCAATAACTGTGGTGATCATGAGCTCCGGCCCAGTGTGATAGAGTATTGGTTTGCTCATTTGAGTTTTGTTTCTCAGGTAAAACTTTTCACCTCCTCATTCGGTGAGAACAAGTCATTAGACAATTTTAGGATCTTGAGTTGCTTGCATGAGTTGACAGCCCAAGAGTATTTGCCAAAAGTTGGGAAAACGCCAAGTTTTCATTAAACCTCTTGTAAACCCCAAACTGCCGTCCTGCGAGGCTACATCTGGCAAGGAAGCCATCTGCGATTCGTATAGTCTTGCTCCAACAAAACGACAACAGTGTGAAAAACTCTTTTCTCTGGTCGGCAGTGAACTGTAAAAGTAACATTAGTAATAGCTTCTGCAGGCTCAGTAATGACATAATTGACATTGGCTGAAAGCACAAGCCCCAACCATGAGGTCTTGCCAAGGCTCTGGATTGATTCATATCATCCTTCAAAAATACAGGTCATAGTCAATAGCCCTCTTGGATGTCGCTTCTCACGTTGGTGTTGAGACTGCTCTCCTTCTGAGCAGTGTCTGCAGTGAAATCTCACAGAATATGAGCCTCCTGACCCCAGCCCTAGCAAAAAAAAAAAAAAGGCTGTTCTGCTTGACTGAAGCCATTTGCTTGATCCATAAACAAGGTCTGTATTTCCAATTGTTTAAAAACCTGCAGTTTCACAGAGAAGTGCACATTGCACCTAGTAATCTCTTATATCTATAGCAACATGACCCGGTGCATTTTATTTAATGCAGAGCCCTAGTAAGGAGACTGGGCTCTAAGCCATCTGCACATATGTTTCTTGGATGCCTGATATTTTCATTTTGCTTCAGATGAGCTGCACTGTTAGGGGCTCCCATTTATAGCATCCGGGATTTTTTCCAGTATATGTTGTGCTCACCCCGTCTGCAAACCTCTCTTTCCCCCTCAACCCCCTTCACGCCCATGACTCAAAAAATACAAACCCCAGCAGATGTCCATAAAAAAAAAAAGAAAAAGAAAGAAAGAAAAAACAGTAAGACAAAAAGCACTGATTTGCTCAAATCTCTTGCTAAAGAAACCGTTCCCCAGCTCCCTTTGTGTTTAAAAGCTTGAGGCCCCTGTTTTAGAGAAATCCTAGAAATACGATTTAAAGATCTCGGTGGGACCGTGCAGCGCTGAGAGACTGCATGCTTACTGACGGGGAATGTTTAGAAAAACAACACCTAATGCCACCAAGGTTTCCATTCGCACCTCTCCTGTTCTACACGTTTCATGGAGAGCCTGGCTTGCAATGCAGGAGCTTTTCCTGCATTATTTAGACAAGTAAGTGACAAAAAAACACTGGACTGTAGCCTGAACCCTTTACTAAATCTTTAGACCTTCCTGATTCAGGCAGAAAACAAGTGGGGGTTTAACCAGCTGAGGGAAGACCAAAAGAAGATGAAAAAGAAAACAGATAGCAAAGGACTATCGGGTAGCACAAACCCGAGTGCCTGGTTTTGACCCTTCCCTGTGGCATGAGTGAATCCACATTTGTGAAGATCAGAGGTGGCTCTTTGCTGACTGACAGGCTCCAGGATGCAGGATGGGGACAAAAGATCACTGATAATGTGATTTTTGTTTTAAAAGATGTCAGGGCCAAGTGGCCAAAGGCAGAGCTGGTGTCAACGGGTGTACCTCTCTCAAATTCCCTCCTGCTCAGAATGCCTGGGAGTTGATGTGGGAAAAGATGAAAAAATCAAAGCCCACACCTGAGCTGAGATGTGATGGGCCAGCTCTCGTTCTTGTTGGTGATATTAATGAGGGCTGGGCTGCCCAGTGAGACACCTCTCACTGTGCTGCTTGACGTCCTCGCAGGGTCACCTCTGCTCCCTCTCTGCAGCCACCTCATTGCAGCTGAGGGCTTTGTCCCTCTGCTTGCAAGACTCCCAGGGCCAGATTAGCAAAGGGATTTCTCTGAGCTCCATTTCTGGTGCAGTCCCCTCCTCCTGCCAGCCCTGATGCCAGAGGCAGAGCCCACACAGACTGCCAGACTGACAGTGTTCTCAAAGCCAGCGCTTGAAACCAAGGTCAGGATGCTGGGAACTGACTCTGAATATGCCCTTCTATGGCTATAGTGTCCATTGGCTCTTGCTTTTGGCGTGGTTTGAAGCTCCCACGGGCCATAATCTGTGGTCTCTTTTTTGTTTCACACTGATTCTTCAACATGAGCCTTCGGGGTATGTTCATGGCCAGCTTGTTGGGTGGGAGACGGGGAGTTCATAAGCTTGCCGGGGCTTGTCTGCCAGAGCTCCCCGCTGGCAATGCAACGCTGGTCCACAAAGGGAAGGTCATGGTCCCTTTTCAACACGAATGCTGCTGGAGGGTTACGCAAGCCCCTCACGAGGCAGGGATGGGTCCCCAACATGGTTTTGTAACATGGATATGCTGGGACAATAGAGCTGAACCGACGCCTTCCAAAAATAAAGCCATCCTCTCCCTAGCATGGCCCGAAGGATGCAAGACTTGAAAGGCGCCAGTGCCTCCTGTGCAGCTGCTGGCTCCATTGAACAACATGTCTCCACTGCTGACGGACCAAAGCCCCTGGGAAGGCCAGACACTCTCCATGTCATAGGGACAGCCCAAGGACAGCATTTCTCAGTGTGCCCAGGAAAGCCTGGTGCTTTGGGGCACCACCAGCCAGATTTCCTCAGGCAATGGGGACTTGGGGCCAGCCGCCCCAGAGCTGCCTTCCCTTTGGAGACCTTTCTGCACTGAGGATTTCTGCTCAATGATACCCTGTAAACCACTCCCCAGGGAGCACCCGGGCCCCTCCAGACCGCTGTTCTCACAGGCTGTCTGAGTATTAATTCATTAGCCCTGCTAAAGCGGGGTCGGAGCTGATTGCAAAAGGGAAAAATGTGTAATGCAGGCAGGGAAACAGGCAACATGAGCAGAAATCTGGTCAGGGGTGGTCACTTCCTCCATTTGTATGAGGATTCAGGAAGTCCATTACACAGTACTCCATCACTGTCACTTAATTCCAGCTAGATTACAAAAGATTAATAGTTCGGCTCCTTCTACCCCCCTGCCACAGAGTTGCAGAGGGTGGTGTTATCAGCCCCTTGGTGTGTGGCAGGTAGAGTTTCCCAGGACTTTGAGGAGCTTTCTTTTTCTCTCTAATATCTTAAAATCTAAGCCAAGTCATCACGGGGGCCATTAGTGTCCAAGGCATTTCGATGGAGGAAACATACAGTGGAAACATCAGACAACAAGCATCATGTCCTTGGGAGGCAGGAATGAGACTGTGATGCCTACAAGTGACCTGGCTACACTGTGTGGAGCAGAGACCCTCTTTTTATTAGGTTGATCCTCAAGCTGGTGTTAATGTCACTGCACACCAGAGGACATTAATAACTTTGGGATACAACACCGGCTTGATAAGCAAGGCCATTACATGCTGCATTCACGTCTTTGGCCCCAACCTTGTGGTCCTGAGGAATTCAACCTGATCTCAAGATGATTTACAGCCTCTTCTTTTGTTTTTTCTCAATCTTTTCCCAGGTAACCTGACTTTTATGTGAATTAGCTTTGAGTAGGGAAGCCATATGAGTAACCATAAGCAAAAGTGGGCATTTGCTAGAGTCTTCACACTTCTACTACCTATTTACACAACTTGGACCCAAGCACCCAGTAGCCTGTTTTTATTAGCCAAGCATCTTGTTACTATTCAACACATATCCATACTTTCAGATGTTCCTCCACTTTCCTCCAGGACCATCACGTACTGCAGATGGCTGCCCACCGTTTAAAAGTTGGAGGGGTCCGCGTGGAATGTTGGTTCATGGAGGAGAAGTACAGAAGACCCAAGTGGCTCAGCCACATCTGCGCTGTGTCTGTGGCAGTTATAACTACAGAGGAGAGGGGGGACTTCCTACCATAAGTTCGTCCCTCAAAATGGGATATCGGGAAGAGAAAGACTGTGAATGGTTTCAAATCTGGTGATTAGTTTCTGTGAAAAGAGGGAATGCTGGCCCTTCAAAACATCCCTACTTTTCTCTTAGTGTTTCTTAAATGCAAAGATTGGCCATGGAAATGCTGCAGTGTTTCATTTTGTTGTTTTCTGAATGTTGACAAGCTTCAGGTCTGCTTTTCATAGTGCTTCGGTTTCAAAAATTAACTTTAACCAAAGGAAAAAGTTGTCCAAAAAGACGATATAGCCCTCAAATGAAGTAAAAGAATTTATCTCACATTAAGCCAAAAGTTTCAGATTGATCCACTAATGAAAGTGTCTAGCATTGCTTCTTCCATTTCAGTGCTAAAACAAGTAATCTATGATCACTGGGCTAGACACAAACTAGTATTCCCTCCCAAGTGATCAGTGGACTGTAAGAACTAAAGGAGAAGAAATAAGGCAAGAAGACATGTTATTAGTATAATTATTAATATTGCTGCTGTAGTAACTACTGGTCCTTGGGTATATGGGCAAATCTTGGTGGTAAAGGTGGTGGTACCTCCCTGGCCTGGGGTCCAGTGGCATGGACCTATTTCTACCTTTTCCTTCAGGGCTGGTCTGACTGGGGATGCCAAAATACCTGGTGGCCCCTTTAGCTCAGTCTGGTTGGCTCCTGCACAGGGCGGCAAGCAGACAGATAATGAAAAAAAGGGTCAAACAGCTGGGAGAACAAAATGTCAGACCAAAGATCTTGGACACAAATGTGCAGGTTGTTCTGATCAACCCCCTTTGAGAAATTGTCTGCTGAAAGACTTGGGCGCTTCTGTACCATATAGTTCACACATAATAATTTATGTACGTTGTCCAGCATTTTTCATTGTCATAATCGTATAAAGGGTCTTAGTTCACCGGTGAATCTGGATTTTGTGGTCATAGCAAATGCAAGGATAAGCCCCATGCTTTAACAGAAGAAAAGCATGGTCCTAGAGCCGTTTTTCCCATATGATTCTTCAGGCCTGGCCCTTAGTTCACTGCTGGCCAAAAAAGCCCCACAAAGACTTTTTCTCTTACTTCCAGAGTTTCTTATTCCACTAAGGACGTATTATTATTTTAAACTTAATGGGAATTTAATCAGAAAGGAGTGACGCAGCGACTAGTCACCAGCTGAGCTCTGCAGAGCTCTGACGGATGGGGGCCAAGCCCCAGTCCAGCCTGCCAGAGCTCTCTTTTTGGTTTGGAAATCATTACTGCTGCCTCCCGCGGATGGCTCCGTGGTCGTGGCAGCTGATTACAGTAACGGGGGAATTAAAACCCTTCACCTGCTGTGGCTCTCACTCAGCTTCCCTCCCTGCCAAGTGCTATCTTTGCTGGTAACAGCCTGCAAAAGCCCAAAGCATCTTAAAACTGCGGCAGATGTTTTACTTTAATAGGGGAGGAGGAGAGAGGGAGGAAAGGGAATCAGTGACAGGCCATGAAGAAGAAAGGTGGGAGGAAAAACAGCAAAATGGAACTGTCCCATCTGCTTTTATCCCTCCATTAGCTGACATAGTAAATAAGGGTGGTGCAGACTGGTTTATCTGGAAGAGATGCTACGCTGCCAAGTGGAGAACAAGCAGAAGGTGTCCACCATGTACTTCTCACAGAGTTAGAGCACTTCCAAAAAAAAAAAAAAGATCCACAAAAGCCAGGAAGGTCCCAAAATTTTACCCCAAACTAACCTCAGACCCATCTGGTGCCTCATTAATATCAGCCTAATTTTCTATCTTGTTCTCATGCCTCTGAGTTCAGCCTCAGATTTTGTTTTAAATGTCTCTGAAATTTGCAGTTGTTCAGGTCAAGGGTTTTGCTTTGGCGCTTGCTTAACTATTCCTGGCTGTTCCTCTGCCATGGGAGGTCTAAGAGTGTTTCCAGGTTTATCAGCAACATTTCTTCTGAAAGTTGCTCCTCTAACCCTGCATTTTTGTGTGCGTTGCTGATAACCCATGTCTGAAATAATGGTGTGACTGTGTGCTTGGCTGGGATCCACCTGGATGTAAAAAAAGTACATGCCAGAGTGGTCCATTTTTGCCAACTGTATTCCTACCGAGGAGGTTTCCAAGCTAATGAAGACATTCAAAAGTAACAAAGCAAATCCTCAGTGAAATCCCAGGGAGCTTCAGACCCAGGGCTCTGCAGCAGCGATTATTTTGTTGAGCATTTCTCTTCTTCTCTTATATTCTGCACTTCTCAGGTGTCTCTTTTAAGCAAACAACAAACTGCACTTCTCCTCCCCCATTCCCATCAACATCTCCAAAGATGTCCTCTGTTTTCTTCTCCAACTTTGATACTCCCAAGCCAACAGCAACATCAAAGAAATCTGCAGAACTTCCCAAGTTAGCAGCAACGGAAAGGAAAGGTGGGATGCCAAGATTGCCATGGTACGGTACAAAAGTAGGAAAGTTTTGTTAATCTAGTTAGAAGAAACTGTAGACACATACAGCTAGTACAGGCACCAAAACCCACTTCCAACAGATCTCCACCTCGCAGGACTCTTTCAGGAGACACACTGATTATGGCTTTTTTTAAACAGAAAACAGGGATGTAGCCTATTTGTTCTTGTGCAGAAGAAGAAATTTTATGTGGAGAAAACCCACCTGCTTTCCATTTTTAGGGCACTTTTCCATTCTTGGGAAAGACTGTGGACAATTGTGTAACTATATAAAAGCTGTTTTATTTCCCCTCGATTAGAAAAAAATTATATGCAGGATTTGCAACTGTTCTGAGGACAAAATGTGTGACAAGAATGAATGACTCCTTTTCATTAATATGTACATCTTTTAGCTAAGTTTTTAGTGGAAAAAACTGCTCTAAAGAAGCCTAAATGTGACTTGAAGTCTGACGCTCTGCTAACTTGGCAAATACCTGAGGATGAAGTATGGAGAAGAGCTAACCTATAAAGTATCCTGTATTTTAACAGCCTGTTTCTCCATTAAGCATTTTTAGACATCAATAGAACAAATTGTCCTGTATTGTATGTTACATGTCTGTGTGCTGTAAAAACATTAAGGCTTTTGTCAGCTTGCTGCTTTAACCCTTAAAGACATTACTGATGGCTGGTGCTCCAGCAAACTCGTTGTCCTCTGACTTTTGTTGGAAAGCTGCTGTTGATTTTATGGCTGTGCAGCCACATCATCATTTGTTTTCACCCTCAAGAAGAACCAGATGCTGGTGGTGTTTTTATTACAGTTGCTGTCATTATTTGCCTGTGAGCTCCTCTATGGACCAGAATGCTCTCAGATGAAGAAATACGTAAACGTCAAGCAAATAGACACCAAAGGCTTTTGTAATTTCAGCCTCAACAGGGCAGGTTCTACAAGGCAGGGACACCCCTGCAAAATGTTAGCAAAAACCCCATCTGTAGACCATCATTTATATGCCTGTCCTTGGGCTCTTTCACATGAAAAAGTTAATTCTAATCTTAGCAGCTGAAGATACAGGAGGGATATAGGGGGTAGGTGGGGTGAGCCTGTGTGTACTGTTAAGAGGAAGCAATGGGGGTTTAAGAGTCGTGCAAGGGCAAGCTCCAGATGGGCATTGCTGCAGCCTGGGCCTCCCTCTGTTGACAAGGGTTGGTTGCTCTGGCCAGACTTTGAACCTTCTCGTCAGGATTTTTGGTGCCATCTTCACTTCTTCCTGCTTTGTTCTGGGGCTGGGTGACTCCCTACATGTCCTGCCTGACCTGGGAAGCACCGATAGCCCCACGAGCACAATATCCATGTTGTCCTGGTTGCTTCCTGCATGTGTGACCTTGAGATAACCACTGTCCACCCTCTCTATGGGTACAGCCTCTCAAGCAGGTTCCCACCAGGCAGGGACGGTACTAGCTCCTTGAGCGGTGAGTGCTCTGTAGTAATTGTCCATATCCTCACCTTAAACGACAATAAATGCAAACTAACTTGCTCCAGTTTCATTGAGTCATGAGGACCCCCAGGTCCCATTGCTGTTACCCTGGGACCATCAGTGGGGCAGGGCTGCCACACTGTAGAGCCCCTTGACCTCAATCCTGCAACTACATTAGCCTCACAACATGCCTCTGAAATACTTATTTTTGAATATGGCTTCATGGTGGCTCTGCTTGCAAAAAGAAACAAAATAAGAAACTGCTTCCTCTCCTTTCCCAGTGCCTCGGGCTTGCCTGATCTTCACAACTGCGTGTTGGACTGTGGAGAAATTATCCTTATTGAAATTAATTCTCTCTTTCTCCCCTTAAAAATACTGTTTACAGCCCAGATCATCTCCAAGATCTGGCTCATACCTTGGCTGTATAATTTGGGCAAGGAGGATGGTGGAGGCAACACAGTTGTGAAGATGGAGAAGGTATTTAAGCTGATCTTGTATTACAACAAATTATTCACTTTAGTGATTCAATCATTCATGACAACCCACTGGGGAGAGCACAGAACACAGGAGCCCTTGGCTGGTCTCACTAACCACCAACCCAGTGGTCCTCAGGCTTCAGCTGTAGACCACCAGGGCCGTAAGACATGGAGAGAAGGGCTGTGAAACGATTGCCAACTTTCCTCCCCGTGCTGGAAATCCAAACACAAAATCCTCTCCACAAATATGTTCTCAAGAGTGCAAGCAAAAAGAAAAACCAAATAGCATTTTGGGGAAACGGTGCAATGAGTGCATCTTAGCTGCATTTTTTACCTAGTCATATAAAAAAAAGGGAAACGTGATGGCACGTGCATAAGGTAGACTCTGAGTCCTCCTAAAAAAGGCTCCATGAACCTTTAGTTGAAAAAAATATTGAGGCAAACTGAATTACTCCAATATTTATGCCAAGCTTTTAATAAGTGAGGGGTAGCAGCTGCAAGACTAACCAGGAAATAACTGAGTAGCCGGTGCTTGACCAGCTTGTGGAAGGTGTTTGTGAGGAGCTGGTGACTGAGCCCCGTGATGTAGGTGGTCCCTTCCAGCCCTACGTGCCTGGGAATGGCCGTGGCTCTCTCCCAAGCGCCATCGGCACTAATGTGTTTATGTTCCTTGCCATGGTATGCGAAGCAGCTTTGCTGGAGCCAACAGGTTTTATACCTGGAAGTCCCATAAGCAACTCCCACACAAATCTGAAGAATTCACCGAGGCACCAAGATGGTGATAGCGGCAGCGAGGTCTGCAAACACTGCCACCGTGTTGCTTGGTGGGGAGAAACCCCATGCCATGGCACCCCAACAGCTTATAGCCCCCTCTCCCCTACCCCTTTTTTTAGTGTTTTGCTCCTGAACACATGGAAATCTCTCTGCTGGAGAGTATTTAGCAGAAGAGTAAACAGGTCCTCCTCTCTCTTTGTGTTCAAACATGGGAGTTCACATCCTCTGCCTCTTCCTCTCCGCTGCTGGCCCCCTGGAAGAGCAGAAGCACACCCCAGGGACGGCACAACAAACAACGCCGAGGAGCGGCAGGGCAAGAACAAAGAGCCCTTGAGCCCTGTGAAAAGTTCGTCCTGGAAAAGGGAGTCAATCCCAAGGCAGTACCGGTATGGGGATTAAAAAAGCACCAGGAAAGCAGAACAAAAGCAAGATAATGAGGCTTCAGTGGGCTTCTCGTGCATGTCTTAGACTTCATGCGTACGTGGGTTTCCATATATATATTTCCAGAAGGGAAATATGAGCCTTGTTTATAAAAATTACAGGCTTGCTTCCGAATTTAACCTCTACCCTTTAAACAGCAGTCTAAGCCTAGGAATTGCTTTGTGCAGGGCAAACTGTTCCTCTGGCCCAATTTGGGTTTGAAAGGAGTGAGCAATTCAAGATTTTCTCACTTATCTGCTATCTGCTTTTGTCTCCCAGGATAGTGGTGAAAGGCAAGAGCTTTGCAAAGTGCTTCAGGACTTGCTGTGATTGCTCATTCCCATTCTGGCATCCACGACCGGCTCCTCTTCCTGTGCCCTTCACACTCCCGGTGCCAAAAGCCTTGTACCTACCTCTGGTACTTACCCTTGTAGCTACCTCTTGTAGTTTCCCTTGTAACTACCTCTTGTAGCTATTTCTTGTAACTACCTCTTATACTTACCCTTGTAACAACCTCCTGTAGTTATTTTTTGTAATTACATTTGCTTGCCCTTGTACCTGCAGCTCTTGCTGGCTGTAGACACAGCTCCCAAGAGCTATGTGATGCCCATAATAAAAATATATATGTCTAAATGCCTAAACCATACAGTGTAAATCAGTGGGTTAGGTATTTATCCAATATATATACATTAGATACCTATGTGTGTAAATACATGGATTTTAATGGTGCTGTCCCTCCTTAAACCTGGGATAGGCTCTAATATGTACATATATATATAATACTAGACAAATACCTAACCGTTCCACTCATTTCTGCTGCATGGTTTAGGCATATAGACATACATAGTGGTAGACAGGAATTCAACCCAAAAACACCTGCCTTTGCAATACAGTTGAATTTCACAGGAAAGACATAAATTAGAAGAGGTGGGCAGGGAGGAAACATAAGGTGCTGCCCATAGGGATGTCCTTGTGTTGTCATGGGCAAACACAAGTGCTCTGGTCAGAAGAGAAGGTGAAGGACTGTAATTATGTGTGGGCTGTTGGCCTCTTGTCCTGAGGAAAAACAATGCCAAATTGGGTAAATTTTTAATAGCTGAGATGGTAAGCACATCAAGGTACGAGGATTCAAATTTCTCATTTGCATTTAATCTTTGGATATCACGGGGCAATGTGAATTAACACCATATTATGCCTGGGGTGGGAGCCCTCACCCAGGAGCTCTGCTTTGGTACCCACCTATGAGAATCCACCTCAGGCTTAAGGAGGGACACCACCATTAATATCCATTAAAATTCTTAACTGAAAGAAATTGAGTGTTGTAATATTGATCATTGCCCTTCTCTCAGGCAAAACTCCTGCTGGGAGCACTCAAAGGTTTGCCCAATCTTGTATTGCTGCACCAGAGTGGCCAGTAACAGAAGAATCAAACCAAACAGTTGCATAAATGTGAATTTTCTTGCCCTGAATCTGTTGTTTCAGTTCACATGATTCATTGAATGATTCCACTGGAGCCTGTAAATAACTCCCCCC
>VYZV01022637.1:343786-375302 GCA_013401275.1 Pandion haliaetus
CCCCCCCCCATTATTACCCTAATAATTCTCCTGAGATTGAAAATGTGTTTATTTTGACTCAAAGATTGTAAAACCACAGGAATAAAACAAGTTTAGGCTGCCAGTGCTTTATTTAATTTCTTGTTCTTTTGCTGAAGCTCTGAGAATAACTTCTGTTTCCTGCCGAAGAAGGAAACAGTGTTTTCCTTGACTTATGTAAATATGACTTCCCTGCTCATATATTTTCCCACTGCTGGAAATAGGCCGGAATCTTCCCAGTGCCTGAAGTTTGCAGCCCGTCTATAAGACTTTGCCCTCCACCCAGTTCACCTTGGGCTGCCTTAGAGATGTTGGAGTTTCCCTGGATGGAGGTTAACCCCTTAGAGGCGTGCAGAGGCTCGGCAGAGCGAGAGGAGGTGCCCACCAGCTCTCAGCAAGGACCTGCCTCCCAACCAGAGGACTCTGACTTCATTTTGACCTCAAGGCAACGCTCCTCCGTGTTCATTTTTTTTTTCATGATTTAAGTCATTTGGCCGTAACATATAATCAAGACTTCCCTTACTGAGAGGAGCTGCAGCAAGAACAGAGGGAGTAAAATATAGGCTAGCCATGTAATGGGAGCGTGTGAATGTGGGATGGGAAATGCAAAGGGAAGGATGGGGAGGCAGAGATGCAGCATAAAACCAGCACTGACATCGGGAGCTATTTCTCTGGCATGTATATAATCATGGAATAATATCCAGTTGGGAGAACGTGGTAGAGTGTTTCAAACAAAGGAAACGGCTGGTGACTGGAGCTCCTCTACATATTTATTACATCAACATAATGATATAGAGAAATAAAAGAGAGGCAGAGGCTGGCATTACAAGCGGGTGAGTGTTGCTGCTACTGTGTATAGTACTACTGGGAACGTGCCTGGCTCAGGCTTGGTGTGGAGGTCGGACTTTGGAGAGGATGTTAGTGAATTATTGAGGGTTTACAAAAGCACGTCTGAAAAATGATGTTTGAAAACCTGGCTGCACAGTGAGCATCTCAGAAGTTCAACCCGTTGAGCTCTGCAAGGAGGAGGGCAAGAGGTGGCTCCATCACAGCTGAATGGTCCCCACAGCAGGGAAAGGGTTGCTGATGGCAAATCAGTCTTTCACTGAGCGAGCAGAAATGATGCCAGGGCTGGAAGCTCAACCCAGATAAGATCAGGCTGAATGGGAGATGGAAATGTTAAACCATTCCTAGTCGTGACTCTTTCTAATGGGCAACTGTAAAGACTGCTCAGGGAGGCAAGATGCTTCTTGGGCCATTGAGGTTGGAGCTTTTTCTCAGACATACTCTAAAGCAATAAGGGAATTAGAGGCTTGATGCAAAGATTATAAAATTTAATTATCTAGCCTCTGTTATGCAAGAGGCCAGGAAAGATAATATTCCTTTAATCAATGATGTGCCTGTTTGTAAAAGCACTGAGTGATTTGGGGATCCCTCAGTTTTCAGGGTCCTGCTGCAAGAAGTCTGACTTTCCCAGGAGAGCTAACAGCTGCTTCTGGGAAATCCACCATCTTCCAAAGTTTCTTCACCTATCTATCCAGAAATTAGGCCACTGAAAATTGCTGTTCGCTTCTGAAAATGGTGCTCCCATCATTGCACCAACATATGAACTCCAGATCTAGAAAACTTAAACCCCTAGGAACCCCTAAACCCTCACCTTTTCCATAAAGACAACTACTTTCCTATAGCTTGGCTCTTTCACACAAAGATTTCCTAGGGTGCTGTCTCCATAACTGAATCTTTTCACCTGAGGAAAACATCTATCTGCTTCCCTACCAGGGCCATTTCTCTTCTCACTGCACTCCCAGCTATCTTGCAATTATTTATCTATTTATCTTTTTTCTTTTCTTTCTATTACTGCTGAGCTGATGGCAATTCCCTGTAACAATATAATCCTAGGTAATTTATCATGATAAGTCTGTTCTGCTAGTGCAATGGAGTCCCTGTTAGCTAGAAAAAAAAATTTACAGGCAGGAAAAATCAGTGTATGCCATATAGATCTTGCACACTACTGCGGCTAAAGAGCTGATGGGGAAAAGCGCGCCTGCTGCTGATAATCAGCGCAACGTATCACTTCTGTGGTCTACTCATAACCCTTGAAATGAGGTTTTAATTCCTGAAGTCTTGCACAAACAAAAGAATTGCAGAGAGAGAGAGAGAGACACTGGGGTGGGGGAAGAGCAGTGACCTTTGCAAGTGAACTCACAAGGAAACAACACTGTGCCTCAGCCTTAGCCTGATTTTTCAGGTTTTTTTTTTCTCAGAATGAAGTTCGCTCTTGGAAACCCAGAAGCACTGGCTGTCAGACACCAGCCAGATCCTGCGTGCTTTGTTATTCCAGTGTTTAATCCCAGATGAGGCCAAGTCACACTCAGATTTTGGACATGGCAATTGGGTCTGGGTCCTCATTGCCCTGGACTGTATTTCTGGCTGGTCAGCAGCTCGAGAAACTCTGATTCCACCTGGTACCCCAGAAAATGTAAGGAAGTGGCCAAGGCGATGAGCAGGTTTTATTGCTGGAGTAAACCTCACCCATACTCTGGGCCTGGTGTGCTTGTGTAGTGCACTGATTTCTTTACAGGATCTCCTTTGTCTAGGAAGGAATAACAATGAAGAACGAGGCCCATTATCCCATATATATTATGTATATTATATACCATATATCATGCATGCAGTATTATGATGACCACGTCTCTTTTTGATGGTGATGATCCATGAAAAGTAATTTAAAAACCACAATGATTCCCCAACTTCTCTGCATCTCCTCCAGCTTCTTCCTCTGTTTTCTCTTGCTCAGGAAAATGTGCAATACTGTGGCAGGCCGAGGCTCCAATCTGGGGGTTATTTTCCCATAATTTTGGCCATCTTCTAAAAAGCCATTTATTTCCCCCTTGCTCCCTTTTGTCTAGGCTGCTTGTCACGAATGCTATTGCCCAATGTCCCCTCACCTCCCCAGCAGAAACTGCTGTTTGCTGCTATCGTTATTGTGTGAGATCCTGCACTTCTGAAGCAAACAAAAAACACCCAAGTTGCTGTCTCTGGCTCCAAGCTTTTCCCCGTCAGCTCCCTGACTCCGCAGAGAGCACTCCCATTTCAGCCCTCGCTGGAGCTCCTCAGGGTAAGATTGCAAGCGCCAGGGAAAGACACATGTTTCCCATTACACGCTTAAGTCTTCGTAGAGCCCTGGTGACAAGAGATCTTACAAAATAGCACTCGGTGGAAAGGGGCCGCAGGTGGGGGAGGGACCCGCTCATTAGAGGGGCAGATTCACAGGAGGGAACCCTGGTATTAAGAAAATAGGAGGGACGGAGAGAGGATAATAGAAAAACTTGCAGTGGTTAATTTTAGCAGAAACAAACAAAAATGATTAACTTTATAAAATGCTCTCCCAAGCTGGCCAGGTCTGGGGATATGTTGTTCACAGTTTTTATTGAAATGCATGCTATATCATACGAAGTTGCCGCAAGAAAAAAAGAAAAAAAACCCACCCAACACCTCTGTTTATATAAATTACTTGATTTAACCCAATAGTCGTTCTCAGTGCTGCTCTCACACGCTGCTGTCCTGTTCCCTCGCCCTGCTTGGAAGCACTCCCTTGTTTCCAGGGTTGTGTTACAATCCCATTTGTTTCTCACTATAAAACCAGCTCATTACGTGGCTCTTCCCATCCCTGCTGTTACAATACAGTATGCAATTTTGCATTTGCTTATGACACACCATGATCCGAGCAATATAAATATCATGGCTGATCTGGTGTTAATCATCTCGGTCCCGTGTGATGGGAAGGCAATTGAAACTACACTACAGCTCTGCAGGTTATTCATAGCATCAGCTCACTAATTTTTACTGGAATACATTCGCTTTTGAATGACATGTTTATTGGAACTTCTTTTGCAGTCAAAGAGAGTTATTGTGGGCATGGGCTAAATGCATTCAGCCATTATATTCTGCAAGCCGCAGTTAAATGCCAGACTAGGGTTGAGCTGGGTTTGAACAGCCTATCTATAAAATCTCCTTCATGTATAACCAAAACAGACTGGCTAAGGAGTCTACAGGCTACCAGCTTAATATATTAGCCTAATACTTTAGCTCTTAGCCTAATATTAAAATAACAATAATTGTCAGAGGTACAAATGTTGTGGCCAAGCAGAGAGCGCTTGGAAAACGCAGCCCTCGAAGGGAGCGGGTCATCAGCCAAGAGAAATAAATTACCTTTAGCTCCCAGCACGCCAGCTGTGTCTAAATCAGCTTAAACGTGCGACGTCCGCAGACTGGTTTTATCTCCTTGGAAGCCAAGGAAGGTTTGCCGTGCCACTCGACAGCAGGCAGCTATCGGGGGCTTCGCTTTGCAGCATCCTCTGGGGATGGCAGTCACCTGCCAGGTCAGAAAGCCTTCGCCCTATCTGCCAAAGAAATCTGGCTCCTCTTCCATTTTCTGTCTCCATATCAGATTCTAAAGTACTTGGTGGTTGCTTTGCATGACAGTGTGCTCTCCTCCGACTCCGGCACTGGCTCCCTGGGCAGCTGCTGATGCTCCCATCCCGGCTCCTGAGCCACCCCTGAGGTCGACCATGGAGGATATTCATTTGGGAAGTGAAGCCAATGCAAAGATCCTTTTCTTTGCTAGTTTTTAAAGCCTAAAAATGTGCTGTCATGGAGGACTGGTATTTAGATGGGCTCCACTGGAAAAGAGACTTCTGACACTTTCCCACCGTGATGGTTTTATTAGGCACATTAGCACCTCCGTGCCAGATCCTCCTTCACTGAGGGCGAGCGGCCCCACTTGGGATGGGATTTAATTCCTCTCTCTGCCCTTGGGAGCTGTGTAAAATAGAAAACAACACACATTTCAGGTTCGCTGGGGACATGAAACTTGGCGAGTCTTGCACAAAACTCGGTGGAGACACAAATCTGTCCTGGGAGCTGCCAGCAAGCACAGCCCTGGCCCCCAAATAATCGCTGTTATGCCTTGCAATAAAATGCTCTGTTGCTTCTGCAGGACACAAGGGGTTTTAGCCTCCAGTTCAGGATTTCGTTTTGAGTTTGTGAGTCTACAACCATTTGCCTTGCAGTAGGCCAGCTGTTTTGGTAGGGGGCGGGGAGGGGGAAGAAAATCAAACCAGTGCAAAGCACAGAGCGGGTAATATGGCTTTTGTTGTGAACCTGCCTCTCCTCAAATGCAAAATTAAATGAATAGAAAGCAACCTAAAAAAATTAAAGTTGCAAAGTGCACCTTTGTACTTAAAAGAACCTGGGATGCCAGTCTTTCTTTTGTCCCTAATTTGCAAACTCCTCATTTTTTAGGGAATAGGCCTGTTCTAGTGAAGGAGGCCAGGACAACAATACCAATAAAAGCTTTCATAGAGTTGATTCAGACAACTATTAAATGAAGTGTAGACTTGCAAAATTATGAGAAATAACTTCTTTCCATCTTTGAGATCTTAGTTCCTTGCTGACACCAAAATGTGAACAAAAACTGAAATAATGCTCACTGGGTTATTTTTGCTGAAACTTCGCACAACCACAGGCAAAAGCCCAAAGCATTGCTGGATGCAAAACACAAATTACTTTATGCATTATAAACCACTTCAGCTCAAGTATTGAAGAACTGCTCAGAAAGAATCAGGAGGAGGGGTTTTTTTATTGGTTTGGTTTTGGTTTTTTTTCAAGAAGGCAACATTTCTTATTTAAAAAATCGCTATTTTTCCCAGGCCTCAATTTCTGAATGAAACTGGAGTCTGATTAAAAGTGATATGAAATGAAAATGTACAATTGGATAATGCAGTATCGATGTCTGTCTTAAGAGTATAAGGCAGAGGACATTTTAGCAGGTTTGTCTTTTTTGGTTTTACTCTCTTTTTTTGCAACTCTTTTGTTAGAGGGAGTGACAGCAGAAAGAGGCCGTGCAAGGTTTAAATATGGGCAGGAAATTTCCCACATGAGGACGGGCAGAAAAATTTGCTGAGGCATCAAAACTTAGCGCTGCTTGCTGGGAAGTGGATGTGCGAGCAACACCTTTCAAAGCTTTCAGATAGGAAGACAGCTCGTGTCTTGTCCCACAACTGGTTGCAATCCAGACATTGGGGGTTATAAGCATTTTACTTTTTTTTTTTTTTTTTTGAAAAATAGTTAAAGCAGAAGTCTGCTGGCATGCAAGATGGCTAGCTGCTATGTACTTTGGCTGGATGAACCATGCATTTGTGAGCAGCCCAGATCAGCTGTACCATGCTGGTGAGACCATGACCAGAAGCTCATCAGGGATGGGGAGATTTGGCCATGAAGTCTGACACAGGTCTGAGGTTCCCACATCTCCGTCAGGGGCCTCTGTGGCTAAATACATACATTTTCAGACCACAAAGTACCTTATGATGTCAAGAAACCTTTCTTCAGGAGACTTTTGTTAGAAACAGCTAGTTCCTGTGAAATGTTTCTTTTTGAAGAAAACAAAGGAAAAATAAAGAACAAAGCAGCAGTTGCTCATCCAAAACTTCTCAGCCCTCTCCTCACCATTAGGTTTTGGGCACTCTCATGCTAATCCATTTGGGAGAGTAGGCCAGTAGCTATGGCTTCTCTTGAATAAGGTCCCATGGGGTTCCTAATCCTGGCCCTCCCCCTCCCCCCCCCAACTTGACCCCTAGTTTGGGACAAACAAGGTGTTTACCTTCCCTGCACCTCATTTTCTCTGCTGGTAATAATGGGAAGTGATGATTGCTGCCTGCTTTGATGAAGTCTCCTGTGATCTACAAATGAAAAATGCAGTGTAAATGCAAGGAATGTAATTATTATTATCACCAAAGAAACTGACTGCTGACCTCGGAGCTGGTTTATAGATTCATAATTGGTTTAGATCGAAGTGGCGATGAGGCAACATGTTTAAACATGCCATTGCATTCTCGGTATAACCAATCCAGTCTTGGGGGACAGTAAATATTGCAAGCGTGGTTAACCTGTGTTTCAGGACACTGCGATAACTTTGCCTTTGATAATCTTCCGAGCCCCAGCTGTCCCAGTGATGCTGGGATTTGGAAATTCCCAGTCAGTACTCATTCTGTCATACAAGTCAGGTTAGTTTTCAGCCTATGTTTTGCTTCAATGAATTGTGTGCAGACCTCAGGAATGAGAATCAAATACTATTTGACATTTACAGAGAGTATTTAATTTCAGAAAGAGCCTTTGTGTATAGCAGAATCGCACAGCAATGAAGAGCCCCTTCCAGCCTGAAAAACAGCTGCTATCTAATATTATATAATCACTTTATGCTGCCCTCGAAAATAGAGGGTGAGGATTCAAATGCTGCATCCTGTTAAAATTACAGGAGAAGCCCCTATAGACTGAAAGCCATTTTCCAAATGGGAGTTTAGCTGTAATTATGGGTCAAACAACTCCTCTTAAATAAAAAGTCCCCTTATTTAATGACATGACAGAGCATCGCTGTAGGGGCTTTGCTTTTCAGCTGTTTTTTCCTACCTCTTATTTATTAAACTAATCTGGCCAGAAGGAGAAAACAACACAACTATGGGGAGGGCTATAAATCTTCCTGCTTTTGAGCAGAACTCAAGCCCTAAGTAAAGAGAAGTTGGGAAGCCACTTCCTCCATCAACAGGTTATTCCATAATTATCCTCTCCCAGGCTCTCTCCACCTTCCCCTGCAGCCTGTAGCCAGAGTTAGAGCCAAGATCCCGGGCAGAGTGGACACACCACCAGAACCCCTGGTTCCCAGTGTTGTGCAATGAAGTGTCTGTTATCGGTGTCCTCAAGATCTTCCCACAGCTGAGACAAAAGGTCTGGGGCTGTTTGTAGATGTCTATAATTTGCAGGGTCCTCCCTTAGTTTGATTTGCTCTTAAATATAGGACTGGGAACTCCTGTGCAGAGTCGTCTCTCTTATTGCTTGATGTTTCCTGTGTACTGAGCGTGCTGTCAAAACAAATATTCCCCTACCCTTGTTTACTGCATTCAAGTCTTTGGCATCTCATACATCAGGCCTGGCTTCCTCCCAGCTCCTCATAATCACGATTGCCTGAACAGGAGCTATTAAAGGCTTTTAGCCGTCCTTTTCCTCCCAAGAAAATGAACCCCATCTCTAGGATGTGACATTTGGCTTCTTTTTGTCAAAATGGTGGTTAGAAATCCACTTAGCTGCTCGGTAATATCAGGATCATCTGTCATTAGCTTCCAGCCTGCCCCCTGTAGCCAAACTGGCTCCTGGCTGGTTTCCTCCACGGATATTTAAAGACTATCGTAGTATTTATCTCTCCTTCCTTTGCTATTTGTGTGCTAGATCCTCGGGCTTGTGTTTCATCATTGTTTTCATCGCTTTTTCCATGTTTTAGTAATAGACAGTGCTTGCTCTCAAGGTTGTGGATAGAGGAGGAGACCTGTGGATGGACTGTGCATGGCAGGACTGGGACTGTTGCATCCTGCAACTGATCCTGAGGTCCCATGTAAGGTGGGGCTGGGGTTTCCCATGGGTCCAGCCCACAGACCTGGCCTGTGCACCAGCTGTTTCACACCAGAGCATAACCTCGGTGATAGAAACTATTGAGCTTAGGCTGAGTTTTTTCTCCTTTAGGACCACAGGCTATTTTGGACTTGTGAGCTGCAAGGGGACAAACCTGATGATTTATCCACTAAGCCACATAGGCCCCTCAAACAGCTCCTTAATGTGAAACATGTGCTGCCGAGCCCCGCAGTTAGTTCTCACTTCGGCTTAGCCCCTATTTGCTCAAATGCTGAGCGCATTTGGACAACAGAGATTTTTCGGTAAGGAAAGCGGCATTCCTGGAAATCCCATTGCTGTAAGAACATGCTCTCTCTGCTGGCACTTATTTTGACTATGGCCGGATTTATTTACAGAAGGCAAAGGATATTTCGCTTGACTTTTATCTAATCATGATGGGCTTATGCAGATTAAGCATTATATGATTTACACTATTTATGGCAGGCACGATGTGTTGGTAGCAGAGCATGGGTGCAGCGCGCAGGGCTCACGCTTGGGACTTGGGGCACTTACATGAAAGGTTATTTAGCCCCCTTGCTCCCAGTTAGCACCAGCTCCTGTTAAAATCTGCAGGGGCAGAGCACCTAAATAACCTCGCAGAGCAACACTGAGATTCGCAGAGACCTTTAGGTGCTTGGCAGCTGCCACACAAGGAACTGCTCGGGAAACCAGAGCTGGGCGACTTGTATAGCTGGAGTCATTTTAATCCCCATCACTTCATTATCGTTGGCATAGTAACTCCTGCTTTACCTCCCTGCATTGCTCTAGGGAGAGGAAATGGGTCGTTACACCAAATATCACCTTCCCCCGGAAGGTTTTAGCACAGGGATGGCTGCAACACATCTAGCATCTGCTAAACCCTTAGGAGCGATTAGCTGAGGGTGCCTGCACAGCTCAGGGGGGGAGGAGACAGGTAACCTCTGCTAAGGAACCTGGCAGCTATGCCAGGAGTTTTATGGAGCTCAGGAGCCAGGCTCCAGGCAAGATCTCACAAGTTGGTAAGCAAATGCACTTGCACACATGCTGCCTTGGTGATCACGGGCTTAGCTGACCACACTTTTACGCCAGCCAGTGGGCTGGCCAAGAGCAAGCCTTGCCACTACGCTTACTTAAAAATAATGAATATTCTTTTGCTGCTTGTACCATGTCTTGAAGTACTAAAAAGAAAAATATACTGCTTGGATGCTTTGAGACTGTAAGTGATGTTGGAGTCAAGGATGCTGCTTTTGTGCTTAGGGCCTGCAACTATGTGGGACTGCACTGTAGATGGGCAAATAGATTTGCACAAAAACGTTTAACATTTCCTATTGGGATTTGGTTAGAATTTCCCATTCCATAAAAAAAAAAAAAGTAATATTTTGATTTTCTGTCTCAATTCAGAAGGAAAATACACAGTAAAATATTAGAATTTCTCAAGGGAAACCTCAAACTCAAAGCTGCCTTAATAAAGTGAGGAATGGCTAGGAGAAACCCCAAACATTTTTAGTAACTAGAAATACCAGCATATCAGCTTCCTCTGCATAAGTTTACCTACCTTTGATAGTGTAGATAGGGGGCAATACCATACGGATGTCCCTTGAGGATACACTTCCCTTCTGACTCCTGACACCGGCCCTGGTTTCCTGGAGTACCTAAACCCAACCATGAAAGGTTTTCCATGGGCAGAGAAGGGTGACTGCTTTAAAGTCAAACACATCTCCATGCCCCAACCTCACCACACTCCTGTCCACCTTGACACCATACAACTAGTTTTGCCTCTCTGTGCTCTTAAGCTCATTTTCTGTTTAAAAAAGCCCCTGATTGCCTGGCTTTTATCTGCAAAAATGTATATATTTCCCCATAACAAAAAATAAAGTGCAGCAGCTGATGTTATGGACATGAACCATCCCAAAAGGTCTCCCCTTCCCCATTGCGGCGGTGGGTGCAGGGGCAAGTGGAGCTCAATCCATGCCATTTTTTTTTCCCTTTCTGTACTTAAGCAAAAATAGCTGCTCATAAATATAACCAAATTGGGAGAAAACGTCCTGAGGCAAACTGGAAGCTCATTACAGGTCCTGTGCTGGAAATGTTTGTGTTAGGTTTCCATTAAAGCACAATGTGTATTTTGGGAGGTTGGCTACAGGCAGCCTGTTCTCTGCCGAACCCTCTGGCTCCTTGCAGAGGTGCCAGCCTGTCGAAGGCTGTACCGCTATGTGCTAATATCTTCTCCCAGAGACGTCTGACGAGTGGTTCATTAGCTTAAGCACTAATCCATGCTGCCTCTTACTTATTTGTATGCAGACCTGCTCTGCAAGAAAGCTATTTTCCATGCTCTTTCCTCTGAACAGTTAATCCACCTGCTCGGTGCCTAGCCTGGCCCACTTCCGCAGGGAACTGCTCCCTTCAATGCAAGATAAGACATGCATGGTTAATGCCTCCAGTAAGTTTGCCGCCTTTATTCAAATCTTCCTGCAAGAGCTTAGAAAGGCAATTGCCTTCCTATTTTCAGTGCCAGTTCAGGCAAGGAGCAGACACACAGTTATTTGAATATTTTGTCCTTAATAAATAAGGCTGAAGATGTAACCCTCTGCCTAGCACCCCTCCCCTTACCCCTCTGGCCTATTAGCATGCGGTGGGTGGAAAGTCTGCAGCCTTTTGTTCAGATCACGTTCGCTGGTGCCTGTGCAGTTATCTGCTATCAACCCAGTGTGCTGCTGTTTGCTTTCAGCAAGGTCAAATCTGCATTCGGTTTTGCTCTCGCTCTACTGGTATGTCAGCTGCAGTGCAAGAATTTAGCATAGAGGTAACTTCTAGTTCCTTTGTAGCTCCTTTGGAAAGTTGAAAAGATTATACATAGTTGTGCTCTGTGAATTTTAAGGTATATGTCAACCCATGACAAAATCATCTTACCAAGACTTCTTAACCCTCCAGCTTTACATCACCCCAAGGAGTCATCTCCAAACCTCTAAGTCTTTTGCCTAGCTGATGGTGGCCCAGTTCACTTGCCTAACAGCATCATACCTGATTTATACCAAGAATAAAGTGACTTAGCCCCCACTCCAAGCTTGCAAGTGCTGCTCACCCATCAAAGTTTCTTGAAGAAATGCATCTTACACATTGGCACGGAAGTCATTAACGTTCATTTTGAAAAAAAGGCCTCTTCTGCAGCTATGGACAACCCTATGAGAGAGGGTTATCTGTTTTTCCGAAGTACCCTGAGGTCTAGCAGATAAGATGCCTGACTGAAGAAGGCATGAAGGAGGGTGTATGCTATCAAGCTACTATTCTCCTGGGGCCTGGAAGGTGGAGGGGTTAAGACCTGATAAGGAATTTCTCCTCTCAGAGAGCATCAGATTAAATCTGACCTACAAGCAGAAGGTGTTCCTGTCTAATTGCTTGTACAAAGAAAAATTGGTCCCCAGCTAGTCCCTTCCCCGCTGATTTTGTGTTAGCTTGCAGCCATTCTTATGTCCTTGTAGGGGAAGCAAAAACCGAGCAAGCTTTAACCTTAGAAGCATTATTTATGAGGAAACCCCATGAAAAGCTAACCAGGGGATTCAGCTATGGGAAAATGGCACGATTTAATAAAAGAAAGCTTTTTTTTGATAAATAAAAGCAAAGGTATATGGGGCATGGGAACACAGAAGCAGTCAGTAATGAAAAACAAGGGAAGTATTAACAACATATTTTTAATGGTAAGGCCAATGAGCCGGTGGGACAGCTGGCCAAGGGATGTGGTAAATCCAATATAATTTGGCACCTTTACATCAAGCCTGGATGTCTTTCTAAAGGACTTGTGGTACCTTCGCCATGGGCTACAAGGCTAAATGTAAGAGCTGCTGGATGGTTTCTGAGCCAGGGATGGAGCATCCTGCTGGCCTTGGCATTGATTAATTTGTTTACAGTCAGTGTTGGTGACTCTTAGAAATAGGTGAGATGGAAGTGCCATGTCTAACAGGCCCAGGCTCGCACTGCATCCATTCAAGGGGATGCTTAGGCTGGCTCTGCTGAAAAGAATTACCTCTCGAATTAAGAAGTGTTTTTTCAGCTGCAATTGTCTCATCATTTACAAGCAAAACTTTCATAGGCTTTTTCTAGTTTTTATTGTTTTCCCATGGAAAGAAATACTTTGTAAAGAAAAAAAAATCAAAGCAAACCCCGTTTTTTGTTTTAAAGAAAAGCTTCAATGGGCTTCCCCTGCCCCTCCAAGCCTCGGTAGCTATTTTTCCTTTAATTTAAGCAAGGCTTTTATCAATTGAAGTTATACTTGTGCTTACTTGACTTGAGGTAAACAGGACTAATCCTGCTTAAAACTGAACTAAGAATATCTACACAGTTTAATGAAACGGATTAAAATTTTACCTCATATTAAACATTAACAACTTTTCTTGTTCAGACAAGCCCTGCAAGGCTGGAGCAATGTTATTCATTTGCCTTCAACATCACTAAAATTTCTTTGAAAAATAAGCAAATTATGCACTTGTGCAGAAGGCAGGTCCCTTTGAAATGATGGTGCTCACAGGAGATCTGGCTCCCTTCCTCCTTTGGATAAAAACAGGGTTTCTTTTCTTTTTTAGATTTTATTTTCTTTCTTTCTTTTATTTTATTTTTTAGATTTTATTTTATTTCTGAGTTCCTTATTAAAACAGCACAGTTCTTCCTGTTCCATTCAGGATGTTTCTCCAGGGGAAAGATCAGCCTAGCATGAACTAAACACTCCTTTATTTAATTTATATCTCAGGCTGACCTCAGCTAGCTTGCCCTCACACCACACACCTGGAAATGGAGATGTCAAAGCATGGCTGGAAAGCCAAGCTTTTCACAGCAGTTCCTGTACAAAGTAAGTGATGGCTTTGTTTCATTTTATTCATTTTTCAGGTGGGAAAGAGAAGTCACGTTATTTCAAGTTTTGGTATAATTTTAATCACTTCAAAGACTTCAGGAGCAGGCTGAATTCCCCTCAATTCCCATTTCTCCCATCCATAGATGTGTGTGTACACATATTTTAGTGTTTTGGTGGTTCTTTTTCTCAACTTTCTGCTGACACGTGGAAACACTAAAAGGTGTTTTTCTTAAATAATAGCCCATTGTTCCTGCTGGTTATGAACCCTTAGCATAAAGTGAGTTCAAACCCTGTAGAGTTCATGCCTTTAAACATCGCAGATGCTGATGCCTTTGCCACCAGCAGTGAATTAGCTGGCAACCTCGCACTTCACATGGCCCGAAACACAGCGCTGAGAGTCATTTGATGAGAGATAAAAAAAAAAAAAGCCAAGATGGTTATTTTCTGGGTTAAAGACAAAAATTAAATGCTACGCGAGGCTGCGCCACTATATATTAAAAGCAGCGTTGCCTGCGAGCTACCGCCGCGGTGGCAGTCGGCGGCTCTTGAGCAGGGCAGGGACTCGCAGAACAAGACTTTCTAAGGAAACCGGGAGATTTTCCCGGTGACTTCGCTCCCTTCTAGCTACAGATAGGATGGGGCGGGGATTCATCACAACCAGTCTGATCACTACTACCCAAACACATACATAGGTGTAGTCTGTGCCCCGAGGAAATTATAACTCAAGACAAGCTAACGCAGGCACTCCCGCGCCGGCTGGTGCCAGTGGGGGTGGCGTGCAAAGGTGATAATTGAAAGTTGTTGGGTTTTGGGGTTTGTTTGTGTGTTTTCTCCCCCCCCCCCCCCCCCCCCCCGAGTCAACAAGAGGTTGTTTTCTTCCTCCTGCTTCCTTCGGTGAAGGCAACAGCTTCTGTTCAACCTTGATGTAGCTTGGTAAGACAAGCAGTTGGCCATGGGGGTTGTGCCAGGCCCATCACCCGGCACTCAGGGAAGAAGGGTAGGAAAGTCTGGAGGAGACGGGCAGTAGTAGCTCGTGTCTGTGGGCAGGTATATGGACTGTGTTTACAGAAGCCAGGGGGCAAGTGATTCACTTCATTCATAAAATCTGAGCCTCTGATCTGGTCTCCAGAGGTAAAGATAAACACAAGGTAGGAATCGCTTGCCTTTTGGGAGGAGAACGGTGGATGAAGGCAGAGGGTGTGTCAAGAGAAAGGGGAGATGGGGGGAGAAATGCAGCTGCTATGGGGTGCTGGCTCCAGGGGCGGCCGTGCTGCACCCCAGCCATGGACGTGGACTTGACATCAGTCCTCCGGTGCTACAGGACCTCAGCCCGAGATGTCCTCTGGCTCCAAGGCTGAACACTAGCTTTATCTTTACAAACAGCTGAATGAAAACTTTGGACACCCAAAACAAGGCAGGCTTTTTTGAGCATGAGAAAAACAGGTCTCTGCTTGCCGGATGAATCTCCTCCCTCCCCCTCCCTTGATTGAGAACCTCATATCCGAAAATCATTGAGCAGAAGTACAACAACTTCAGCCTCTGAAGGCTGCCAAGCATTCTTGCTGAGTGAAGCTGTTTAGGTGCACCGAAACACGGCCGAATCTGGGGCTTGCGTAAACCTTTCTTACCCTGGAACAAAAGACCTGCTCCCATGGCAGTCAGGTGCACGCAAGAATCCCTGCCTGTGAAAACACGCTGAACCAGTCTCTGTGCAAAAAAAGACAGGTTTGACCAGAACTGTCCCTGGTGCAGAAAGGATCTGCCAGCCAGGCCTGAGCATCAAAGGCGCTGGGTGCTCCACAGCCTCCGATTAGCATCGGCATGAGCAGAGCCCAGATTTTGTAGCACTAAAGGCCACAGCTAGCATCCAGCCTCAGGCTCCAGCAACACGCCTTGTTTGCATGAATGCATCTGAGTTTGTTCATCTGTCTCCCTCACCGGGATAGCTGCAGAAAGCTGCAGCGTGCGGAGCAGCATGCAACGTCTCCTGGATGTTCAGCATCCCTGCTGATGTGCGTTTGTGTGAAGGACCAAACATCACAGCGGTGCAAGGTGCAAGCTCCAGCTGCACATGCAGCTACTGCTTGGGGACCACCCGCAGAAGCAGTTGCCTTGGGATCCTAGCGCCCATATGGGTTTGGTTTTTTTCCATTTCACCCATTTCTCTTTCACTTCCTTCCTGCCCTGCAGAAAGCGATGACAATAGATATGCCCCATCACCGTGCTCATGGCTTGCGGTACCTACACCTCTGCTCCTTTGGCTTTCACTTTTCCATGGGCTTTCACTGAAATGCTCATTTAATATCATTCCTCCTGTAGCACTTAAACATTTACTCTACTCTCAGCCAACCTGAAAAGGTCTCTGCGGCCCATGCCTCGATGTATCACCTTCTCCAATCCATGCCTCCAGCAATTACCACTCTCCTTTACTTATTTCCCAAGCAGTTGGCCGGGGTAAACCCCGGCAAAGCTGCACACCCCACCCCCCCCCTCCGGCACAGGCTGCTGTGCAAAGCTGCCCGTACCCCCCAGCCCGAGGGTGCGGATGGGATCGGACAGGACCGGGCAGGGGGATGGGAAGTGGAGGAGGAAATGACCATCGCTCAGCCAGAAATAGGACTTGGTGCTGCTGATGTTCAGCCCCGTGCTGGAACGTTCAAGCCTGTTGCTTTCCACAAATTTATCCATGGCCTTTTCTCCGTCTCCCAAACCTGACCCACACATCCTGAGTGAGGTCCCACGACTCGCTGGCCCTGCAGCCACCGGCTCTGTCCCGGCTCTTATCACCTCCTGTGCCGTTTCCCCTCTGACGCTTCTCCAAGTCCTCCTCTTTCACCCAGACATCTGTATTCCTGTTTTCTTCCGAGTAGCTGGGGGTTAAGATGCAAAGGGAACACTTTTCTCAGCCCAGTGCTTGCTGCACCCGAGCCAGCCCGGCACATGAAGGGGTCCACGGGGCCGAGCTCCTGCCAGGCACAGGCAGACGTGGCAGGGTTTCCTCCTCCAACCCAGGTTACTTAGACCCAGGCGGCACATTTTGGAGATAAACTGGGCATTAAGAGTCTGTCCTCATGGCCATTGCCCTGAAGCTAAAGTCTCCCCTCTACAACACACTCAATCCCCAAACGCTTCAAATCACACGCAGCACCATGAAAACTCCTTTTGCATTTAGGACAGGTGGAGGTTTACAAAGTTTTTCCACGCATAATAAAATATTACTACTAATTAGGATAATAATAGCAAGTACTAGCTGAGTTCTGCTTGCTTGATTTCCACCTGCTATTTATTTGCAGTTTGATGTGGTATTCCCTTCCTGTCATGCATTCTTGCAAATTATTTCTGTGCCGCGTTATCTTGCAGATGCGGTTCACCCAAGGAGTGGCCGAAACGCAGCCCTGACCATGTGTCACTGCCGAGAAGTTCATTTTCTTCTGTAGGAGGAAAAAAACAATAATAACAAAAAAAAAATCAAGGCTGCCTTGTAACTGTATGCTGTGCACATCTGCGTATCGGAGCACATGCTGTTGTGGGCTTTTTTTTTTTCTTTTCCCCTTCCACCCACATCTTTGCAAAGCAGCGAGCTGCAAGGTTTTTCCTCAGCTGCAAAGTGTCTGTTTTTCATGGAAAAGGTGTTGGTTCAGAGCATAGTTATGACTCTTCCTGGGCAGGGGCTGTGGCTCTTCATATTTTATTTCAATTATATTTCTTTAAAGCTTATAGTATTGCTAAAGAAAAAGGGATTACCCTCAATAAAAAGGGATTTGCTCAAAGACTGGGCATAGCTAAGAGCAGTTCAATGCAAACCCACGAGCGTCCCCATCACACTCTCCCCAGCCAGGAGCTGGTGGGACTTTCTCGCATGCCCATCAAAAGTGGCATCGGGTCCCTTTTTATCCAGATGCCCTCGGCATCATCAAATCCCAAAGAGTCAGCCCAATCGTTCTGGGCAAAGGCCCTATTTCTCTGGCAGCGGAAGGCCAACCCCAAGGCAGAACGCAACTCACACCAGGATGTTTAGTTGTGTTATGAGCTTTTATTTAAAAAGCACATTTATACAGCAATAATTTCGCAGATACAAACTTCAATTTTGTATTCTACAAAAGTCTTTGAATATTCTTCTCTTTACAAAATGGAACATTACAAAAATACAGACAATTTAATATGATTTTTTATACAAATGTCTCTAATTGTAGTTATTTTCATTAAAATATTACTACCACAGAACTACAATATTTTAGTCGACTATAAAAAATTAATCCAATGCTTTTTTAAGCAGCAAAATGTAAATAACACAGGTCAGGACACAGTTTATAGTCATAGTGGATATATCTAAAATTGTTTCAGAAATAATATTTTACATAGTTAATTTTTAAGGTTTTATACATTATTTATATAATATTTATATATAAAAAAAATCATAGCTTGCTATAGTTGAAATGATAGGACGGATTCTGTAAGAAGGATGTGCAAATGGCCGTTCTGCATGCTTTGCGGGATCCCTTTGCAAACACGCTCTGTGAAAGGGCTGCAAACCAAGAACCTGTGGTTTCGGGGCGGGGGGGGGCGAAAAAAATCACACACGATATAGGCACAACTGATTTACCACTGGTGTCACCGAGCAGAGCAGAGGACCTGGTACCTGCTGTGGCGCACAGCGGGGTGCCCAAGGGAAAAGGAGGAGGGGGGGATGCACAAACCAACTGACACCCAGGCTGGGACGTGCCGCCCAGCAGCCCGTCCCAAAACTGCAGAATAAAAGTTTCCCCAGGACTCAACCCTGAGGCTGTAGTGCGAACGCATCTTCAGCAGAGCCGCCGCTCCCATGGGCGCACAGAAAATCTGCTGTGATTTTGGGGGGGGATGTGAGGGGTTGGGGGCCGGGAAGCAGAGGATGCTCTTTTCCTGAAGGGCCATTGGTGGGTGCTGCATGTGCCTGGGGGCTCAGGCAGGACAAACCCTCGCCAGGGAGCGAGCGGAGAGGAAGAAATGTGGCTTCTCTGCGCGGAGGATGGAGTTATTCAGCCTCACTGCGCGTCTCAGGACTGCTCGTTAAAGGCGTGTAGTGTGAACAGAGACCCTTCAGAGACCTTTGACTGGGCAAGCTTCTTCTAAACTAAGTCACAGTATGGAATAGAGGAGGAAAAAATAAACTAGTATCAAAAAGAGAAAAAAAGCAACTCTTACAAACCAATCCCAGATCTTGACTCAGTGCTGTTTCTTGTATATAGTGCTACACAATTTAGTTGTGAGTTGTTTTTTTTTTTTTTTCTCGCAGGCATTGAAAATCTTCATAGCGAAAAAACCTAGGATGGCCAGCTTTCCAAAAATCCCTTAGTGTTCTCTTTAGGCTATGAACAATTTGGCGTTCACTACAACATGAACACTCAAACCAATTGCACATCCAGAACTCCGGCACCTCTGTTTGTTCAGCTTTTGTGTTTTGTTTTTTTTTCTTTCTCATTGTCGCTTTTGACTTAGTTGACCACCACCCCTTTCATCCAAATGTCGCAAGTTGAAAAGACCACAGAGTAAGACTTTACTGGTCGGGCAAGAAAGTCTCTCCCTACATTCTACTGTCTGATGAGATTTGAGAGCAGCAGGTAGTTGCTGTCAGCAGTCTTTTTTTTTGCAAAAAAAAAAAAAAAAAAAAAAACCAAAAACCAACAAAAAAAAAACATATTAAAATAAAATACAACACCCATCCACTTTCTCAAAGGTCTACACCATATTGTGATGGTTATTCCGCTCAATGATGTCCACAGGTGAAAGGATCTCCTTCCGGATGGGCGGGGGAGGCAGGCAAGTCTTTGTCTTGGGCTTGAAGAGATCTGAGACATAAAACACCTGTAGGAATAAGTGGAAAAGGCAAACTTAGCCACACTGGGCGATGCTCTGTTCAAAGATCTGGTTTACAGAATATACACGTATCTTTAAGCTACAAAAATAGCACTTTCTGTGCTACTGAATGTCTACCCATTACACTGATAGCTGTGTAGTCCCAAGCGCCTGCTACCACCTTTCTGTACAATATGGAAGAAGGCTCAGACCTCACAAAACACAGTGTAAAAACATTACAGAACAATTCCATTTCTCCCTGCGTAATCACCGAGTGCAATATCCAAACCTCTGCTGAACAGGTTGAAAAGCCAGGAAACAGATACATGGCCCACAGTCCAATAAAATAACAAAGGTCTCCAAAGGGCTGGCCTGACTCACGGTGAGTGGTTTTAGGGATGGAGTCAGTGTGAAACAATTCATTCAGCCAGACATCAGGTAGGCAATTAAAAGCTTTCAAATCAAACCTGTGTTAAAAGCTATCAGCAATGAGTCAACGGTGAGTGATGCTCTCCTCATGCCCCACCAAGGCACCAGTACAGAGCCAGGGTCTGGTCCTGAAGCCAAAGCCTAAGGAGAGGAGGAGCTATTCCCAAATACTTCTTCCTAAATATCCTGTGATGTAACCCCTCTCCCGGATGTGAAAAAGCCAGCACTTAGCAATTTCGGGAGGTAGCAACACAATAAGAAACAAAGTGCTGGGAGGAAACTTCCACATCCTCCTTTGGCAGCCACTGCACAAAGCTTATCAGTCCTCCAGGACCGGGGCACTTTCTCCCTTGCCAAACCTCAGCCCTGTGCCAGAAGGGAAAAGAGTCAGACAGCATGGATCCTCTGGACAGAGCAAAAGTGCCGAGGACTCATCGTTTTGTTAGCTGGCACCAAAGCCCCAAACTTCGGTCCTGCTGCCAACTGCCTCTGCCAGCCCAAATTTGCCAGATCATCTTGGACATCCTTAAGCACCAGTAATTCAGACTGAGCTGTGGGTTTGCTGAGCCAAAGCCCTGGGAGGAGCAGCATGCAGCTGTAGGAATTAGCAGCATATTTGAGTTTGCTCCCACAGTACTCAAATGGAACATTTAAGCAACAAGGTAAATCAGGGGAAAAAAAAGTAAGTCCAAGGTGCTCAAAGGAATAATATTAGATTAGTACATCCGGACTGGGTCATACAAGGAGGGAGCAAAGGTCTTCCCCATCTGCATCTCTACATTTTCTAGCTACCCAGAGCCCTCTGCAGCAGGTCTAGTCGTCCTTGGAAACAACTTTTGCAAGTCCCTATCAGCACGGGCAGATAAGGAGCCGAGCTGAACAGACAACAAACTTGCTGTAAGTGGCAATTTACTCCTACAATTTTAAGTGGGGATGCAGGAAGCTGAGCTGTTGTTGCTTGGCTTTTATTGCTTGATGGAAAAGCAGGGAGGGAGCTGACATATAAACCAGTTCTTTTTTCGGTGTGTGTGCTGGTGTCTGGCTGCCTAGTTGTATAACAGAGCTGATAAGTTGTTTACAGGGCATCCAAGTGGCAGCATTTGTACCTTTGGGATCCAGCTGATCCCGCCAAGGATCACAAGCTGGAGTCTGGCCTCTTGCTGCAGCACCACAGTGTAAAAGCATGTTGAACTGCTCTGACAATGGTTTTCTTTTGGATCATTAATAACTGTAAAACTCCCGTTCAGCTGGCTCGGTGCATTTCTGATGCCATCTTGCTTGCTTGCCCAACTCAGAGAGCTGGATCCAATCAAAAAGATGTCCAATTTCTGCACCAAGATAGCCATGAAAAATCAATTTATGGGAGGAGATTGCCAAGTGCAAGAAGCATATGGGGATTACACCAAGTCTGGTCCCTATTTTGGAGAGGAATGAGTTATGGTGGAGTGTCATCCTGGGTATTTTTGCTTTTACTGTGCTGCTTACTGCTTTTCAGGGTTTAATTCAGAGACTGGGTAGAGGTTTTCATTTCGCTTTAAACTGTATTTCACTTTAACGTGGCTGGAGGTTATATAAACATGTATAAGAATCATGAAACATGATCTTTGGGGGTAAAACAGTGTGTTAAATCCTCCTAATGCTTGAACTGTTTAACACAAAAAAAGGACTAATAAACATGCAACGTTCTTCACTTGGATTAGCTCCATTTCCTGTAGAAGGTGCTCTCCACCCATAAAGAAAACTTGATGGAAGAGGACTGAGCGCGTATTATACAAAGTAAGCCAGTATCTTATATTGCCACTTAACAACTCCTATTCCTATTCATTATATTGAAGAAATCTTTAATCACATACAGAGAGGTTAAAACAACTTGTCTAAGCTAACCAGAGCAATGCCAGGAGCATGTCCTTCTGACGTCTCCCCTTTTCTCTCTCCATCAGGTGAGACGAACTACATGACACATAGCAGGCTGCCTACAAAGCGCATAAAAGCTATTTCCATTTAAGAAATCCTCATCGTATTTCACTGTGGATCCGAGTCCAAATGTTTCATCAGCTGGAAGTGCTTGACACTAATGTCTTCTGCTTGTTATTTCAGGCACTGAAGGACAAACGTGTGTGCTGCAGCACAACCTGGATTCAAGCTCTGGCAGCCCTCGGAGATGAAACCCACAATTGGTTTCTACTGAAAATTACAGCCTGATAACAATGGTATTTCAACGGCCCTTGACTATCATCAGAGTGGCCCCTTGAAGGCTTTGCTGGGGGAAAGGGTGTCTGGGAGCACCCAGGGTGGGTTGGAGGTGATGAGTCTCCAGGTCTCTCCCTCTGCTTTAGAGCATCCTGTGCACGAGAGCTGGATCCCAGAGCTGGGCAAGGATCCCCAGGACATACCAGTAATTGCTCTAATATACTGGTAATTTTAGCAAAAAGCTGCTAAACTATACATTCAATACAAACTCCAGGGAGTCTTGGAGTGACTCTTCCTCTTGTCCCTTGCTGCCATCTCCCAAAAGGGAGGAAAGTCTTCTGGCCCCTCCTAGGCAATGGCTTACACCAGCAAAGCCAGACTCAGGAGAACAAGAACATATTGATGGTTCTTTGCAAGCTGATGAAATGGGACAAGGTCTGGGTTTAAGCCCTGCCCCGAGTCCTAAGCTGCTGCCTGAGACGTCCCCAGCCACCAAGCCATGCCTGCAAAGGTTGCAGAGACAACTGCCCCCTCCGTAAGCTGGCTGGGACGAGCAGCACGGGTTGCCCCAGGCTCGCAGGCAAACCCAAGCCTGCCTGTGAAACTCCAGGCAGCTGCTTCCTATGTCGGTTTACCTCGACACAGGAAAACCAGCCCAGCGCTGCCGCAGCCTCCCCTTCCCAGCACAAGCTTCCAGCTGCCGGAGGGCCAGGAGGGGATGGTCAGCCCTGCCATTCGTCCTGGCCAGGAAGCATCCGAACGCTCGTCCCGAGTATCCGGAGAGCTATTGTCTTTTGGAAACTGCTGCTGGGATCTAGGGATGGTTCGCCTGGTCCCTACTCTCCCTATATATTGATGTTATCCCACCTTTCAAGCAGAAAGGCACACAGAGATAAATACCCCTTGTAAAACCACCTGGTGATGTGCACTTGGTGTCTCGATAATCCCACACGATACAAATTGAGGCACCTGGACTAAGACAAGCTGCTTCATTGCTTTCCATGTGGCCCGGGGCCTTTCACCCCCCAGCGCTGCCAGCACTGCCATCATGCTGCTACAGCTGACTGCTGGGATAGGAAAAGATTACCAGGATTTGAAGAAACACCCTGACAATATTGGAATGAAGGACACAGGACCTGTAATGCTGTTGCTGCAAGCAGGCGTTACAGCAGCAGCACGCGTCTGTGCACCCACACACTTCTCTAGTTTCCCCCTCTGAATTTGCCAGCCCCTCGTGGGACATCGGCATCAGGCAACGGCAAAATCCGATTGTTAATAATACTTCATAAAAACTTCCTGACAGTGACATTTTTGTCTTGGCTTTAGAACATTATCAGCGAGTGGAAAGTACATAAATAAACTATTTTCTCTCCTTGCAAAATATAACATTAGCAAACTTAATTCCTTGCCTCCAGGGTCTGCTTTACTTTTAGATTAGTTAAAAAAAACCAAACCAAAAAAAGAACCCAAGAAAGCGGTAAGCTGTTAAAATCTTGCTTTCAGGATTTCATACAGACATGCAAACAACCATAACCCCCAACCCCTTTGTTTCTACGCGAGGCAGCCACCCGACCCAGTGCCCCCCACCCTGCCTACTTTAAACATCTCCATGTGTCACTTCGAGTTACAGAGCTGCACAATCAGGTCACTCTTTAGAAAGCAAATTGCATGAGAACAAGCCCGGCAGCTGAAGACAAGCGGGCACAGCTTTTGTTTGCCGTTTTCTTACCAGCCCTTTCACTACATTAAGAGCCCACCACCAAACGAGGCACCCTGCCTCCACTCGCTGGGCAGACACCAGCTCCCGCTCCTGGGAGATGGCTTTTGGCTGGATTGTGCAGGGAAAAGCCATAATCCCAACCACCCTAGACTCCCTGCTTGGGTCCTGGTGGAAAGCCTTGCAAATGAGCTGGTGCTCATTACTGAGAGCAGCTGGAGAAGCAAATGCTGCTGGCCGAGAGGGAAATACTCTCTCTTGTCTGAATGCTTTTTCAGCACCCCGAGCTGCCTGGGAGAAGGGGCCCTTTGCCCAGGAGCCTCCAGGAGCTCAAGGCTGATGGGGAAAAACCTTAAATGTTGCATTTTTGCTGAATATACAGTTTGTTTGGCAGGGGACAAGAGGAATGGCTTCACCCCTCCAGCAGGGCAGCGGTGTTTACTCATGGGGAGGGTGAAGCGCTGGTGGGTGCACCCTCCTTTGCTGGGTGCCTGTCAGAGCACCCACCATCAGGCTGGCAGGGTGCTCCTCTCTTGAGCGGCACTCCACCTGCAAATGAGGTTTACACGTGCTGTCACACTGGGATGACACTGGCCCGAGTCCCCCAAGCACGCTGCCTCCTGCCACGTCCCCGGCTGTAAGGGGGGGGGGGGGNCATGGGCTAGGGAGGTGTCCACTGTTCCTCCGGAACCCCCACCAGCATCCCTGCTGCCATTCCTTGCACGGTTTGCCATACTCACCACGCAGTAAGCCACCAGGGCTCCCTGTGCAAAGCCCGCCAGCACATCGGTGGGGTGATGCTTGTGGTCTGACACACGGGACAGGCCGGTGTAAAATGCCATCATGATGAGGGTGAACTGGAGGAGGGGACGGAGCAGGCGGGCTCCCTTCCACGTGAATCTGGCCTGCAGATAAAACTGCGGAGAAGAGAAGAAAACAAAAAGCTTACGTTAATTTGAGGGTAGCAAAGGAGAAGCTGCGCCCAAAATGCGCACGCACGGCAGCGACCGCTCTGTGGGGCTGGCTGTGGGGCACCCATACCCCTGTGGCTCAAGGAGATGGGAGTTGTCAAAGAAGAAAAATGCTCTTTGCAAATGTGTGGCCTCTGTCATGCAGAGGGGGGATTTTCCCATGGAGGAGATGAGGGCAGAGGTGGATGGCTACAGCCCTTCCTCAGTAAGCCAGGATCAGGGGTTTGGGACCCCCCCACATTCTGGCTCATGCTGTGGCCCCGCTTCAGCCTCCACACAACATTGCATCGGGCCAAGCAAGGAAATGCCTCCCCACTGCTATTTAGCGTGTGACAGAAGCAAGGTCCCAAATTTGAGGCATGCAGGACCCATGGTATCTCTCAGAGGAAAAACAGCAATCAGTGCAGCATGCCGCACCTCCAGAGCCAGCCCCAAGGATTTCCAGACACAGGCACAACCGCTGACGATGTGGATGCAAAATACAATCCTCTAACATTGCCATCATGTTTCCCAGCCTGAGCCTTGGAGTTTGCAGGGGCGTAAGGAGCAGCCGTCCCACCGCATGGCATGGGAAGTCACTCCTACCCAGCGAGGGAAAAGCGAGGTCCTGGCTTGACCCAAAAAGCCGAAGCTGATGTGACGTCAAATGGACATTGTCCCCTGCCCCTCCGTGACTATCTCAGGCCTGTTTCCGCTTCGGCTGGCGGGCATGGCCGGTTCCTGTGGGAACCGGGAAGCCGGGCGGGAAGAGAGGACAGGAAAACGGCAACCCGCTGCCCACAGATGAGCAGGGCTGGGCACAGTGCAGGGAGGAAGGCTGTGGGAAGGGAGGGATGCGGCAGCAACCCTCGGGCTTGGGGAGCAGAGAAGCATTTGACAGCTCAAAGAGTGTAACAGTGCCCAGCAAACACTGCTCGGCTCCTGCAGCTCAGACCTACTGCCCACGGGCTCAGCTGCAGCAGCTATGTTCTGCCTGTTCCTAAAGGAAGCATCCCTAAAGGAAGTCAGACCCAGAGTGCTTCGTGGGACTCTGCAACATCAGAGGGCTGGAAAGGGGTTTAATACCCATTTACGATCCCTTTTACACACCCAGAACAGTTTACACTGCCTTGATACAAAAGGGAATGAAGCTCTCGCTGAGTTCCTGAAACCACAAATAACTTAATGACACCATTTACCTATAAAAACAGAATTATTTGGAAAGCTGATAAGGGGGAAGCGTCATTTTGGCCAATTTAGTATGTTTGGCTGTTGCATAAACATTATATTTACCCCTTTTTGGAAAGAACACACACTGGGCTCTTTAGATGAAATGAAACATCACGTCATTTGAATGGAGCAGATGCTCTAAATTATCCAAATTGTTAGCCAATTAACATGGAAGAGAGCAGTACCAAAACAGCTCAGCGCTGGCTAATGCACTTTATGATTCTGGGGAATATATCTACAAACCAGCCCAAGTCTGGGAATGGAGCCACGTCACCACAGCACACACCCCACACAGTGTAAACTTGTGCATGCGATGCTACGGGACAAATTACAGCTCTCTAGATCCCCACAGCAAATCCACACTGATGTAGCCCAGCGAATGGACCACCCGGCTGGTTCTCTAGTTTGCGATGATAATTTCTATGCTCGGCAGAAAGATGAGTCAACAATCAACATATCAAAATTAGGAGGCATGTTCTGCCCATAAAGATCTAAAAAAAACCCAACAAAAAACCCCATCACCAATGAGGAGGTGCTTTCCCTCCAGGTAAAACGCAGCCACTGCTGAGCTGGAGAGCTGGAGCTGTAAAATAGCACAACCCCATCCTAAACAGTTCACTTGCAGTGATTTAACAGCAGGTACTTCATCCTGCAAGCAAATATCTATGCGGTTCATTAGCAGGGAACTGCATTTTTAGTTTGCAATGCTTAGGCTGGTTGAATTTTCAGTGCCATGGTATTTGCGCACCCAGTGATCTGCCACTGGGAATAAACCGTGCAGGCAGGATACTCCTGGGAAGTATTCAGGGAAGATGGTGATGGAGAGAGCTGGGGGCCCCCCAAGATCTTTAAATACAACTTCCCAGTGTAGAGACAATGTCTCTTGAAGAAACAGCACTTGTGGAGAGTAGCATTTTTAAAGCATGCAAAAGATATAAAAACATGCTTCTATTCCCATGGTTTAGGCTCAGGATTATTTTCACATTCAAGAGTCTCAGCCCAGCCCAGGTGACAGTGCAAAACTTAGGTTCCGGTATGTTGTGGCAGAGCAAAATTAGCTCCAAGTATTATACTGTAGAAACTATTACTCTTAGTTCTACCAGGAAGACTCGAAACCTAACATCTTACTTTAGTCTTGAGGCTCTGTCACATCAACCCCTTAAGAAAGAATTTTTCTGCTGGATAATCTGACATTTGTCCCTTTTGCACAGCCTTGACATCCCTTCAAATCATTCCACCCCACAGGCTTGGACTAAATAGGTCATCTACAGGTGAGGATGCAAAGTATCAATTAAAAATTAGCACTAATTAGCAACAAAAAGCTAACACTGAGTTTGAACACACAATAAAGCAGACACTTCTGAGGCTGAAGTGATTAAAAAATGAACTTGCTTGTATACTGACCCACTCTTTCCAAAGCACAGCTCTGAACTGGGTGCCTAACGTACAGACTTTAGCCCTGGAAAATGTGTCCAAAGGCAGTGGGGCACCCACCGTATGAGGTGTGCTGGGTGCCACCCAAGTCCCCAGCACCCAACTCACACCCACACCTGCACATCTTGGTGGAATAAAACCCACCCATATAGATGCATCTCAGACACTGCACTATCAGTGTGAGGATCTTGGCTGAGCTCCTTTTACTGCCACAATAAAAGTATTGGAAAAATTCCTCTTTAGTTCCCCGTTCAAAAAAAAAAAAAAAAAACGAAAAAAAAAAAAAAAAAGAGGATAACAGCACTTTTCATATTCCACAGGCATATTTTGAGCACAGTTTTTGATGTACTGCATGCTCATACACCGGGGTACTGAGGATCCCCTAAGTACTTTAGAGGCAAGCCTCAGGGTGCTCCAAACTTTGTCTCTGCCATCAGTATGAAAGAAAAACCTAGTTAGTAAGAGAAGATCAAAAAGTGAGAGGGGAGCTTGGGGGCTGAAAGGATCAGAATTTCCCTAAAACAGGAATTAGTGCTATTACTAAGAAATTGGAAGTTCCTGGCAATTTATCTGAAAACCTGCTTTTGAAGGGTTTTTTTTTTTTTTTGAAACCTGGGAGGAAATCTGAAGTGCTGCCTGCTAAGCACTGCCAGATTTGGATGGGAAAGTCGGGTTGGATGGAGCCCTTCCTGGGAAGGGATGGAAGAGCAAGACCACAACTGGGGTTATTTCTACCACAGACCATCACAGGGCAGCAAAAGGCAGAAAGAGCATCAACAGAAGCAAGGGTGGATGGAATGAAATGGGATCACACAGAGCAGGAGTTATTTGGAGTTCCCATCCACTGTCTCCTGGCAGAGGCTGAGTTACCACAAAGCAGATGGCTTGAAGGATGTCATGTCACTCTTCTTCTGCCAGGGGACTTCCATAGTGTCAGTGGCGACAGCCCGTGGCCACACAACTCCCGAGCAAACCCATCAAGGAGGAGCTGGCAGGGGACGTGGGCTAAAAGCATCACCTCCAGCCTCCCGGGGCTTTCTGCCGCCCAGAAATCCCATCCCATTCGCACTCTCCCCACCGCAAGGCTGAACTCCATCAACCATGTCCCTTAGTCACAGCTCAGGTTTCCTTCTGGGAAACGGCTGGTCTTGTTTCTGACTGTCTGACCTGAAGTTACCTCCATCTCCAGCCCCATTTGCAAACAGAGTGGTACCCAAAGCAGTGTGGGGCCAAAACGCCTCAAATCCAAACTCACCCAGTGTAACGTGCTTCCCTGCCTAGGCAAAGCCAGCTGGAGGAAGAGGAACTGCAGAATTCAGCTTTTAGCACCAAGATGGCCAGGGGACAAGGACAGGAGAAGGGCAAAGACCTCCCAGCAACCAAAGGGATGCGTTGTTTGCCTCTTCCCTGCCTTTGCTGAGCATACAGCATCTTCCCATGCCATCAGGAACATCCCCATCAGCTCAGCAACACAGTTCACGCCTCAGCCCTGGCCTCTGATGTAATTCCAGTTCAGTCATTTACTTAGGTCACCATTAAACTTGACTTCAAGTCCACAACCACCACGGAGTTTCCCTCCCAGGGGCAAGTCATCACTCAGCAGCATGAGGACACTGGGACCTTCACCCTTCAGCAAGAAACCCCAGTGAGAAGCCTCATACTCCCCCTAATACACAAAACCAGCAACATCTCTAATTTTTCATATAAATCAGTAGAACACACTAAAAGCCATTCTGATCTGAAGTCTTCAGCCTCACCCACCAACACACATTAAATACACAAGCTGCCCTGGTTTACTCCCCTTTTATCCAGAACCAGCCAACATTGCTGAGGGATATTAATTTAGCTTTTCTGATATTCATTTAGTTTTTCTACATCCCCCGTGTGGTTTCAGGCAACTTCGTACCGTAAAAAACCCAAAACCATCAGCATTATGGTCTCACATGCATGAGGGGAGTGGGAAGCCCCCATCACTCTCTGCAAAGACTCCCCACGTCCAGCGAAATAAAACCAAGAAGTGTGGGTCAGGTCCAGAGCACTGTGTGGAATAAGCTGTTACATACCTCATCTTTCCTCAGCCTGCTATAAATATGTATTACCGGCTCATTCAGCCAAGGAGTAACAAAGCAAGGAAAATTAAGACAAAGACGATTACCCAAGTGCAATTTCCCCTTTTAAATTTTTTATACAAAGGCATGATGTTGATTGGGTTTTCTTGGTGACAAGAAGGCTGCAAGAAACTTGGCCCTGAAAACTCAGTGTTTGAAACTAAATCCCAGGAGATTTTACTGTATCGCAAACACCTTTCCCTGCAACTTTTCCCCCTGGGAAGCTTGGCATCTATCCACGTTTTCCTATTAGGAGCTTGTGCCAAATAGCTTATCCTTGATGGATACCGCAGGGCACTGTGCCAGGTGATGAGGAAGCTGTGGTCACCCATCCACTGCCCACCAAATACCTGGGCAAATCCAGTCCCATGGTGCAGGCGAAGCCCCGTAGGATGCATGGGAATCCAGGTATCTTTTAATAGACCAACTAAAGCTTTCTGGCACCCGTCTCCATCAGGTGAGGCAAACTTGAAAAAATTGTAATTCAGAATGGGCTCTAAGAGTGAAGCCAGAGAACGCCAGGAAAGACGGGAAGTGACTTACCCTTGAAATATGAAGTATTGTTCAGTAGGGAACGCACTCAGGACGTGGCTGATCAGCCAAGGCTCTGCAGCATGTGCTCAGCCCCCCAAACACCCCCACTCTGCAAAGGCTCCCAGCAAACTCCTGGTACCCAAAGCGCCAGCAGCAACCTGCTGCGGCACAGCCCTCGCTTCCCAGGAACCGGAGAACAACTGTTTTGCTTTGCTTGAGATGATTCCCTAATCAAATCCATCAAACCCACCTCCTGCAGGCACTGGCATGGTGGATGCCACATTTCTAACCAGGCTTTCAAAACCCCACTCATTCACTGAGCTGGGCAAGACAGCGGGGTTTATTTTGTATTAAATAAAATCCCTCTGGGTTATTATAACCTCTTTTTTTTTATTATTATTATTATTGGATATTATCAGCCTTCCCAACATGACAGATCTTCTGCCTCCCTTTTTCTATGAGATTTCTCGTTCAGGCTCTGGCAGTGGCCAGGGAGCTGGAGTGACAGAGAGCAGGGTGCTGCTAGACAAGTTAGAAGCACAAAATCATTTAGGTTGGAAAAGACCCTTAAGATCATAGTTTCCTCACGTCTGATAGGCACCACGTCACACTGTCTTGTCTTGATTTCCTCCTTCTCCCTTCAATTTACGACCGAACACTTGGTGTAATTTTTCCCCTGACTTTTTAAGGCACAAGGCAACTGAACAGGTGGTCAGACCGACCCTGCTACCAAACTTATCGCAGTTTTGGGACAAGATAAAAAATAAAATCATTCTTAAGGGATTGGGCATCAAAACTGCACCATGGAGAGGGATAAGTAGAGCAGCCTGTTGTCCCAGATCAGGTGGGAGAGGGGCAGAGGCTGCTGAGCGCTGATAGCTCGACTGCTCCCTTATGGGAACAGGGAAGGGCAGCAAAGAGAGATCAGAGGCAGTTTTCTACTCCAAAGTGTTACGCAGGAGCTAAACGCCGCTTTTGAAGCCTGCTGCAAAGTTAAAAAGAAAATCAGGCAGCAAGCATTGGTGCTAAGCAGCGCTGGAAAATGAGCCACGCAGGTTTTCCATGCATCCCATGGGAATGTTGCATGCACGCTGCGGTTTTGGGGTCTCCAGTGCACCCCTCCCGTTTGGTTTTCATCTGCTCCGTAACTGCTGGATTTTCAGAAAAACATGGCAAAAAAACTGGCAAAGCAACGTGGTCTGCCCTGCAGAAACAGGGTTAAGCCCTGGCAACTTTGGGCAGCCACTGCTGAAGCGAGTGGGGTGGAAATGTGGGGAAGGGGTGAGCACTTGCTCAGCTGGGCACAGCCCCCCGGTTTGTCCCCTGCCCTAAAGGACACTGCAGGGCATGATCCTGGGCAAAAGGTAAAGCATTGGGCTTGGCTTCCAAAAACGCCCCAGAGCAGCACCTCCTAAAAAAATACCTGAAAGGACAACCTGAATCTTGCTGAGTATTTGGAAAGAAACAATTGCCGACTTAATAGGGACTGGCAGTCCTCACTGTTTCCAGATACCAGGCTCGAAAGCATCTCAGAGCTGATTTATCTGACTGCTTGCAGATCTCCTTGGAAATAAATAAATGCCGGTGTGAGCGATGGTTTCCAAACTCAGCTCGGAGAGTTTTGCGATGGCAGCGGTGGAGAGCTGAGCCTCCTGCAAAGCACTGCCGAGGCGGCTCTGCATTGTAACGCAGCTGGGAGGAAATGGCCAAAGTGTTTACTGAAGAAATTCAGAAGTATTCCAAGAACAAA
>VYZV01022637.1:383701-405940 GCA_013401275.1 Pandion haliaetus
AAAAAAAAAATTAAGCGCTTCTGGGTTTGACCTAAATTTGTCCATGGTACATTTGTAGTGATCACAGTCTGCTAGATGTGATTAGCAAGGGTACCATCCAGGTTGTTAAAGTGTCATCAAAATAACGTTCCCCATCTCCACATGAACCACTTTCTGTATTTCACTTTGTGCAATCCATTTTGGCTCCTTTTCCTATACGTTAATAGGTTGCCTAATCCCGGATTACTAGGGGGTTTTGTTAGTTTTAAGAAAAAGGAAAGTCTCCATTGTCTGTGAGTAGGGACAACCACACACAGAACTGAAGCCTCTCAGGTACCTAAGAGTGGCCAGGGTCACCACTCAGGACCCCTTTCTGATCCTCTCTAAAAACTCTGGAAATGGGTTAATTGCAAGCACCGGGCCCCGCGGTGCTTGGCAGGGCAGGACGGTTTCCACCACACGTGTGAACCAGCGAGGAAAGGTTTCAGAATTGCCTGCCCAGCTCAGATTTGGTAAATAAAAAAATCGGACATCTCGTGTGAATCCAGTTGATCTTCATTCCACTATTTAACCGTTTTGATGCCTTGCCAGCTTGGCCCCAAAGTGTGCCTCTGATGCCAGCAATCTGATATTAATAGGCCACTTAAAAAATCCTTCAGTTTCCCAATGAAAAATTGCAGGAGAAGAGCTAACGTCGCTCGGCACGATCCAATTTCACATGCACTTGAAGCAGCAGCGTAACAGTTGAACTCGGGGAGTAGACATGCCACGGTTACGTGGCTTATTGTTATTTCTCCAGTTCCTCTTGTTAATAGCTTTCACATGACAGGTCTGTAAAACACATGTTCCCACAGACAATAAAATACATCTGAAAGCTAAAACTGGTTTTTTTGTTTTTTTTTTTTTTAAAAAAAAAAAGACAATAGTGTTCCTATACATTATGTGAACCCAGGAATAATAAAGACTTGTTTTCCCTTCATTCATTGAACAGCATGGGGTAGTATTTCCGTGTTTCAATTATATGTACGCTTGCCACAGCTATAATAAGAGCATAACTGACCTATATAGTATACATTTTCTTAAAGTGCACATAGGCATAGTTTAGAAAATCCAATGGTTTTGTTTTTTCTCCTACAAACTTGTGGTTTAGCGGGATATTGCCAATCAAGTCTTGACATTTTTCCAGCAAAACAGTAACCTCAGATTCCCTTTTTTTTCCCCCCCCCCCCCCCCCCCTTTTTTTTTTTTAAACATGAGAAACATAAACATACTCTCCATAGCTGAACGGATATTACTTAGAAGACATAACATGCCTTTGATTTTGAGGGCTCAGTGAGAGGCTGCTCTTTCAGCCATAATTACCCAAGGAACAGAAGACCCCAGCCCATGGCGAATGGTAAATCATGCTCAAGATGGCTCTTCTTCCACAAGGTTACTGCTTGGAGGACAGGTGGTCTAAGTGACTAGGTCACCACCCACGTTTTTTTTGGCAAGGCGGTTCCAGCACGGAGAAGCCTGTAGTGGTGCCAAAAGGCAGCCAGAGAATGGGTTTTGCAGAAAAACACTACAGAGGGAAGTCTGGAAGAAGACAGAAAATTAAATGCGGAGAGAGATACCTTTGGGATCCCTCAGCAAAACACCACAGAGACATTATTCATACTAGGAGATCTGCTGAAGGTACCCAGAAATGGGGCTACAGCCCACATGTCCTTGGAAATGGAAGGCAAACAGTGCAGGGTTGTACCATGAAGATGGATGGTACATCTGGCCTCATCACCTCTTCTGCCCCAGTCTACCTCTCCAATTCAGTGTTTTAATAGGAAATTCAGATTATGCATCCCTGGCTGCAGAGACTTACACCTACAAATTCAACACCTGAACCCTGTAAATGTTCTACGTTTTCAACCTCCACCACTTCCCACCCCTACCCATGGTACAAAACTACTGAGAATACAAGAGGTACATTTCAGAAAATGATAACAAACGGTGACTTGCATTGACGTGTGCAATAGACATACACGGCAGGCAAAAATTTACACTGATTTTGGGGATGGTCACTCTTCTCCAAAAATGGTCCTGTCTGGATGTTCTGTCTGTGGCTTTGCCTCACCCATATGTACAGACCTACTGCAAAATCTTTAGTAACACTGTGCAAGGTCCTCACACCCTCCTTAATACTGGTATCTCCATGCTGAGAAATTACACAGCAGCCTACGGATCAGAGGCAACCCCAGCGCATCCATATAGGACTGTGCAACCAGAGAAGCACTGTTATCCCCAGCTCACAGACAAACTAAAGCACGAAACAACAAAGGGATTTCCTTATTCCAATGCAAAAAAGGTAAGTGGAGCTGAGATTACCTTCGGAATTGTAACATACTTCACAAGGTGAAGGAAAGGGTTTTTTTCCTTATATAAAGGGGATTTTTTTTCTTTAATAACAGAACAAGGAAATCCCAACCATATGCTTTTATCTAATTATGCTGTAGGAGATCAAACAGGGCTCCAAACCATGAGCATAATAGAAATCTCTTGGGGACTGATCCTGCCCCATCCAAACGGGCTCAGCCCTGCTCTGAGCAGCACAGAGCAGGTGTGGACACTAACGAATTGTGCGAGGCACTGCGGGATGCCATGGGGCTGGACACTGAAAAATGATGTTGCTTTTGTTGGGAGGAAGTCCAAGTGACTTGGTGACCTCTAACCGCTGGTGTCCTACACCAAGATATTTCAGTGCAGGCTTTAAATTTATTTGTCTTTCCATTTAATAAAGCCAATCAAGTTTGGAAATCTAGCACCAAGGAAAAAATACTCCTTTCTTTGATCAGCACCTTTATCAAAAGGCAATTAATAGTCAATAATCCTGGGAAGGGTGGCAGCATGAAAGCTAAAACCCCACCACCAAGCCTAAACAAAACCCTTGCAAAACCCCCACGTATTCTCTGACCGTCTTGAAATGTGCATAAAATCAAAGGCAGAAGGAAAGGGCTCTGTGTTGGGTATAACACTTTGAATCTCTGAGTCTTTGAAAAGTTAACACTTGTGCAGATTTAATGGGGGAAAAACATTAAAAAAGGGGTAAGCTTTTGTTGGCCACCCATTGGAAAAGCCATGGAGGGATCGGGAGGGGAAGAGGAGTTTCTGCACCAACCCACCCATGCAGCTCTCATCTTCCCAGGGCCAACCTTCACCTTTGCACTAAATTAAACACCATCACAGTCTTTTCTTAATGTTTGGTTTTGTTGGAGGTTGGGTTTTTTCCACTAAATCTTTCTTCTTTCAACCCTGCAGGTCAGTGGGATGTTGCTGGCTATCTCAACAAAGCAATGGTAATTTCTAACAAGCACTCTGTGATGTGTTTGGCTGCCAGTGTCCAGGCCCTGGGCGTGTTTTTAAGGTTTCAGTAGATTAAACATCTAGCTTAATAAGTGAAAAAGATCATTAAATAATTTGGCAGGGCTGAGTAGGGTATCTAATTCCTCATTCAAGACACACTCTGTAAATATTTGGGTACCTACAAGAGACGGGGTTTCTATTTGAAGTACTTAGTGGCTGACCTTGGGTACATACAAACCTTATTTGGTTTACAATATTTGTACGTATTTTAAAATGCATAAAAACTACATTAGCCTATGGTAGGCTTTTATTGGAGCTTTAGAAGTTGGTTTCCCCAGCTTTTAGAGAAGAATTGCAGCAATGCAGACCAGACTTGGCAGCTGCTGCAAGAGTGAACAACTCTTGAAGCCAGTTGACATTATATATGTATATACATATACATACACAGATAAAATGTAGTAACACAAAGAATAGAAGTATTTCCGCGTTTCCATCATATCAGGTATACGCTACCAATCACAATAGGGCCTGATTTTGCACCAGCACCAACAAAAGGGGTAGCTGAAGGAGCTTGGTCAACCAAAAAATAATCTCAGCAGACCTGATCCACAGCACAGTGGCAGCCAAAAGAAGGATCCCACTGCAGACTGGATTGGGCCATTATGTTGGGATTTTTAAAGGTCTTGAAAGTGTCAGTGATATGCCTCCTTCCCAATGGTTTTTTGACTGAATCGGGATACTTGACGCCCGTATATTCATAGGAGACAACTAGCCTAAAGTCAGAAATACAGAGTACCATCAACTCTGTTACTTTATTACCTGCTCAGTCTTAATTGTTCTTCACCTTGGTTCCAGCAGTCCAGAAGACTATTCTGTGCATCTGCCTGTATTTTGGAAACACATCTAATACCTTTGTTTGCAAAACAGATTCCCATTCAACTCTATTAGAGTTCCACTACTCTCAGCTACACAGACACATGAGGATAGAAAATTCTCCAAACACACAAACAAACCCTAGACTTTACTGTACAACAAGTACCTGCTTTAGAGGACTAAAGAAGCTATAAGCAAGGACCAGCATATATTGCATTTCTCTGATTTGACCTGTTTGGAAGAGTCCTAGGACAAAATGGGCCGATTTCCACAAAACCCAAGATATTAGTTTGTTTTCTACTCTCTGTATGTTCTCCCATGTAACTCACACTAACCTCTCCACCTGCCTATGTCAATCTGTTTACTATCCTTCCTATCAAGAGGGTGACATTTCAGTCCACTTTATTATTATTACTTGTATTTCAGCCAAATCATAGGAACTTCAACATAAACCTCACTATTTTTAGGTCCGTCAGCTGCTACAGAGTCCAGGAGATTTCCTAGCAGGCAGACACAGGTTCATTTTGACCTAGATGATGGTATTTTCTGGGTTCGTTCTTTTTGGGGTTTCTTTTGTTTGTTTATTTTTTAATAAGAACTGGTTATTCAGGAACACTGGGCAAAATGCCTTCTCATGCCTGCTAGTGCAATAGCAAACAAGAAGAAAGCCAGGAATATTAATTTTCTAAGGACAACCCTGTAACATTGATGACCCCAAGCTGCAGAGGTATTTGAGAAGTGCCTCTAAAAGGCAGCGACGGTGGTGGCAGGAATGACAGGTATCTCTACCTGCTGCCCAAAATCATCATCTAGAGACACGGCTATCCTTTGCAGTAAATACAGCCCTGTGCAACCTGGAGCATGCTTATTGACCCAGCCATCCTGGGAGAATATTATTATAGAAAGGCTCTTGGTCACGGATACTTTAAACCAAACGTCAAGTTATTCCGACACACTGCAAATTGCTCTGGATTCGAAACCTTGGTAGAAACGCTTCCTCACGTGGCCAGAGCACAATGTGCCAGCCCCACACTCCAAGAGCTCCAGATGAACAGGAGTGCTGCCATTGGTTTTGCTGGGAGAAATACTGGTTTTAGAAAGTATCTGTTACCTATTTCCAGAGGTAAATACCACATACAAAGGAAGAAAGAGGAAAAGGGAATTCTAAGTAGTGAGTTATGCTGTTCCTCCTGGGAGTTTGGCATGAGCTGATGTATTAAAAGAGCTTAATATTAAAGTGCACATATATTTTTAATACCTAAAAAATGCATTAATAAGAACAAAAGGTCTTATCCAAGCCACAACACCTAAATGCATATAAAATTCTGCATTTGTGGGGTAAAACAGATTTAAGCCAGACCGGCCAACCAGCAAAAGTTGGAGAGGGTGAGTATAAAAGACACTATCAACAGGAACCCAGAGCCAGCTCCACTCAGACATGATGGAAACAAAGCCATCATTTAACATTGTCTACAGCAAGGAATAAAGTGCGATACGCCGTGGAAACCCCAATGTGTCAGCGTCTTTTAAGGCACCTCTTACATCCAAGTGCTTTGGAAGGTCTCACAGATACGACAAGACTGACCTAGGATGACCCAGCTTGAATAAAGGGAGAAAAAAAAAAGAATTAAAAATGTGTCTGTGAACTCTGCAATACTCAGGGCAAATGGATCGTGTGAAAAATACACTGTGGAGACTATTATGTTTTCAATTACAAACGAAGCGAACACGGTTTACTCTGCCGGTCAGCAGGGTTTGGAACAAGCCCTGCCTCACCATGACTCCTCCGGGCTCTGCCTTCGAGGAAGGGCTCGGACCACTGCCCGGCAATGCTCGCACTGCGGGAAAGGGGCATGACGCCCCATTTCTTTGGAAGAAATCTAGGAGCTTTCTTCTGAACTGATGTAAGGGTGAGCAGAGCTACTGCTCCTCTTCATTCACATCATCCCGCATTGGCCGTGTGAACGCTGATATTGCCCCATATAATAACAAATCTGCTCCACTCCATCAACCTCTATTCAAGAGGAAAATTTTGTGGGCTGTAGGTATTATTTGAATATATAAAATACCTAGCAGAGACTCCTTATCTCAGCTTACTGCCCCCAAACGCCACCACGAATAAGCCCTGGCTCCTTCTCTTTGCACAGCCACACTGAACCCTAACAAGAACAAATGGAAATATGAAACTGCAGCCAACAAAATTCTCTCAATTATTATTAAATCAATAAAGACACAAAGATTTTAAAGCAAAAATAAAGCCAGTTCACCTGGTCAACATCAGGTCTCTTAAAAAAAAAAAATTCATCTGCTGAACTTCCCAAGCTTCCTCTCCCCCTTCCCGGAGCATCCTGGCCAGGCACTGTAATTAAGCACGTTTTTGGGAGCAACTGCGTCTGTGCAGGAGATGGCAGAGCCTGCGTCCGCAGTGCTGAAGCCTGCTGCAAGTAGCTTTCTGACCCAGTTCTGTCAATGTACCTATTGTAAATGCAAAATCCTTCTTTGGATTTGAAGCAGCAGCCACCTGCACAAATAAGGCCGGGTTATAACTCTGTAACCGAATACAAGCACTGAAAGCTTAAAAAGTTTGTAGTCCAAAAGGCACTTCTGACCTCTTTCTTAAAAGTTCACTAATCACTTTTAATTCATAATTTATTTCCTCTTAATATACTTGCTTTATATAATACCCCCCTTTTTTCCCCTCCCTCTCCTCCTTCCTTTTTTCTGGAAGTTCCCCAGGAGAAAATGGTATTACACAACTCCCTTGATTAACTGGAAATGAAACTTTTCCCCCTTGGTAGTCGAGATACGGTAGAGTTTCCAGGATATAATGCATGGTACACAGTGCTGAAAGGCAAAAAAACGTGAGCATAGGTGGAAATGATCCAAAGGCCCTTCGAGCGATGGGGGTTTGATCTCAGTGGTCCCTAGAGCAGAGCTCAGTAAGGCTTTGCCTAATTCACCGATGGGTTAAAAAGGTGTAGTATTATCTCTTTTCTCCCTCTGCATTTTGTTGGCAGTTGCTGCAGAGAGTAATATATAAACCTAATGTATAACAATACATAATATAACTGAGATTGCACTGGTACCCAGGTAATATTAAAAAAAAAAAAAATCATGCTCCTAATTAAAATAGCTTTGTATTACAGGGAGGGGAGACTGTGCAGGGGAGGGCGGAGGCGTGATGGCTGCTGCTACCTCACTGCCCCCACCAGGGTTTGAGTTACTTCGGTGGAAAGCAGCTGGGAATGGGGTACTTCGGTGGCAAGCCATCACCTGCGGTGACAGAGGTGCCCACTTCACACTGCACACAAGGACGGGATGACTTACCTACCCTGACCCATCTGCCCTTGGACGAGACCCTATGAATTATTTGGGTCCCTGAAAGCTAAATGGAGATTTTTTGGGACAGCATGGTTCCATGCTGCACACCACCTCGGACTTCTGGGTGCTTTTTATCCCCCTAAGAAACTGCATATTCTGCAAATCCAGGTGACACAGCAGTGTCATGGCAACACCTAAAATTTCACCACCCTCTTCTGCAAGGGCCAGCCACGGTGGGCACATCCACCTTGTCACACCCAGTGTCACAACAGCCCCTTTCCCACACGCAGCCCAAACCTCCCCGCGATGCTGCGTTGTGCAGCCAGGTGACATTTCATAGCCCCATTTCCTTAGGGGATGATATAAATCGGGACGCATCCCAACAGCGCAGGCAATGGCCAAGTCTCTATTCACACTGACTCAAGGGACACAACATGTACCGTACTTATTGAAACAAAAAATGGATAATTCCCAATTTCCCTTTCCAGCTCCCCTGTAACAATGCTGTGCCAGGCTGTCAAGGAACATGCAAATAAATTGGTGAAAAAAGGTTAAAGAAGCCCAAGGGAATAGCAGCCCCTTTTTCTTTATTGCAGTTAATTTCAACAAAGGCTCTTCTGTTTTACCCCCCCCTTTTTTTTTTTCTGTTTTTTTTCTGGAAGGGCTTCATGCCAAGTTGCATTATTCCTCTTCACCATGGTACTGCCATGAAACCTGCCTGGTATGTTTGCCTGAAAATCGCAGGTTTTTATGGAAATTGTTATCTCAACAACAACTCCCTTTGTCACCTCAGACATGAAAAGAGAAGAAGGGCACGGGCTCAAATCCGATCCCAGCAACAAAGCATCCGCAGAAAAGCACCACGACCTTCCAAATCCACCATTACGAAAACCTGCCCTCCCAACAGGGCAGAAACCTTCCAAAACCCCTTTTACTACCTCCCTCGTAACACTGATGCAACCACAGACAGGTGCAACACACTGCACCCCACTTTGCAGAGTCTCAGTTTTAAAGACTTTGAGCCTTGGGAAAAAGCCCGTACCATCGGTGGGGTTGTTTTGAAGGATCTTTAAATGGAAATAGTTTCTTTTCTTGCAGCCCATCGTGGCAACCAGAGCCCGCTGGCTCCTGTCCGCGAGGCAGGAGCTCAGCAGCTCGTAGGGGGTGTCCTCTATTTCCAGCCTATTTACTGCTCCGTTGAGAAAGGCGCCTATAGATGCTCTAGTTCTCAGATGGGAGTTTGGAGGGACTCGGTTATTCAACAAACCAGCCCTTTCTAAACGCTGTCAAAGGAGTGATTTGATGCCTTTCACTGCTTACTATACAAAATGCTGAAAGACCAGCGAACTTCAAAAGCCGCAGAAGCGGAGCTGGAGTTTGGCAGGAGTTCATTAGCTGCCTGTGTCCTTCTGTGTGTGGCTTGTAATTACATGCAGACCTGATGCCAAATCCTCATCTACCGAGGGGTACCAATTAACGTGCTGCTGGATGATTCACAGGTAGCTAATGTTGAGATTTATACAACCGGCGTGCCAAATATCCCATGCTTTATTATTATTTTTTTTTTTTTAAGCTGGCCTTTTTTTTCCCCTCTTTTCAAGTTATTGTATAAGCAAGGTTTTGGCAGCAAAACTGGGATTGTCCAGCCTGTTCCCAGGCCACACACTGGTGGGCCTGATCCTGCTGTCACTGTGCACCAGCATCTGCAGGGACACAAGAATCCTTTCAAGGGCTTGCAAGTTGAACCACCTACTGTATTCTCCCCTCATATAAAGCACACTTTTCTGCACCAAGGAGAAAAACTCTAAAATTTAGTTTTCAACTTCTCTAATTTCCCTCTTTCTCATATAGGTAGTTAAACAATAACAGCAGGAGCTTTAATAGCAGCTGTAGAAGCTGAGGAAGCAGATACCTAAAAATGATAATTCACATTTGAGGGCAAAAATGTATACAAAGCTGCATCTCCTGCAGGAAAACATAACAGTTACTAGATCCTCAGACCAGAAGAAAAAAAAAANCTTTTACTTGAGATCTGCATCCCTTTGCAGCCAGCTGGCTCCCAACCCCAAATTCTCCTTGGCAATTAAAACCTCGGGAAGTCAAACACAACAGCACGGAAGCAAGCCTTTTGTTTTCCTGCTTCTTCATTCTTGTCTTGTGTTTGATCCCCAAACAGATTTCTCAAACGAGGAAACCATGGGCCCAGCAGAGCATCTTGGCACTGCCTTGGAGCAGATCTCCAAGCACACTGGTTTGCCACCACTGTCAGTTTTCCCATGGAGAGCAGGAGACCTAGCCCTCATTTCTTTCTTCTGCTCGACTTTCTACTTTCCAAAAGCCAAGGCAAGTCCACTGAACTTCTCCTCCCCTCGGTCTGCAGCACTTCGGTGGCCTCCCATCCCCAGAGCCACAATGAAACAAGTGGCACATGTGATGGGCATGATTTCAGATTTACTGGAGGTTTGATGCTCTTGGGCAGCCCGAAGACTATAAACAGGGGCAGCACAGAGAGAATTCACAGAAATGGTCAGCCTTGACTTAACACTGCTCCCAAACATACCAGCCACAGGACAACTGTGCACTTAAAAATCATGGGTTTGGATGCATTATGGATATACGTATAACACTCAGACCCTCAGCAGTAATTTGATAGCTTTTGCTCTTCTTCCTTTACCTTTGTCATACAGCTTTCCTCAATAGCCAGTTTCTATGTTAATTTTTCTGACAGTTGTTCAGCATGCAGACACTCATGTCTCCCACTCTCCCGTCCAGACACCCCCGTTTCCATACATTTTCCTCTTTCCATAAGAGGAGCAGTTTCTCCATTGCACTTCTTGCTCCCACACCATTGCAAAATGCCTTCAGCCCTGGGGGATAACTCAACGCCAGAAGGACTGGAAGCACAACCCAGCACTCACACCACTTTATCCTTCAAATAAACCTTTCACTGCATTTGACACGATACAGGTCTTGTCCAGCCATGAAAGCTTTCTTGCTTATCAGGAGAATTTTTAATCAACTAGAAGGGAAAATATGGCCTGACATTTTATTGCTTCCTTGTGCTTTGCTTTTAGATGTTTCGGTTTTCTCCAATTTGTACTCTTGCTAATCTCTTTAACTGGGGATCAGTGGAAAGCCTCAAGTCTTTCATGCCCAGCAGCTTCCCCTGGGTAATTTGGAGGCAGGGCAGGCAGAGGAACATGGGGCAACAGGGGGGGCTCCCGGTGGGGTGGGAGAAGAAGGCAACAGGCAACAAGCTCTCACACTCACTGCAGGTTCTGGGACATGGTTTTGTCCTGGCCACAATTACAAAACAACAAACAACGTCTGTGGGGAAGGGTCATAAGAAGTTCAGCTTTCCTCTATTAAAACCATCTGGTGCCTATAAAAAAACCCAACTGGTTGGTTGGGATGGTTGGTAGCACCTCCTCCCTGCTCAGCTCTTCCTGGCGCTTCTCGAGAGCGCGGTGGCACTCGGAAGTGTCACCGCCAGGGACAGGGCTGCCACAGGAACAAGGGGCCCAGCGGACGCGCACCCCGCTTCGCATCCCTCCTGCTGTGAAGAAGGTGCCCCAGCATCCATCTCGTTTCACTTCTCCTTATCCGAGCCAGACCCTTCTTTATGAGGTGCCTGTCCCCTCAGCCACACAGGCTCCCGCCAGAGTGCCCTCGGTGAGCCTGTGAGAAGGCTGCGCTTTCTAGGCAAGATGAAATGTCCCTGCGAGGCCAGAGTGGGACCCAGCAAAGGGTTTCTCCAGGTCAGAGATGCCAATGGGTCCCCCTCCAGCATCAACAGCGAGAGGCATCGCCAAACCTGCAGGGGATGGGAACCTTTATTTTCCCTTTATTAAAAAAAAAAAAAAAAAAAACCAAGAAAAAGAAAAAGAGAGGAACGCTTACAGCCAGTTCCCCAGCCTGTAACACAAAACCGCGCTGTGCTGGGAAACCTTACACCGCGCAGCATCCAGCTCATGTACTCCTGCTCTGCTCGCCGCCTCCCGGATGCTTCCCCAAGCCCAAACTGCCCTTGAGAGAAGCCAAGCCTCAGCCTCTGCTGAAAAGCCTCTTTGTTTGGATTCCCTTTCCAAATCAGCGTATCCTGAGATTGAACTCCCTCCCACCCCTCTGCAGGGCTTTTTAATGTTCAGATGCCTTTGGCAGCAGCCAGATTCGCCAGCAGGTTTGCGGTCCTGTAATAGCGTTCAAAACCTCGGTGCTGGGGCACGTACAGTGCTAGGAACTTTCTTCATGTTAAAGGAGAGAGGGAGGGGGGGAAAAAAAAAAGTAAGTATTGCAGAGTTACTTCAAACAATCCTTTAATCGTGAATTGCGACCAGAGGAGCTAAGTTCTCCTTAATTAAACAATAGCTTTAATCAGCCTTCAATAACCTACATTAAGGCACACTGGTGAGCTGGAGAGGCACTTTTTTAAACTGGAATAATTGAAAGGAAACTAGACAATGCATCACCACTCCTCGGAGAAACCCAGGCATGGGGTCTGGTCCATACATACATCACCAAGAGTGTTCAACTCCAGCTGCTACCGTGAACTTTCCAGGCAACTTCATCACTCATTGCACCCAGAAATTAAATGCATTTTTCTGCACTGCCCACTCTGTCTGCAGCTCAGGGGGACAAGTGTGCTACATCCATACAGCCCCCAGCATATAACAGGGTCCCTCATCTCCCTTGGGGTTTGCAACACCCCAAAATCCCACAATCCCACAAAGGGCAGAAGATACGGTACTCCCATGCCAGGGCCTCTGGTCTAGCGCAGACCCACCTGAGACCCACAAACAGCACCAAGGCAATCATTTCAACTACCACTCGGAGCAAAACACAGCAGATCTTGCAACAAGAGACTGTAATGGGAACATCAGCCCCACACCTCGCCCTGAGACCAAAGGGAAAAATCAACCCTCTTCTCCAAAACCAGACTCAGGCCCAGGACTTGAAAGAATTTCATTGGGGAAAAGTTATTTTTCACTTGCAGTTAGCTTTTTAATCAACCTCAGCGTTATATCTTTCTCAGTGAAAGCAAAATGCTGAGCATTTAAGTAGGTGGATTTTCAGACTGTGGACCCAATCCTGTGTTCATAAAGCAATACCCACTTTTGCAGACAACTTCAGTGAGAGCAAAAGCAAAGTCCCTACTGTTATATCCACAATCCAGATGCGTCCCAAACTCTATCCCACTTGTCTGGCTGTTTTAAACACACTGCATCCCTAGACCCTGCATAGCTCGTAGAGCTTTAGGCACTGGAAAACTTCTTTGTGCCCATGCCCGTGGTGATTTATCAAAACAAGCTTTCTTTAAAATGCTATTTGACTTTTCCGTGGGTTTTGCATTTGACAAAGATTCATACCAGCTCAGTCAGAAAAATAAATGCCACAGAACTTCTCCTTTAAGGAAAAAAAAAAAAACACCCCACTAACACCCAGCCCTCACAGTCCAATGCTTTAGAAATGCTTCCACATGCTAATCAGCCTCCTATTCAGTTCCAGACTGAATAGGACTCCAACAATGACAAAGAAATACGCTGAACCTATTCCACATTTCATCCCCTTCACTCAAAATGTTGCTGTTACCTTGGTTTTCAGCCGCTTTGTGGGAGCTGCAGCAGAATGACAGCTGCATGCTAAAGCTGCAGGGATGGTCAAGAAACGAGGAGTGCTCGATGAAAAAAATACCCGTCCCAGATTACGGGAAAAAATATGGAATTATGTGATGAGATAGTCACTGACACTGCAAACTTTGATAATAAAAAAACCAACAAACATACAAAAAACCCAAGGCTTCTACTGAAAGCATAGCCTCTTGTAGTCAGGCTGTAAAGGGAATTTTTTTCTTAGCTTGGCAAGCACAAGTAGGCTGAAGCCCCCTCCAAGTCCTTGCTTTGAGAATTAGCCATTTATTTTATGTATTATCAATTGGCAGATGTCTCTGTGCACCTTTCCCCCCATATCCTTAACCATAAAAAAAACTTCAGCTCTTATTTTGGGAACAGACAAGCCAATTCCCACTGCAATGGGTGATGCAAGGTCATTTCCCTTTTCTGCAGAACACGGAAACATGGGAGCGGAGCCACCCGGGGAAGATTTCGCAGGAATTGAGGTGGGAAGCTCCGGGACAGGCGCACACATGTCCTAGGAACACGCTTCAGCCCAAGCCCTGGGAGCCACAGGCTTCTCCTCCATGGCTGCACATCGCTGAGGATCTGATTTGAAAAGATACCTCGGGAAGCAGGTGATAGCCTGGCAGAAGCATTGAAGTTAGCTTCACTGAAATTGTGAGGAATTAGAGGTACCTCAGTAGCTCTGAAAGCCCCACTGGGCACCTGGGTGCATCCTTACTGGAAATACTGCCTTCAAGTGTGCCCTCGCCCTCACCCTCACCAGGCTACAGCTCCCTGCCCACACATGGAGGTGATGATCCTTCATGCTCCCCATCTCCTTACATTAGAAATTCCCAGAGGCACAAGCCTCCCCTGTGACATACCTGGGCAGGACCAAGGGCAGCAGGACCCAAATCCTGGCACAGGACTCCTCTGGGGCTTCAGCTGGGCTGCAACCCAGGAATCAAAGGGAAAAGCAGCTCCCCAAAAAGCAAGGGCCATCTGATCAGTGATCAAAGAGCAGCTTCAGAAACCTGCTAACACCAAACTGATTCACAGCTATCAACTTCAAAGGAGTTTTGCTGCTTGCCATCAGCTTACCATCCATCCAAAATTACCCCGTGAGCATCCCTCAGAACATGAACGCACCCAGCGTCCACTGACCAGACCTGCTTACCAGCATTTTGCCACGCCATTTTCGGCTCTCCCTTTGCAAACTAATGCTTTAAAGAGTGGCAGGCTTGCAGAAAACCCTCGGAAGCCCTCAAAATGCTTGGGGTGCAGGACCGGTTGCCACGGCCGCTGCGCTGCTACAAAGAGCAGAGCAAAGACCTCGCTGTCAGCATCGGTGGGAACGATAACCAGGGCTGGGCTGGCTGCTCGCTACGGCCAGCCTCAAGCTGAGCCTTGCAGCCAGGCTTAAAGAAAGGCCCATCACACCACCCCAAGATGGAGGTCATAAATAACTTGCTGAGCATCAAGAAGACAGGAAGCCCAGACTCCGTTTGGCACAATGGCTTTCAAATTCAGTGGCTGGGTATGTTGAGGCACAAAATGATTCATCAGCTTTGCATAAGCACGTGCTGAATTAACAGCAATGCAATTAACATCTGCATGCAGTGCCGGTCTCCAGTACATGCATGATCAGACTGAGGTGCACTACTGCAAAAGCTTTCAAAAATGGCTGTTATTCTCACTAATTTACAGTAAAACCAGGTGAAAACTAGCTAGCTACAGGATGCCATGCAGCTTGTCGTTTCCTTTGTGCAGCAGCAAGCTACAACCCTGACACTGCTGGGAGAAGCGAGCTCTCAGAGGGAGCATCATTTGTTTCAAGAGGGATGGCTGCCCAAAACCACTAACCAGTAACTTTCACTTTTTCTGTTTAAACCTGTGGAAGGAAGAACCACGCTGTTCTCAGTTCCTCCAACCAGTGAAAGTGAAGTGGCTCCAAGAGGTACAGCCTGCTGTCTGCAAATTCCCAAAGCAGCGAAGGCTACCCCCATGTCACAGCTACCTTTTGTAGTCAGGACAAAACCTGGGTTAGCCCAGCAATGCCAGTCCAACATCAATTTGCTCTGTCTCTCAAGCACTGTAGGCTAACCCCACCAGTATGTTTTATCAAAAAGGCTGGAGGTATCTCCCAAGCTTCTCTATGCTGTGGTCAACACAGCTTTCGTGTCTTTTTGGGCAAAGGATGAAAAATTACGGGCAAGTACTAGAAGATTATGAACGCCCTCCACTGATTCATTGTCACCAGCGTTGTCAGCCCAACTGCAGCTCCATTTGGGCTTTGGCTGGCAGTCCCAGCCTAGCCCTATAGCTCCTGACTGAGAGCACTATATGCTCAGATAAGACAAGCTTATATATGGGTGTGAGCTACAGGCAACGCTGGAACAAGAACACACAGCATAAAGAGCACGGGCATTTTCAGAGCATCAGAAGCTCTGGAATTAAATTACATGTTCTGCTTGTAACACTTACTTGATGCAGAGAGTCGGTTTTCAACCCGTCTTCAAAACATCTAACGCATGTGAAAAACAAGGCCGCTTACGTGACCATCTTGAAAGGACAGAGTTTATAGGAATTTCTGATACTTAGAAACCCGCCAGGACAAACCCAATTTCCCAACTCATGAATACATTGTCTTGGTAACAAACTTACGCTTAAGGCAACTTTTCCAATGGTTTGCATCAAAAGCTATATGAAGACACTTCAAATTCCTCTTTTTTGGTGATGTTCTGCCTCCTCAGGTCTAACTTGAGGAGCTGCTTCTGCTGGTCATGATCCCACCATTACAACTAAGCAATCATGTGCAGCTAAAAGGCAAGAAGGGATTCTCGAGCATAACTTCCCCGACAGCTGCTCCAACACAACCCCATACACTGACACCCAATCTGCACTGAGGAGCTTTCCACCTGCTCAAATTGTGGAGCAGGTAGTGCTTCTCCAAGGGAGATGTCATGGGAGAGAGCAAAACGGGGATGGATGGGGTGGCTTTGAAAGGGATACGAACACCCTTCGGAGAAAGAGGCCACGCTGATCCATGAGGAGATGCAACAGATGGGGCAGCCTCTTCCCAACTTTTAGTGAGACCCCCCCAGCCGAGGTATTTGCAAAGCCAGACCGAAGGCTGGGCACAGGCAGAACGCCTGCGCACACAGCTGTGCGGCCTGCAGCACCGTGTTAGCAAGGGGGGGAGCAGAGAAGGCTGCTTTAGCCTCTGCTGTACCAGGGGTCCCACAGCTCTGCCACACCAGCCAGTGGGAAAAAAAAAAAAAATTTAAAAAAAAAAATCATGAAGTATATTCAGAAAACTGACTTCAGACTTTATAATTACAGAATAAATGCTGGATTACTTTAATTCACTTCTTTTTTTGAAGCTTTATCATTCATTTGATTCTCATTTTCAAGCCTTTTTTTTCCTGAAATATGAAACCTGACCTGTCAAAAAAACCCCAACACAACTGCAGAAGCCAGGGCCCTAAAATAGAACAAAAAGAAAGGAAAAAAAAAAAAAAAAAAAAGAAAAAAAATTACAGCACTTGTACTGTAGAAAGCCACATCCGGGGAGGGGGTCTCCCTGCTGCCCCCCACCCAGGACACAGCCCCCCCGGGGATGCACAGGGCAGGGGAAGACGTTGTTCTCGGCGCCGGCTGTGTGGATGCTGGGATAGGAGGGTTTGCAGGCTGCTGCCTTTCCCCATGCTGCCTTCAACAGGCATGCCCTTGTTCGAGGAGCAGGCAGACTGGGTGACCACAACGGTCCCTTCTGGATTACCACTGATGAAGCGGGAGCATTGTATGAATGAAACGGAGAGGATGGAGTCTGCTCCGCCAGAGCAAGCTATGGAGCAGAGCTGGGGCTTTTTCCCCCCACCTCATTTAAGTCATTTCAGACAGGAAGGGTGTTTGCATGTCTCCATCTCTATCTCAGATGCAGGCACTAAAGAGGAGCCCTGGCCTGTGCAGCACGGGTTCCCCAACTGTGGTATGCAAACCATCTTTGGGCGGTATATGGAGGCACATGCATCTGGAGGATATACCATCAGACTGTATCTAGACAAACAAAGTCAGACCAAAACAGCCTAAGAAAGGCATGCATATTAAATTGAGATTTAAAAGGTATAAAAATAATCCGTTTGATCTTGGAGTGATGTTTATATTATTTTCTGTGCTCACTACAAACAGACAATTAAAAAAAAAAAAATGTCATCTACTGTAATTGTGATCCCATCTGCTTGTCTCAGCAGCAGGTACACAGGATTCAAAGCACTTCTGGCCATGAAGCAGTTGCACATAATTCTGCTTTCCTGGAGACACATCTTCAGGCTGGCCAAATTCCACTGACTCGGGAAAGCCAGCAGATTTATACCCCTGAGGACTCGGTCTGCCATAGGTACAGCGTTTCCTTGTTCTGCAATTAACACCTCAAGTATAATTGTCACTAATAACCTGGTCTTGATAGGGGTTTTTTTGGTTTTTATAAAGCCAACACACACAAAAAAAGAGTGTATTTTAAACACCTCCAAAATACTTCTCTCTTGTCTTTTCTGCCAGTCATCTTTGGCTCCTTTGGTCTTTCAAGAGGGGCAAAACTAAGGATGAGCATTACTCTTAAATGCTGACTGTTAGTTTAAGAAGCTTTTGAAGACTCAAAAAAGCTCCTTTACTCCCAAGTTATGGTGGGGTGCAACCACACAACCCCACGCCAAGATGCCACCTCTGCCAACCTGCCCTTGCCAAAGCACTTCTAGACCAGCCATCCCCAAGACAGACCCTGCTGCCTCACCAGGAGCTCACTGCCTCTGAGAGATCCTACAGGTATTAAAATAAGTAAGTGATATATAAACATTAACGACCAAACCCCATCTAAGGATGCCCAAAACACGATGACGACTCTCCACCCACGCAGCTTCTCGCGTGTGGTATGGACTCAGTCCTCCTCAACACGGAGAAGACACAGCATGGAGAAGACAACGCCAAGGCACTGGGACTGCCAAGCTGGTTTAGTACAGTCAGATCTCATTGTCCTTTGCTGAAAGCAAGAAATGGTTAGGTCAGCAGTTTCCTCAGGAGTGTATAGAAAGACATTACCTACACAACAAGTGAGCCCTGCACGGCAGGGTAGTCTTAAAAATAAAAAAAAAACCAACCCCAACCCAAACAAAGCTGAGTTGCATAGCTCATCAAATTCAACTTTACAGCATCCAAATAACTCTAACCTCATGCCTCATCTTTAATTCCTCCCACTCCTTACACTTAAATGACAATCCCAGGCCTGTTTGTGCCGATTTTCGTGACGGAGCGACAGGGCCCCTGGCAGACCTCAAACCTTTTTTGCTTCTGAAAGCTGGACGATGACACAATTTTCTACATAGAAGAGGAAAATTAAGAGTAATCTAAACTGTTAGCCCAAATTATAAGATTATATCCTGATTTACATAAACATGTCAAGGTCCTGCTAGCATAAATATTTACTTTCAAAGTTCATCTTAGCATCAAGCTTGCCACAGAAAAGGAGATGCCAAATTTGTGAGAAAGCTGAAGAGATATTAAGGTCATAAGAGGCCTATCCATCTGTTGCTTCAAAACCTCCCCAAGGCAGTAAAACTTGTGTTGTACAGATTAACTGGGATTGACAGAAGAGAGAAAATTAACTTAGAGACAGAAAATAAGAAGGGCAGTAAATTATGTGCAGTTTACATCTCACCAGCCTGAAACATATGCTCCCATAAACCCAAATTCCATGAGCCTAGGAAGCAGGTATGCCAGATAAAATCCCTCTGGTTTATAGCACAAGCAGGACTTTTTGGAAGCTGTTCTACCTGAACAAGCTGCACAAATACAAGCTACCGAAGACCCTCATCTGCCCTATCGGCCTTGCTGACACAGCCTTCCCCTCTTCTGAGATTAAACGCTTGACTTAGCACCCGTCAGCAGAGCACAGGTGGCTGCTCTGAGTTTGCTGAATGCTGGAAGTCTCTGCCAAGGGAAAAAAAGCAGGTTTGAGAGGAGTAAATTTAACCCTAGATGCTACATCTGTGGGACCAGGCTCCAGACCATCCCTCCTCAAGGGTCAGGGCAGGAGGCTTTTCCCCCACCTGACACACATCTCCTGCACAAAGGTGGTGGCTGGTTGCAGCAGCTCCATGCAGTGCTGTGTCTGGGCAGCAAAACCCCATGGCACCGGGGAAAGCTGCCCCATGGATCACACCAGTCCCCCCCAGTAAAAACTCTATGCTCCGGGCAGGAGGTGCAAGAAATTCGTGGCAAAGGGATGGGGCTGTGATTGGCTGAGGATGATCAGATGAAGGTGGAGTAAGGTCCTCCCATCACACCTCTTATTTTGCTGCCCAGAGATTTCCCCACAGCTCTATAACAAGAAGACACCAACCGGCTTAGCGAGGGCAACTTCAGGCCCCCCCAGCTGAGCTCCTCAATCACATTTTCAGATGTGTCGTGGTGACCAGTGAGACAGGGATGGGGCAGCAGGGGCTCTTCCACACCACCAAGCTCGCCTGAGGCCCTAACAATTTCAGGAAGCATCTTCTCATTCTCTAAACAGAGCCCTCCCGAGAGGAGGAAGCAGATGGAGAAAGTTATTTTCCCCCCTCGGATGACCTGCTTTAATAAATGCACACTCAGTTCTTTTCTGCCTCTTTTACCAAGTTAAGCGCCGATGTGAAATTTCTGGGAAGTTCACAGTGTTGGTGATGAAACCTCTTGTTCATGCAAAAAAACAGGGATTTGTCAGTGCCAAGTGCACTCATTAGGGGAGTGGGGTATTCCAAAATATTCAGCTCCCTGCCAATCCAACACAAGTTGGAAATGCAGGAGAAATGAGGGGGTCTGGTTCAGCAGATCTTCATCCAACCTACTCCACCAGCAACAAGCACACTTCCGCCAACGGCTCGACGATTTTGCTCCCCACGATCCCCAAGGAACAAAGATAGAAATCTTCCCCTTATGCATTTACTATCAAGATAACCACTGCACTTGATGAAAGACAAAAATGGACCTTTCTAGCAACTTGCGCCAAATTAAAGCTGAAGGAAGTTCCTGATACCTCTGCTTTACTTATTCTGACTTTCTTAGATGTTTATGATAATTGTCTTCTGGGTAATTTGTTTAAATTTGTATGTAAAAAAAGAAGGGTTTGTACACATCTACCACCTCACAGGGAGCTGACGTGTGTCATTTCTGAAAGACGTTTCAGCCATAGTTTACTCTTTTCATTTTCCCCCCACAGAAAACTGATTCAGGTCAGAATTACGGCAGGACCTGCAGTAGAAGTCAATGCAGCGTCACAGACTTCTGCAAGTCAAATGACCACTTTTAGTATTTCCTAGAGTGGTCCTCAAATGAGAGAAAGCCTTCTGTTTCCTTGCTACTCTGAAAGTCTTTGGGCAGCCGCTCAAGAGGCGTAACTCGGTTTAACTGCACTGGAGGCCATTGGCCACATGCCTACATGCAACAGCAGAAGACCTCTACTGAGTACCTCCACCTTAAAGTAAGTAATTTCACCCAATTCTGCTTCTCGTTATCTTACATAGGACTCCACACCCATCAACTTGTACCTGTCGCTATCTTCTCTTACAGGCTTCAGCTAGAGCACTTTTTTTCACCTTCAAACTGGGTTGGGGTTTTTTTTGTGTGTGTGTGTGTGTTTTTTTGTTTGGGTTTTTTGGTTTGTTTTGGGTTTTTTACAAGCTCAGGAAGGAAGAAAATGGGAATCAAGTGCTTGGAAACTATAAGCTCTTAGTTTTCCCTTGCAAAAGGCACAGAGAGGAGCAAGCCAAACCTCCTGCAAGGGGGGCAGCTGGCTTTCACAGCAACTCATGCCCAGTCATCCACCAGCAGGTCTGATACTACTAGTCAGGGGTGTATTTGAGAAGCCCATCCCCAAACACACATCATGGGCTATCCATCATATAATCACCTCCCTTACTATGTCCCACCTGTGCTCTTCACCTGCTGCTGATCAGCCAGATCTAAACTTTCCTTCAGCTGTTGAATTCATGCTCTTACTTTTAAATGCTCCTCACACTAACAACAACAAAAAACAAAAACCAAACCAAGCCAAAAAACCAAACCAACTCTGCTGTTTACTTTCTGATTTCCACCTGTAGTAACGTGAAACAAAGCAACAATCACAGTTTTTGCTGTATCACATTATTCCCCGCTAACAATACCTTCCAGTGATGCTTGATAAGTTCTGTTTACCCAAACTATCACAAGTAGAATAACACATGTCAACTAACTGCTTTTTCATTTAGGACCCTTAGTCTAGAGAAGGGGGGGAAAAAAAAAAACCAACACCTTTACCCATTCAAATAGCACTTAGTCATGCCAGGAACGCCTGAAGTTAAGAAAAGTTGCGTAAATAAAAGTTTAAAAGTTCTGACTCCTAGGAGTGGTTTTACTAGGAATCCAACCTTCTGTTTAAATAAGTGAGGTAAGTCAAGCTACTTATATTAGATTCCTATATGGGATATCAAGTATTTTTATTTTTTCCAGATACAAGAAGATGAAGCTTTCTGCACTGGCCTCTATTCTTGTGGGAATATAAAGAGAAAACCATGCCTCTCTTCTTAATGTATTAGTGCCTCGTAATATACACCAGATGATCAATAAACTGCATAAAAATTAAATCAAACTGACAGTCTTTAAAAAATGGGCTCTAAGCAGAAACAATTGTTTTAAAGACTGTGGTGTCTGGAGTATTAAACTCACGTGCTGTTGTGTTATTAATCTCTTTGTTGGAAGCCAGTTGATTTCCCCTGCCTGTGTCTGTCAATTAAATATTCAGCATTGCAGCCACAATTGAACGGTTGATGTTTTGGCATGCAAAATCTTTTTGAGACAGACTGTTGACAGTTCCCTTACATGCCATAGCATTTCCAAAAGCCAAGCAGGCTAGCAAACCAAGACCTCTGCCAAGGACTACGAGCTGCCTGTGAGCACTTCAAAGCAATCTTTAACAGAAATGAGTTGAGCGAGATGCCTGCACCGGGTGCAAGCAGGGGAGAGCGAAGAAAAGACAGAACCGCTGGTAAACCCGGCAGCCGAGCCACGCAAAGTAACTGGAGGGGCAAGAGCTGCTTTCCCCCCC
>VYZV01022637.1:407271-435425 GCA_013401275.1 Pandion haliaetus
GGGGGGTGGAAATCAGTCACTTCGCCTCGGATGGGATATCCAAGTAAGCACAGCCCCTTTCCTGCATCTGACATTTTACATAGATAATTAACTCCACATTTTTTTCCTGAGGGAAGTTAAAAAAAAAAAAAAAGGGAACTAAAGTTTTTTGCGCAGGCAGAAGGAGGGGGCCTCTAGCGTTCACGAACCGAGAGAAGAGTGCAATGGGAGAGGAGGGGGGGAAAGGAAAGCAACCAGCCGATCCAAGGCTGCAGGACTCCCGAAAGGTGGTCACGGTGTGAAGGGGAGAAAACTAGTAACAAATAACTTTAAACATTTTTTTCTCCTAGTTTTTCTTCCTGCCCTCCAGCTCTGCTCCATGTGCTGAGACAAACCCTTTTCGAGGGGATGTGGTGTGTGTGGTACCCGTAGACCCCGACGCCAGGCAGACCCCAACGGGGCTACCCCAGCAGGGCCAGATCCTGCCCTGCTTGCTCAGGGCTGAAGGATGGGTTTGGCCATGCCACCCCCCCGCTGGGTACCACCACTACACTCTAGCAGCTTTGTCCACCTGCACCAGCACCGCCACCTTCGTAAAATGAGTGTAACGAGAGCATTTGGAGTCGGGTGAGGGATTATTATGTTGGTTAATCACCCCTTTGGTCTAATTAAAAGTCACCAAGGAATTAAACGAAAGGTTTCCCAGGAACCTGGGCTGGCGGGATGGCGATGCTAGCAGCTCCGAGCAGGGCAACCGGGGGCACGGGTGGTGGGAAGATTGTGTGGTACCAAAGGAAACTGCTCAGGACAGCACCTAACCACTTTTCTTCTTTTTTTTTTGGTCTTGTGTGTGACCTCAGCCTTCCATCTGTGTGCTGGCAAACCACTGCTGGGCCAAATCCTGTGCCGAGGCGCATATCCTACTGGGTCCCTGGTGTTTCTCTGCCTGCAGAGGCAGGTGGGCAGGCAGGGAAGGAGGGAGGGAGGCCAGGGAGGACCCCCCAGCAAGGAGACATTTCCCTGCTGCTTTTCGCGGAGCTGCAGACTATAACCCGAGCGTTAGAGATTGTGCCTTGGCAAGGGCAGGTTTTCCAGGAATCTGTTTAGACATATACCTGGGCATATTGGGGCCAGCCTAGGAGGAAGAAAGCAAAGTGGCTGTTTTCATATTTTACTTTTATATGTGCGGTGTAAAAAGAAAGGGGAAAACAAACCTTGGACTTTCCTCCAATTCTTTCATTATGCCTCAGTGACGTGCACTCAGGTGCCATCTCCCACCTTACTTCTGAGGAGACGGCTCTCTTTTGCCCGATATCGCCCCATGGTACTGAGCACAAAACCGTCAGTTTTGGCCCAAAATGGTGCCCTGCAGTGACAATCACCCACCAAGGGGTCAAGCTGCCTCCGAAGAACACATCTCAAGGTCTCTCCCTCTTTCCCCTGACTGTGGCAGAGGTGTGGGTGCCTAATTTAGGCTCCTCAGATGCCTGAAGTGAGTGGAAAGAATCCTCACGTGGGAATTCTCCCCCAGCCGAGGGGGGCAGCCCCACACCAGCTGTGGGCACACTGCCCAGCCCAGCTCGCCGCCTTTGCTGCGGGGCCAAGCACCCACCCTTTGCCATACCCTTCAGAGCCTGGCCCTTGCGAGAGGAGCCCACGGCTTCAGCTTCAGCCCCCCCCGCATCCCCAAATCTGCTGACTGAAAATGATCCCCACTGAAATTCCCTGGGCTAAGTTCAATTTTGTGTTTAAAGCGAGAAAATAAAAATAAATTAAAAAAAAGACTTGTCATTGTAACAGCAAACAACAAAAAAGAGCCTTTATTGTACTTAAAGGGAAATTGAAATTATAGTTTTATATTTGCATTTACAAGACCCCTCAGGCTACTAATGTTTGCATTTTCATAACAAAAAGATTGTACTGTTAATTGATGCAAGCCAGGGCACACAAGTCTGAATCTTGGACAATTTCTTAAGGGAGCAGCCACTACAATTGCTCGGTTCACACTTGACAATGGGCAAGTCAGCAGCACCAAAAAGCAGCTTCTGTGCCTTTGTCAATAATATGCAAGAGATTCATTGGTAATAATTACTTGTTTATTCATAAATGCAATTATTGAATACACCATGCAACAGCTATCCTTTTAGGGCTCAGCTTTTCCTTTCGGTCAGACTCTAAACTCCCATTATGGACTGAGGTTTTTCTTTATATATAGATTAACCGAACCAATTGAATTTATGTTACTAGTGAATTTTGCCCAGCATTTTTGGAGACCGACTGATCTCATGACATTTTCACCACCGTCCCGTCTCAGCTGGACCAGACCCGTGATGAACAAGGCATGCAGCACTGGTATAATCTACGGGAAGATAAAACATTTGCAGCAACGCTTGTTCTTGCCCAGGTTTAAAAGTTAACTGGGATGTTTCAGAACCCAACAATATTAAAAGAGCAACTGTGTTTTATTGATTCAATCTTGTCATTTTAAGAGAATAAGCTCTTTAAGACTACTACTGGAACAAGAAAAGGGGCAGGCACTGGATGCTGCCCCTTGCACCTTTGTATCTGCAGGACACAACTACATGGAAACCTGCTTATTACGTGGCAGTAATTTAAAATTGAGAGAAGCTCCTCCTCATTCAGCATGATCAGTCATCATGATCCAGGCCAAAGGGTATTGCTTCTTGTCCAAAAAAAAAAAAGTAAAAAAGTAAAATAGTTCCTGGTTTTACTTTTTCTCTATCATCCATAGAAGAGTGTGTCCAAAGGGGACAGTGAGGTCTGGTTTGGGGAAAGAAGAGCCTGTTGAGAGCTTGTGTTTCCACCTAGTACACAGGGTGGATTTGGGGAGAGAGAAGGGAAGGGAGGCAGCTCCAGTTTTTGCTCTGAGGCTCATAGAAGTAGTTTATCCCACACGTTCTTTAATGTAAAATAACTATTTGTTGGAGTGGGGAATGGATCTGTAGCCTGCCCTTACACTCCTGCTTACCCCATCTCACTCCCCTTGGCCCAGCACAACTTTAATTAGTCCCTACGACGTGTTTCATTAGTCCAGCATTACCGCTGGGGCACAGCGACAGCCCAGCAAGCAGCACAGCCCCTCGCCGGCATGGACCCTGTGCTCCCGGCGCCGCTCCTCGGCCGGGCAGGATGCGGCCCTGGTGCTCTGGGCTGCCCTGCTTGCAAGCGTAGAGAATCTCTCCTGCTCTTCCTGATGTGCTGCAAACACGAATGACGTTGCAGAGCAGTTTGATGTCTAAAGTGTGCATGGTTGGAGGCTCATTTTGATGCGCAGCCCAGTGCCAAACCGCCGCTGCCCCCTCAGAGCTACAGCAGGGTTTTATATGGGAATCCACTTTGCTTTTCCATCATGGGGAGTATTTGGCAGCAGGTCTTCTGGAGAGGGGACATGCAGCGGGGAAGGACCAGGCCCTGCTATTGTATTTCTTGAAGCTGTTAATGACCATGTCTCTAGCAATCCTAAAATAAGAAAGTGAGCTGTGTTCAGTCCGCTGATTGTTATCCGTACGTTATCTGAGATTGTTCCCCACCAAACAGGGAAATCGGAGCAAAGTTACGTGCTGTGCATCAGGTGGCCTACACTGGAGTCATGAGGCCAGAATACCAGTAAACTTCTGGGAAGTCCAAAGCTGAACCACCACTACCCTGTTCGAGACTATTTTTAGCACCATCAGCTGCTGCAAGAGAAAACACCATGAGAGGGGCTGCAAGTTGCAAGGAGGGAGCTGGGGGCATTGCCAGGCCCACCCCAAGGCAGGAGGAGGTTAAGGGTAGGAGAACTGCCACATCCCCTGCCTGCTTTCATGCGCGGGCCACCTTTACTGGCACCGGGTTGTGCAACCTGGGCAATTATTGCTGCCCCGTTAAGAAACGTTTGCTAAGGCCGGACTTTGACCTGTCATTGCAGAGAGACAAGTAAAAGTGAAATCCAAAGGGGGCCTAATTCTGCCCTCTCCAATGCCACTGGGAAGAATCAAGCCTCATGAGTCTTCAAGTAATTTAAAAAAAATTAGCTGATAAATGTCATCCTGATGCAGCATTTGCTGCTGTTCAGGAAATTGCGTATCCAGATTGATGCAGGCCAGGAAGGTCAACTCTCAAGCACGTGCCTCGGTGACCCACGAGGTAGGAAGCTCTGTGGCCAGGGACCCGTTCCTGGCATCCCAGATCACTTGGGGTCAGATTCATTTGATTGGCCAACAACCTTCAAGTCCAGTCTGTTTTGAAACAAACATCTGTACTATGGCCAAGTTTCACAATCCTGGTGTTTCTCCTTAATTTAATTTAGTTCCCCTAAATCTTGCTGGCTCCTGACATGATTAGAGGATTGCACTTTGCATTATTATGGGGGGGNAAATCTCACATGAAAGATCCAAACGCAGAAGCTGTAGAAAAGGACACCTTTTGATTTAATCTGAAGATTTTCTGAAGGCCAAATCCCACGATTTGAAGGAGCCAGATTTATGATTTGGGGGCACCGGAGACTGGTAACACCTTGTGTACAGTCCTAATTGTGTCTCTATCTTCAGCCTGCCATCCCTGCCCTCAAAAAAAGAGAATAACAGCACCATCTACTGCCCTTCCTTAGCATTTGCTTGGAAAAACTAAACCCTTCCACTCCATCAAAGCAGCTCCAGCAGGTCATGGCTATGGTTTCCCACTGCCAGGTGATACAGCCCAGTATTGATGGAGAAATTGGAGCAAACTTGGACTGTAAAAATCAAAAGCAGTGTCTTAATTACAAAAGATGCACGTTAATTATTAGAAATTCCAGCCCTGAATAATACACCTTCTCCCCAACTGGTGGCATTAAAAAGGATTTCAATAGACCAGTATTTTCATATAGTTCCCTCAAATCCTTTCATGTGTTTATTAGCAGAGCCTTAAAGGGCTGTCTGTATAATTCACAATTTCTACCAGGCAGGCATTTTCACCATCAACAACAGTTAATGAAAGAGCTGGTACATCGCTGCTCGTTTCAAACCTGGTAAAATCTGGGTCTGTGCTCTGCGCTGGCGAGCTCCCAGAAGTTTGTTTGAAAGTCAAGAATGTGCCATGCTTTAATTACGCTTCTAGGTCAGGATCTAAATGAAAGCCCCGTTATAAACAGCAGTCTCAGAGGAAAGGTCCACACTCGAGTTTTTAGCCCCGAATTGATTACCGGTTAACTCAGGGTTGTTAACACGTTTGTAATGTCTGGTCTGGACACTTCCCAGGTGTTTGTTGCGGGATGCAAACATTTGTGGTTTATAATGTAAACAAGTACACCTACATTTTTTCAGGCTGGATTGATTTCTGGTTGCAAACTATCTCAATAACCTGGTTGAAAATGCTCAGCATCCCAATGAAAAGTGAAAGAAAAAAAAGTATCTTTTTCCATGTCTAGACCAAACCATTTGAGAGGCCACCTGATAGCTTTTGGCATCGCCTTCGAAGTGTCAAGCCCCTGACAATGAACACGGGCGCTGATGGGGCAAGTGGGTGGCTGGCCACCGGCACTGTGGGGCAGCAAGAAAGGTGATGCTGAGCAGAGGAGCAGCATGGGCTTGCGTCTTCTGAACACGAGGCAAGATGCTGCTCTGATGGGTTGGTACTGGAGGGGCCTGGGCACGTAACTGGGGAAGCAGGGAGAGGCTTTTGAAAGACATCTTAAGCTAAATATATACGGAGCAATGGTGGGGCTCATTCAAGAGATGAAGCAGTGCAAGAAAAAAGTGAAGCACGTGGCCCCACTTGTTGGGGTCCCTCCATCAAGCCTGTCTTGCACAACTATACGACATGAAAATGGAGATGCGCCAGGGAAGAATTCCAACATCCCTCTCGCTGCCGCCTCACATGAGATGCAAGGGTCGGACCGTGTATTTGTATACAATGCACAAGTCCCTGGTCTTATCTGCTCTCAAGTCTCTATCTCGATAATTCATTATCAGTGATCCTGAAGTATTTAAATGTGTTTGCAAGGGCCAAGGTGGACCCTCCCCAAATATTTGCTTCAGCACACAAATTGGGTTTGCTGTAACCCCAGCCATCCCTGCCTCGATCCCTCTGTGCCATGCAGTGTCTGGGGGGGGCCAAAAGGGGCTGTGCAGCCCGGTTCTGCCATAGAGGAGCTTTCTTCCAGCTGCACTGAAACTGTGGAGGAACCCCTCGCAACAAAACGGGGAGAAAAGAGGTTTTTCAGGGATAACACTGCAGTGTTGGGGCCTGAGCAAGGTTGTGCTGCGGGTTGACAAAATTTGCATTGTTACGCTGCAGCAGCCCCTCGAGCAGCCCAGGAGTAGGAGGAGGCTGAAGGACCTCAATGTCCCCGTGGGCTGTGAGTGCTGCACCGAGCCTTCAAGGGGCATAGTGCAAACACAAAAATCTCACCAACAGCCTTCAAAGCCTGCTCTTTGCTCCCATTTATCTTATCTAGCACTCCACTGAAGTATGGATTTACATAATACATACCTAATATATTAATGTTCCTATTCATCGACAGGATCTCAACACTGTTTTCTTTGAAAGTCCTGCCAAAACCGATCAAGCTCTTTACAAGAGAAGATGGTTTTATAGGTCTGAAAAGGATTTTCTCCCCTGTTTGTATTCTGAATACTTTCACATAGGCTGTTTGATACTGTGATAAGAGCCAGGCCCAAAACTTAGGAGCGGTAGGATCCACAGTTTGGGTTAGTAGCACACTACAAAACTACAGCACTCAAATTACTGACTCGGTATGAACCATTTGGTTCACACCCTCTCTCTAGCTACAATATTTTCCCAAATTATCTTGCAATACAGCCTTTTAATAGCCAGAAGGGGTCAAGCCAGGCCTACTCCCATTTGCCACACACATTTCCAGTTAAATGCCTTTTTTTATTTGCCCTTAAGTGCACAGCCCTCCCTTCCCACCTCACTTTTCTATGCCAGTTTAATTTTGCTTGGGACATTGGATTTCAAAAGGCTGCAGAAATGCCTATAAAGAAGAAAAGCCACTAAAAGAAATTATGTTCAAGTTATGATATTGACCTTAATACAGCTCAAATGACTTTACAAATGCATGCGAGCTGCCTTGCAGACCACAGCATCAAACCACTGGAAGGATGCTATTCTATTTTCTCTGTACACAGATTCGCTGTGATATATATCTAGCCTATCTTTTGCCTAATTTTGAAAGGACTGAAGAAATACTTGCTTTTGTATGAATGTTTGGGCATAAATTCCTCTTCTAGCCAAAAGCAGACAGAGAAAAATGAGAAGTACATTACCCATTTTATTTTAAATAGTTATAATGATCAGATCTTGGAACAAATCGTTGGGTTAGTGGTTGATCTTTCCACCTTCATATCGTGCCTTTATAGAAGACATGCTGTAGCTGAACACAAAGTATTGGGCTCAGCTCAGGAGAGGATGAAGTTAGGTGGCTTGAGCTATCCAGAGACTCAGACTATGGCGTTAATGGTCTTTTCTGATCTTCAAAATCTGCAAATTTGCTCTGAACAAAGGATTATGAAATAGCAAGGAGTAAATCCCTTTAAAATTGCCTGTAAATGTCAGGAAATACACTTTAAAACACACAGACACAAGTTCACTGACAGTTGTTGCACAATAGATCACAAATAGCTTGTGTGCTCCATCACAGGCCCCTTTATCTCCTTTATCCAGTACTGCCAACATCAAACACTAAATGTCAAAAACCTTCTGTTTCCAAACCCTGAGACTGTTTCGAAATACCGAGATTCAAAATTGAAAGAAAAATATCCCCCAAAGTGATGCATTTTGAGTTCTCATTTTATCTGTCCTTGGCCGCTTGTCTTTCTCCAGCCATGCACCCACATTTACAGCCCTCTTGCTTTTAGCAAAGCCTCGTACCACCAGCTGCTCAGAAAGTGGAGCAAAATAACAACTGCGAGGTGACTTTTGGGGTAACAAACCCAATGCCAAAAGCACAAACTGCACAAGTCTGACAATGCACTCTTTCAATTTGGTTTTATTTTCATCTTCTTTTCAGAGACAGCCAGCCTGGGTGCCTTCACGACCATGTGTGCTTGTGTACGCATGGGCACGAGCACCCGAGAAGCAGCCCAAAAAATACTGGTAGGTCACGATGTGCATTAAGGAACCCAGCACTACTGGATTTTGATGAAAAGCGCCTGATAATGGTCCTCAAAGAGAAAATGTGATCTTCTCCTATTTCTTGACCCATTCTTGGGCATGTTTTCCATACTCAGATAGCACCTTGCTGTCACAAGTTGAGAAGCTGTTGCTCTCTGTATTACACACCCTACCTGAAAGCAAGAGAGAGAACAGACCAAAACAGAAAAAGAGAAGAGCAAATGAGCTTGGTGCTTAAACTCCCATGAAAAATAATTCCATAAAAGGGGAATCTTGCTTCCTAAAATAGCTTGGCACCAGCCTGTAACAAGAGACCCTTTTGCTGATGCCAGCTGAGGAGAGCAAGCACAACATGACTGCCTGCCCTTACAAGAACTCAGCCCGGACAACGCAGAGGTCTCTCTGCTGTGACTGTCTGCTTAATACCATTGATTTTAAAAGAGAGCAGTAAACAGCACCTTGCTTCAAAAGTTTCACAGTCCATAGAAATTAAACTTGGCCAGTCCAAAAGGCTATTATTACTGTGCCTTCTTGTGCAGATATGATCTCAAGAAAAACACACATCTAGGTCTAATAATAACAAATAATAAAGCTATTCATACAGCCCACTGCTTACAAGATGGCAATTTCCCCATAATTGCAGGTAAAAGAAATGGGCACACAAACAGCAGTCTGTAGTAACTCTGGGCTACCCAGGGCTTGGGTTGAAGCTATTTCTCGTAGGTACATATACTTTTGGGAAGAAAACTATTTCAAACTGCAACCGAACCTCGATAAAGCCCTCCTGCATCCCTGCCTGGAGCTGTACTCACACCAGAAAAACACAAGGGGAAAAAAAAAAAGCAAGCATGAGCACAAAGGTGTTTCAGAGGGAAAATGGCTTCTGGGCAGTGATGAGACACAGCCCCTTTTGGTGCCGGACGTCCAGGCAGTGAAGCAACCGTTGAACCCTGACAGCTCCTTCCCTGCCTGTCACGCGAATGGCAAGACAAAGTTACGCCCAGGAGTGAATGCCTGAGATTAAGCAAGTGGGGAAATCAGGGGCCTGCCCCCATCCTTTCTCCCTCGCAGGGCTGTGGGGGCGACAAGGCGGGGTGCTGCAGACAGCAGATACTCGCTCGCCGATAAGGTCAGGGCAGCTCCTGCGGTCTGCCTGGCTGCTGCCTGCACAGGCTGGGCAGGAGGGCTCTGCGGGCAGCCTGTGCGGTGCCAGGTGGGATGCTGCAGCCCTGAGACTCCTTTGCTCATCTAGAGAGAGACTGAAAAGGCTCAGGAGAGACAGCCGTAAAGTCACCTCCAGCATGTGCTGGGACCTGTAACTCAGCATCCTCCTAACCAGGAACAGAGCACATGCAAATGATGCTGGTAATTGCACAGCGCTCATTAAGTTGTTAAACTCAAGGTCACCTGCAGCACGCAAACAAGGCAGGGAGGGAGTGTTGTGTCCCTCCCATGGCTCCTGCACCCCCAGGCAGCCACCCACAGCCACTTACTCATTTTGGCACACCGTCTGGCTCCTCACACCTTAGCGTGCGCTTCTGTGCCATACACATCAGTGCCTTCGAGCCCCAGCTTGGGTGCTGGCTCCCACCCCCATGTACCAAACTGGGGCTGAGCCATGGGGCCAAGCACAGCTGCCTCTCCCGAGGAGCTTGTTCATGGTCACTGCTTATTTGAGAGGTGAAAAAAGCAAATATTTTGATGCCCAAACTGGGGGTCTAATCCTGCCTGGAGCTGAAGTTGAATGCTCCCTCCCAGGAGGACACAGATGTGGGACAGGGAGAGATGCTGAACACTCCCCCTCTTCATCCCACACCATCAGAAAGACACCTTTGAGGTAAAGAGGAGGAAAAAATCACTCGGGCAAAAGCCATTTCTTGTGGTGCTTCTGCTTTCTTCCAAACCCCATTAATGGCCTAGGGACAACTTACTTAGAAAACAAAGTGGATGAAGCAAAGGTAATTCCATCATTAGGAAATGTTTTCCAGCTCACAGCAGCTGCATTTCCAGTCACCTGCAGCGTCCCCGGACTGCACACCTTAGGGGACACCAAGGGACAGCACATGACAGACAGAAATGTATGCAGCATGCTGCGCATCCAAGCACCCATGAGGCTGGCAGCATTCGGAGGAAAAAAGAGGACATGGGTGAATGCACCCATGCAGGCTTTAATGCACCTTGACTTGTGCACGATGCCTTTGCTCTTCATCCCGTCACATTATTTTCCTGTCCCCACGTCCCAGCACTCGGCTGAGACTGTGGAGCAGACCTTGGAGTGAGCTGTACCCCAATGGGATGGCAGCAGGAGCTGGAAAAAGTCCACCTCCTTGGCCCTTTTGTTTTTTTCCCCATCCAGATGGCATCCTCATTTTTCGATCCAGCTGCAATTATCATTTCAGAGCCCAGGACTGCATTTGAGAGCCCAAATTCCCCCCTTGGATGCCATCTAGTGCTCAGTGCTGAGAGTGGAGGAGCCTCGCAGGTGCTGGGAGCTGCTGGGAGGAAGATCATCTCCACTCCTTTTCCAGGGGCTGCAGCCACCCTTCCGGCTTTAAGCTGCTTGCTCACACCGGACTTTATTTCCCAAGATCTCGCTGAAAATCACCTGTGATTTGGGTTGATAAAGCCTCTTCCAACCATTTCTGTCTCTTATTTTGTCTTTGTAATATTGTATAATTTCGGAAATAAGCAAAGATACGGCAGCGCGGACTTAGGAGGTGGGACTCCTTCAGAGCATAATGTCTGCTGGAGCCATCTAAAATCTGCTTCCAGTCAGTGGAAACAAAATGTTTCCTTGAAGTGCCAGTCTCTCAGACTTGTAAGAGAAGGCTGCCATAGGGTGGGAAGTGCCTACTTCTCTTCATTTGACTGTAAAGTGAACCAAAATGGCTCATAGGGATACAGCCACCTCTTCAGTGGGCAGCACAGATCCCATGCAGGGCCCTCCTCCTGCTTTTGAGGGAAACCTTGGGTAGATTTTCATGAGCCAACATGGTGAATTCAAACATAAGAACTTTCTTCACGGATTACATGAGGTGCAGCGGGCCTAGAGGGAAAACAGGTAGAAAATAGCCTGGCACTTAAGAAACACCACTTGCAACCAGAATATAAGGAATGCAGAAGGAAAAATAACCCTAAAATTTCACATGCATTGCAACTTCTTTCAACCAACCTCTTTGTATTCTTCTCACCAGAAGCTAGTTTTACTTGTTTCTACTATTTTTATTCTTTTCTTGCTATATGTCCTCATGCATACAGAGCTTAGAGCATTAGCTCAACCTGCAGCCACAGGTGCTTCAATTGGCCTGTCATACTGGCCCATGCACCATTACCCCACAGCTGGGCACTCAGTGAATGTTATACCCCTTGTCTTCTCTCACACCCTGCAGAGATGGTTTTGGTCTCCAGGAGATGAACCACCTCACTGAAGGGTTGGGGCTTGTCCCAGTGCCAGCGTACAGGGCTGAGGATCCTCAGTCAAACCCCGAGATTTGTGTATCCTAAGGAAGATGGCAGTGTATTTTACCCAAACTCCAGCACTACCACTTTGTCCACTTCCCAGTGCTGCTGGCTGTGATTTTCACGTGATCTTCAGGGAATGGCCATCCCACTGGTGAGCACAGCGCATGCCAGCCCATAAGGTCCTTCTGTCACCCAGCCTCAGTCCTCAAACATGTCATGAGACTCACCGAGACTGGAAACTTCGCTCCTCCTCCTCCAGCCCTCTCCCAGAGCCCAGGGACACACACCCCACATGCCCCTGGTGCATCACAGCCCCGCGGCTCCCAAGAACTAGCTCAGGTCTGTCTCACCAAGCCCAGGTCTCACCTCTGCAGTGCAATGTAGACATATCCTCAGGGCATGTCTATTCACCAAGCTCAGGCTGCTCCGCTCCTGCTCGGAGCTGGCAGGGTGCAAGTCAGGTCTGGTTTGGGAGCTGCAGAGCGGCGTTACAGTGCAAAGAGAGCCGAATTTGCCTGGGCACCGCGCCATGCTGAAATGGCTCTACAGCACACATCCAGCTCGGGGCGAAAGTGGTGAAGGCTGTGCAGACCTGCTCCTCTGAAGCCTCCTGCTCTGGCTCCCAGCTCCCCATCACCACTGCTCTCCGAGAGCCGTGCTGCACTCCCATGCACAGCTAATCCTGCTTTCCTCTGCCTCCGCTGGCATCTCCCCCTCCCAAAGGCGGCATGTCCTCACTCTTGCTGCAACAAGGCCATCAGGAGCATCGCATCTCAGTACCCGTGGGGTAATGCATGGCTCCTGCCAGAGTCATGCTCCCACTGGGACTGAGCCTGCCCTGGGAGCAGTTAAAATGATTCACTTGCAGGCTTGCTTGCTGTTTTATTAATTCCTTTTTTTCATCTGCAATTTCAAATGGTGCAATTTTGAGATCAAAGCCCTTCCCCTGCTCTAATGGCTCCATGTAAGTCCTGGCCTTCATGCCTACAGGAGCCTCTGCCTCAAGGAAAGATGTGAGACTCAATCTCAGCCGACATGAACCAATTCACAGAGAAGACAAACTGGACTAAATTTTGCTCTCACTCATACCCATCCAAAGTTAATTGGCTTTAATGTGGGAAGAACTACCCATTCAACTGATCTTAGTCAGATCAGGCCCATCCCTGCTGTGTATTTAAGAAAATCCATTGGAGGGTGCTGCCTGTGAAATAACTGCAATTACCCCTGGCCTGAGGCGAGAAAGAGTAGCTGGAGAGTGTGCTGCATGGACAAACAGCCAGCAGGACGCAAGGCAGGGGGTTGCCGCATCCTTTCACCCGGAGGAGGGCTGTTTGTGTTGGGCTTCCTGAGCAGCTCAAAGGTTGATCAAAGATTCTATTTACACTTTACCTGGTTTCTTCAACACGCTTCCTCCCTTGTTTCAACACTGCTATTCTGCAGGACAGAAAGAAGTTAAATGCAGCCCAAAATGCATGGCTAGATGTAGGTCTGAGGGAGAACAGGGCTCCTGCCCAGCTGGAGATGCTGGTACACGTTGCCCACTGTCATTCAACACAGCAGGAACAGGAGACCCTGCACTTTGGACAACTGCCAAAGTTTAACATAAGATGAACGTGTAGAGAAGGGTAGTGGAACTTTATTTTGGTTTAGATCTGTCACAGTAAAGCTTGGCTTAAATTGATTAGGTGTTGTTTTATGATAAAATGAGGCAAAACCTGTGAGAAAGAAACATCACAGCTTGCTGTCCTTTGTGCTCTGAGTAGTGGGTCTGTACAGCCATGCTGGCCAGGAAAATAACAGGGCAAGAAGAGAGCCAGTCTCACCAGTAATATCTGAATGTAAATATAGTCTCTACAGGGCATGGCTGAAATCCTCAGCCTGAGGGCACAGGAGAAGAGCTTAAGGTTGTTCTAGCTGGACCTACTCTCCAGACGTAGCTCCCCATTTGAACGTGGTCCCAAGGCAGCCTGCAGAGCCCTTGGGGATGCCCTCTCTCCCTCAAGTACTGGCTGAGGCCAAACTGGATCAAGCATTGAACAACCCCCATGCCAACAGCCTCAGTTATTTGCTCATTTGATTTTTCCTGAGACAAACACCTTGCTGCTGCTGCTACACAGCAACGCAATGGGCTGTCCGCTCCCGCAGCTGCAGTCCAGCTTCCCCTCCTGGTCCTTTCTGCATCACCCTGCCCGGTGGCACTGCTGTTTTAGAAGACCGCTCAGATCATGCATGTTGTCAGAGCCAGGCTGGATCTGTCTCTGATGCGTGACAGTTCATGAATCACTGTGAATCAGGAGCAAACTGGCTTCCCTCGAATTTGAAATGAGCTGAATCTTTTTCTTACAGACCTACTCCATCATTCCCCATTTAAAAAAAAAAACAAAACAGACTCTCTTCATTCTCTCACATCTAGCAGAAGCACCTCACTGAATGGGGTCTCTTTTCCCATTAACTGTAAGTACATTTGTCGTGCACGATGCCATTTGATTTATGCGTTGCTGATAAAACACAGGCTCTGGTTTAACAAATCAATACAACAGTCCTGTTCAAAGCCCCTCTGAGCAAAGAGCTTCTTGATGTTGAATGTTTCCTTATCTAATCTTTCATACTTCAGCATTTCTTCATTTAAAACATTGATAATTAAAAATGTGGAAGGGGATGATCACAAGGAGAGATTAAAGAACTTTAACAGAATATTTGAAATAATAATAGCATTACATTACAGGGAACAATGTCTTCTTATTAGCTAACTGCTGTGCAACAGTGCCGAGGGATCCCAAGCAATAGCTCAAAACCCCTCTGTGTTAGGTGCTATGCAATGACAAGAGCTGCTATAAAAAGCTTACAAACTCCCTACAGGATGCAAAAGGCAGCCTAGCAGATGTTTTCATCTCCAATTTCTCTGAGACAGATCCTTAAATTTTTCTTAGTTGTTACTGAATTGAAAAGGTTGATAAAATGCTGCCTGAACCAAGACTTTAAGGGCTCTATTCTTTGAGCTGCTCTGCATTTTAGAGAGATGTGCATCAGATGATACATGTGTTAAAAATAACTGGGAAATATCAAACAATCATAAGTACATGTCTCACAGGTTTGCATATCTTGAATACTGAAATGCCTTCCAATCATTAAGTGACGAGTCTCACTTTTGCCACTGGAAATAGCATATGCAATGCCTTCTGTTTTGATAGGGGTTTTTATTTTGGAAAGCTGTCCTTACAGACACTGATCAGTGTTTATGTTAAAGAAGGCAGACCAAAAACCTCTGCTTTGCAGCTGGAGTAGAATTGGATTTGAGGTTAGTTCTTGTGGGATTTTTTCTTGAAGTCCCACAACAATCCTGTAGCAAACCTACAGTCACCAGTCTCACCCTTCATAAAAATGGGAAAGCTAGCATTGGACTCCAAATGAAGAAGCAGCAGCAAGGACTCAGGACTTTCAGTTTTGAGTACCACAAAAAACCCACATGCTTCCATCACCAGGGCTCAAGAAGCACCAGGGCTGCCTTACGAGTAAAAATTGCCTCTACTTCACATGGAGATCCAAGAGTATCCCTGCATTGTGACCCTGTGTAAAAGGGCTGGTTACTACAGACTGAAGAGAGACGTGGAATTCAAAGCCAACCTGGATATGACAGCTGCTCTGCAAGACAAGAGAAATGGGTAAATCCCTATGCAGTTCAGCATAAAGATCTGGCCATCCAGAGTCATTTATTTCACTACACAGCTAAGCATGAGATGGATCTGATTTCTCTTTCTTCCTTTTAGCCACAGTATGGCAAAATCAGCTCATTTAAACCACTGGAGGGGAATCCCTGTCCAATAGCCCCAATGTGCCTTAAATTGCTAAAATAGCCATTAGCCAATAATCCCATCTACCATTTCTCATCTGTATAGCTCCGATCCCTTCAGAAAGGAGGAAAAGCAGAACCCATCATTCATGGGGAGAATACAATTGAAATTAATACAATTCCTCAATTAATCAAAAAGTCATCACAAACATCCTGTGAAATATCAAAAAAAGACATCCTAGCTCAGCAATGATGCTATGTGTGTCTCATGCCTTAACATAGAAAAAAAAAAAAAAAAAAAANCCTAACTACCAAGAAATTAAAATTACTTTCTCCTTGTTCCTTTCCATCCTGTCCCCAATATGTCTTTGAGAGGCACTTATGGCCACACTTCTCACACTTGTCCTCCCCAAAAGATGCTCAGCACCAGAGAGGACTGTCCCAGCTCTTCATCATATAAGCTGAGGATGTGGACCAGAGTAGGAGGCCACTCGGCAGAAAATCTTGCAAGTGGAAGGAATTCACCTGTGACTTCGTGATCTCAAAAAAGCAGGAATAGGAGCTGAAGGTCAAAACTACTTGTAAGAATAAACAGTTGTAATTGATTTTTTTCTTGGATTTGAGAGATGAAAGGAAGGGAATACATTGAGAGGAAAAGGAAACAGAGGGATAAAGGCAAGGCACAAGAACAGTTTGGGGCTGTCCTTCAGAGAAACAGACTAGACTAGACTATTTCAGTCTTCAGGGCTGACCAAAAGTTAAAGCATGTTGTTAAGGGCATTGTCCAAATGCCTCTTAAACACTGACAGGCTTGGGGCATCAACCACCTCTCTAGGAAGCCTGTTAGAGTGTTTGAGCCCCCTCTTGGTAAAGAAATGCTTCCTAATGTCCAGTCTAAACCTCCCCTGGCACAGCTTTGAACTGTTCCCAAGCATCCGTTCACTGGATATCAGGGCGAAAAGCTCAGCACTTCCCTCCCCACTTCCCCTCCTCAGGAAGCTGTAGAGTGCAATGAGGTTGCCCCTCAGCCTCCTTTTCTCCAAACTAGACAAGCCTAAAGTCCTTAGCCGCTCCTCACAGGACATTCCTTCCAGCCCTGTCACCAGCTTTGTTGCCCTTCTCTGGATGCATCCAAGGACCTTCACATCCTTCCTAAATTATGAGGCCCAGAACTGCATCCAGTACTCAAGGTGAGGCCACGCCAGCGCTGAATACAGTGGGATAATTGCCTCTTTTGACTGGCTGGTTATGCTGTATTTAATGCACCCCAGGATGCGGTTTGCCCTCTTGGCTGCCAGCACACACTGCTGACTCACACTGAGCCTGCTGTCAACCAGCAACCCCAGGTGCCTTTCTGCAGGGCTGCTCTCCAGAAGAAGGGAAGGGGAAGACAAAGGGAAAGCAAAGGAGCAACGGGGAAAAAAAAAGACTTAAGAAGGGAAAGGGAGGTGAGAGGGGCAATGGGATCAACGAAGAAGAGAGAGCGTTTTTTTAAAAAAAATAAAAGAAAGAAAGAGTCAGACTGGGTACTCTATAAAGAAAACTGAGAATAAAGACTCACAGAAAGTATGGTCAAGTGAAGGAACAGAGAGCATGAGGTGGAGGTCAGAGAACCAAGATGCAACAAACATCGAGGAATTCCACAAATTAAAAAGCACTCGATACTAGGATGCGTGAATCTGTTGAACCAACCCCTCTGCTTTCACTTGCCCTAACAGAGTTGGTGCCTGAAACAGCATTTGAGACACAGGCAGGGTAAGGGAAAGGCACATCAGAAGAGGTGAAAAGGATCAGAAGCAGCATTTTTTCCTCTATAACCTCTCGTATTTTATAGCTCCACCTCATCAGAGTACATGATCATGCATGGTATAGCCTTCAGGAGGTGAGTTTGCAGCTTGTCCTACATGACATGTTGTCAATCACTGTATAAATCATCGCGCTCTTGATTTTTCTCATGCTTGTATTGCAAATTAGACTTTCTCAGCAAAGCTGCTGTTCAATCTCAAAGAGGGTTAAATGGTTTTCCAGCTGATCCTTGGCCACAGTTTTTTTCTACTCAGCTCAAAATAAGGGCCAAATCCAAACTTGGCTCTGCGCCGTCTGTTTTCAGTATTACTCGATAAGTTCCTTTTGTCTCGAAAAAACCTTCAGATTTATCTTCCACTGTTCCCCCTACAGAGATAACGGCCAAATCACAAGTGCCTTCACTGAACATCTGCGACTCAGATGGTCGTGAAACGTAGCGGGGCTCCATTTCCACACGCCGACTTACAAGACCCAAAGTCATTTGTTGTTTCCTACTTGTTAGACCCCCCAGCCCAGTCCAGCTATGACAATAATGGACTTAACGAGAACTCATTTTGTTGCTGATTAAGCTTTGCCACCGCAATCACTGGGTTGCACAGTGATAGATGCTGGTGTACGGCTCTCCAGGGAAGCTCATGAGATTCCACCTACATCTGTGTATTCCAGATTTTTCCTCCCAGCCCAGCAAACTTGGCAAGAACATTTTGATTTCTACTTAAGCGGGTTGTGAAAAACTAATGTTCACATCTGAGAGCAGGTCTCCAAAGATTTCTGCAGAGGATGCAAGCACGGCTCCCACGGTCAGGCTAGCCCCAAGGCTCACGTCTGAGAGGGCATCCTCAGACTGGAAGTGCTCCACAGCCTTAGCAGAGCAGAGTGCTTCAAACCAGTATGGCTGATTCAAAGAAACAATAAAACCAGATTAGGAGATCTAATCTCTAGGCAGCAGGAAGAACTGATGGGAAGGCCAGCTGTGAAAATCACTTTCATTTACACAACACACAAGAATGGGCCAAAAATGCTACTGCAGGATGAAGTTCTGTATCACACGAGCTGGTCAGAAAACATCTGCAGGATTATTACAATATATCATTTCTCAAATTCATCAGGAAATTCCCAATACAACAGACACTGAAGTCCATGGGAAAAAGCTTACTGCTTTCAGCATGCATTGGAACAAACTGGAAAATTACTCTAATGCACAAACTTGCAATAGGACACAAGTAAAATGATACCCCTGTTTATAAAAGCAGTCATATCAAGCAGACTGTAAAATTAAATTGATGCACTAACAAGCAATACAGCCTAAGCAAAAAATTATATCCCTAGCTATCTAGTAATACTGCTGCATCCATCTAGTGGGTGTGATCAGTGTGTTATGAGGCAGTTACTTACGTACACAAAATATAGCCCAAAGATTGTTATTTCTCATTAAAGAGGTTTTGGGTTGTTTGTTTTTAACATGGATGGTCAAATTTAGGTTTATTTTTGCAATACACTGCTGAGTTATTAAAGAAAGCATTGTATAAAGGTTAACTCAGAAGCCTGGGAATCAGGGAAAACACCCTTTATTATGTGCGATTTGTGGTTTATCTTCTGATCAGTAAATATGAATAACATCCCTTTGGTGAGGCCCTAATTCATTAAGATTTTTTACATAGCAGTAAGACACGCAGATTGGAGAGGAATATGACTTACGAGTGCTGCCAGTCAGAGTTTACATGTGTGTTTTAAGGGCTTTGACACACAATCAGGTTGCTACACTGTAAAGTGTTACCCCACTTTGGTTGATGGATAGTTACTGCTCATGTAAGATGTCTTACCCTTGTATGGAAGCAAGATAACTCCAGACAGCTTGCTCCACTGACGCCAGGGTAAGCCTGGGCACATGAAGTTCCTGTGGAGCAGCCAAGGGACAACAACTTCTTTGACAATGGCAATTCATATTAAAGCCTTTAGCAACTATTTCTCATCAAAGCCTCCAGATAATTAAGTCCTCTCTCCAAATGAGTGCAACAGTTCATGCACGTTTCCCATTGCTGCCTTGTTAAACTTGGTGACCTACACGAACAATGCTGCTGCAGCCTTGGACAAGCCTCCATCTCACAGACACACAAAATTGCCAGTCGTGTAATTACCCCTGAGCATCCATTTTGTGGTAGCCTTGGCACAGCCATCGCAGACACTGAACTTTTCATCCTGGAAGATGATCCCACCAGGATTGACATGCACAATACAGGGAGTACTCACTTTTTCCTCCCAGCCAGCAAAAATCTGAATTTCTGAGTGGAGATCCAGATGCAAAGGCATTGACGGCCCTTTGGCTAATTTTCTGTCTCTAGGAGGCTCTGTTATTTATCTCTGATCTGCTTGGGATTCAGGCTAATGCAACAGAAGTGAAAAATCTCTACTGCTCTTGCAAATAAATTGAGCCGTCCTGTTGCCATGTCATACAAATTCATAAGGCGAGATTTGTTCTCAGTTTCACCTCTCCTTGCTGTGCATAGGTCTGGGAAGACATGAGAGATCATTCAATGAATGTCTGCAAGTTACATCCACTCCATCTTAATGGCACCACATATAACTAGATTTCCCCCACCACCACACGCCAACACGTTTTCTTGATTCACCTTCAGACTCTGAGTGGGTGAGATTTTACATTTGTCCAGATTTTTTCCTCTCACCGCTGGCTGCCACATCGCTTGAATACAGATGCACAAAATGGCTGGAGGGTCTTGATGTGCCTGTGGCCACCCAGGCACTGTGTGAGCCCCTTCCTCCAGGAAAGCAATCCCTCCATCACTGCTGACTGTGGATATCCAAAATTACTCTGGCTGCTCTCTCAAAAGGACGTTTGCAGTGGGGGTGTGGGAAGCATGATTTATGCTGTCAGAAATGTTTAGGGTTTGTTGTTCTGGTTTTTTTTTTTTAAACATACACACTACATCTAGCCTGCTTGCTTTACTTACAAACTCCTAATTGACCCAACTTTGATTCAAAGAGCTAGATGAGGTTTCTTACAGGATTATAAACACGGCAGGGAAAAGGTACCCCATGCCCCACTGCAGCTACTGCTCAGGTGGTACCACCCTGTGCTCCCTGCTCGGGATAACCCTCCCTAGTGACTCTGAACAAGGCACGAGTCCTGCTTAGCAGGGAAGTATCCAAAAAATCCCTGCACAAATGCACAGGTAATACAGGGCTGATATTTACAGAAAATCACTAACACCTGCAAACTGTCCAAATCCATCCCCCGTGGAAAAGCAATCCCTTTCCTCCGTGATCCCCTGAGCGTGCAGCCGAGTGAGCACATCTCCCTGCTGCTTGCCTGTCTTCCTGACAAATCCCCGAGACGTCTCTCTCCCTGCTCACACTCCGCTACGCAAACTGCAAACTCACAGTTCAACCATCTTCCCAACGTTACCATGGTTTCCCAGGTCTCTTTCCAAAGCTCATCCCCTCAGTGTAACCTAAAATGCTTTTCTTAAAACCTGTAAAAGATTCCTATGCATGGATTGCAGTCCCAATCTTTTCCCCAGTAGCTGATTTATTAAAATACCTAATCTCAACTGTGCCAGTTTCTCAAGAACACACTCCAATGGCTTCTGAATGAAGGGCAAGGCTATATAAAATACCAAAGACAAGATTTCAAAGCCATAACAGCTAGGGAAGCATCAAATCTAGGGACATAATCACATTGAGTTCCTGATGATCCTGATACTGTGGGAGATTATTTAAAGTCATACATCTTTCAGATTTTTTTTTCAATTTCATAATATTTGAAAGAAGCCACTAAAGCCCCTCAAACCAAGATTTCTGATGCAAAAACTCCACACCGCAGACCAAAAATAGCAAAATTATGAGTGCTAAAAGTGTCTAGCAAGGCTTTTTATTTTAATTCATATTTGAGAAAGGTTTCTAGCAGCTGGAGAAAGTAAGAGCTGTATTCATAAAAACCTTGGCTATTTGCCACACAAATGGTGCTTTTATTGAGTGGGGGGGGGNTGGAATGGGGAATGTGCCTATTCCGCATCAGGAATGCGTTTCTCCAATTCATAAATTCTCCCCCTCTCCCCAGCTGACTGAAGGAAACCTTTCTCAGTTTGCCACTGAGATGAGAGACGGCAAGAGCGATTCTCCGAGAGCGCCAGCCCCAGAAAGAGGCATTTCAGTTGAAACAACAGGCTTATTAAAAACACTCACACAAATAGGACTATGTGTTACAGCCGGCCGAGGGACGCTCAGACCCGGCAAAGACAACAGCGGGGACAAATCTCTCAAAGGTACAGCCAACCCGTCATACTAGCAGCCTGCCATGAAGTGTAATGTCCTGCCATAAATACATACCTTTTTCAGGACAGGTCTGAGAGTTTCCAGTCTAAAATGCCCACTCAGACACAGGCAGGGAGAAGGAAAGAGTTATGAGGATGGGGAACTGAAACATAGAAAGATTGAGGGCTAAATAAAAAAAAAAAATAAATCTAGAGTTACTTCAAAAAGGGTGATTGAAGATGATACACAGACACAACTGGAAATGGGAACTAGAACTCCTGATTTACCCCAAGCAGAGCTTTGTCCTGAACTGCGGGTACCACAAAGCACTAAAGATGCTTCTCAGATGCAGCCGCTAAGGCGCAGGGGAATACCTGTACCTTGGATTGTTCTGGGCTTAGTGGCTTCGCAGCTCAGCACTGTTAAAAATGGAGCAATTTGGGTTAATGAGAGAGGTCTAACTTTTGGTAGATTGCCGGGTGGGGAGCTTAAATGTAAAAATAAAATAAAAGCCACTTAAACATTAGGGATTGGCAACAGCCAAGTGGAAGGTTTGGATGGGGATTTTTAGACTTCAGCTCAGCACCATCTCTCCTACTTCAGGCACTTCAACCCTTAACTGCATGTAACCCTTGACAGCTTGCCTGGCATCCCACAGGGGCTGAACCCAAATCCTGAGGTCCTGGTCAAGACATGAACCAGGCGCTTGATGTGCAGGGACTGACCTCGCAGCATCCCTCCACCCCAAGCAGGAACATCTGCACTCCACAGTCCCATCCAAATAACAGACTGATGCTTCAACAAGCATCACTTTAAGTATTTCTCCATTTCATACCATCTGTGTGTGGTTTAATTTTAGCCCTATTCTTGTCCTGGACATTGTGGACGTGGAGAACATGCTGTTCCACCCTGTTTGCAGTAATGTTCTAATACAGAGCAGCAAGACAGACGGGGCAAGGAAATAGTGGACTGATTCTACAAGGACACGGATCTTTAAATAGCATTTCATATCAAGGTCAAAAAAGGCTGGACCTACTGTACAGGCAGCAGACCAAATCCTAAACTCTTCCTCAGTCTGTCCCTGGAATAGATGCTCGTGGGTCCAAACCGAAGGGTGAGGATAAACTTCAAATTCCTCACCAGCAAGTGCCTTCCCAGCTAAGCTAATTAGGCAAAGCCAAGAGAAGGTCTGCCAGCTCTCACAGATTATGCCCTAAAAGAAAACATACTTGGCAAGCCACTGAAAAAAATGCTATAAGCAGCTCACACGGTCAGTGCTTTTCCCTCCACACTGCTAGAAGTTATCTTTCTGGATTTGCTGCTGAGCTCCAGGCTACAAAGTTTCTGTAGGAATTCTATTGCCCACAACTTGTAAAGGAGGGTAAGACTGCATGGAAACAAAAAATACCCCCACCTTCCCACATAGCTCACCTCATATCCACAATGTGCTTCACATTTCTGGATAAAGCCTAGAAGATTGATTCCATGATTGCAGAAAAAGGACTAGAGTACATATCTGCTTTAAAAATAACCCCCCAGACACCCAAATAAACCATCACCCTAATCACAGAGCATATAAAAAAATGTCAGGAATCCATTACTATTAACTTCTAATGGGATGAGAAATCCAGTTACTCATTTGTGTCCTTAAAAAAACCTTATCCAGAAGTCTCACTCTTATGTAGAAGGAGTAAACCACTCAGAAAATGTGTTCTCTAACTGCTGGTTAGAACATGTATGTACCAGTGCTTGCATATGCAAGCAGTGTCTTTTCAGCAGCCTCCTCATTAAATGAATGTTTATCATGTTGCATGCTTAAAGTGTTTTATTTTCAATGTAAGAAACACCACACTCCTTCCCCACTCTGACTCAGGGAGGGTTTTCAGCACACGTTCCCACCAGAGCATCATATGTTGCCATACAGTTCAGGTTTTCAGTCAATACCAAAAAGAGACCGTAATAGACTTTGGACCCATATGCACTACATTTTTGGAATAATGCTTCCATATTGCATGTTGTTACATTATATTACAACGAGCTAATCACACGATTGTTTCTGAATAACTAACCCCCAGAAAAGTTAATTTCCAACACTGTGGCATAACAGTTCAACATCTGCTCTTGGCCAGTACATGGGGTTTGATAAATAACATCAGTTACATAATATAAATGGGAATTGCTTGGTTACAAATCTAATGTGCATAAGCCTCTGATGCATGTAGTTTCTCTAACATTCAAAAAAAACCATTTCGCATGTCACAGTTTAGCCATTGCTGCATTATCTCATTAACTATCTCCTCCAAAAACAGACTGGGAAAGCAAATCCTACTGAAAATCCACAGATTTAGGGCACTTACAAGGGTTGGACGGCATGCCCCAGAACCTAAGCTTTTGCATAAACAGATGCACAGTGTTGCTGGTCTTTTTTGGTCACATTGAGCTGGAAAAATACAGCATCCTAACCTCTTCCCAAATGGGCCAAGGGGTTCAGGATGCTGAACTGAAGTCCTTTGACAGGTCAGATGTGGCTTGAGACATTCAGCTATGAGCCCTTCTGCAGTTTCCTGACGGTGACTGAAGCCAGCGCTGCAACGGGCAGCACCCAGGTTTGTCCGGGTGTCCTCCCAACCCTTCAGCATCCTGCTGTTTAGCCCCACATTACCAAAAGCACCTCTTGCATATTGAGTGAAGGGAGTTTGGAACCCAAGAGGAGCATCAGCAAAATGTGAGCGCATGGCATGAGTCTCTGTGAGAGCTGCAAGGGGCCCATGCTTCTGCCCAGGACTCCAGCACCCCACAAAGGGGTGCAAAACCCCACCATGTTTTAGCATTCAGACCTAATTTCTACTGTAAATCCAATCCTGGTAGAACATCAGGGAGAGCCGAGTGCCCCAGGTGAAGGGCTGCGCATCCCACGGCAGCTTTCCCTGTGCCATCACGTAGTCCCCAGCTGCAGGGAGGGTGGAGGTGCAGCCAGCTTGGATGGGAGGGCTGACTCCCGACTGGCACTGGGGTGCAACAAGGGGCACAAGCAGTAAAGCAAAAGAGAGCAAGCCCTGGCAGGATGTATTTAATAAGCCCAAACCCAGAAAAACTGACTGCTAACACACAGCATCTGAAAAAGCAGACAACTGACCACAAAGGAACCAAAGGCATGCGAGGATGCCCTCCCCTAAACAGAGACACACATCCTGCTGCTCAAACAAGGGATTTCTCAATGAGTGGGGAAAAAAAGAAAAAAAAAAAAAAAAGCTTGGAGATTGCAAACCACCCAGCCTCCAGCTGGACTGAACAGCACCCAGTCTACATTTGATTTCCATTTTAAATAAGCTGCAACACTACTAGGCACAGACAGATCATTCAGACATGAACGGAAGCAGAGGGAAGAGATTTCTATCCTGCTTCACAGTCAAATGCCAGTTTGTGTGATCTACACCAAAAATAAAAATGACACTTTGCCAGACACTGGAGTCTCCATCTCCTAGCAACACCTCCCCACCCAGCATTTTATTCAAGACCCTTCAGCTCCCGCCTATAAGCACAGCTCCCTTCCCCAGTGCGTGCAAATGAGATATAAATGATACAGATACACATACATGTATGTATGCACACATACTTGTATGTGTTTAAAAGCCAGAGGAAAATTAAGCAGATATCCTCAAGCCTGAGCCTCAGCACCGCTTTCCAGGAGCACACCAGGCTCTGCAGAATGACTGCTCTTGGCTCTCACCAACTCTGATGGGGGTGGAAAGTGCTCACCCAACTGGTGACATGCTTGCTGCCGAGCAAAGGGCTTTCTGTAAGTCTCCTGTAAATCTTAAGCCCCCCAAATATATCCTGTAAATTAAAAACCTGATTAATATTAATTCAATATTTCTAGTAAACAGCTTCTTGTGTATAACAGGCTGTGGAAACACTCATGATGCATCAGTTTGCTCTGAGATTTAGTTACCAACTTTTAGGAAACAAGCAAGACAGCAAAGTAGTACACCTACATACAGCAGCTCCTGTTACACTTATTAGTTTAACCATTAAAAAAAATACCATTCAAGATCTCACTTATTTGTTGTGGTGCTTCATTCAGGCAGAGTCAGGGCTTGCCAAGACTGGAAGCAGAGATCAAACAAACCCCACATGCTCTTGTGAGCAAAGACAGAAGAGAGCTGCTGAGAGCTTGCAAGGTAAAGACTTGCATGGACTGACAATTTTGCAGCTGCCTGAAGAAGACAGAGTTTTCTCAGGCTTTCCAGGAGATAGTATTATTAACAACTTACCTAAAGTTTACCATTTGCAAATATCGTTTCTCTTATGCCTTCATGTACATCTATTGTTCTGATTGAACAGATATGGTTTCATTATACTACATATATATGTTTAGATTTGTTGAATTAAGTTGTCATTTTATTATGTATGATAGTACAGTTGCATAGTCTGGTCATTATTTTATCAGGTATCCTTTGCTTACACACCTTCCCAAATAGCTCTTTACTACTTCAGAGCGTGGATTGTGTTTGTGACTGCCTTCTGCTACTTCTTGTGGCTGAATAAGAAACAGAGAGGTCAGAATTAACACTATTAAAACATAGCAGAACTACTCTTCAAATACACTAGACCAATTTCACTGTTCAGCCATGCTACCTACTCGGGACAAGCATGTGTGGTTTTTTACTGTCAAGTATTCACGTGGTCTAGACAGTTTACATCCTATTTAGGAGATGAGGGAGAACAGCCTGCTTTCCTTAGGAAACTTTTTGGACTTTCAGCCGAAATTGTCCATTGGGTGACTGCTTGAAGGAGAAATGGATCTGAGCATCTACACAAACAACAAACGCCATCCCCTAGCACAGCTCTGTGAGCTGAGAAGCAGCTCCTGCTTTGCCTGAGCTCTGGTCTGGAGACATAGAGGTCCCAGGACAGCATTCACAGGGGTCCCATCACCCAGGCAAGAGGCAGCTGAGGCCTAGGGACTGCAAAGCAGGGAGACCTTCACCTTACAGCAAACACACCCACGTCAGCTGCTTGCCAGTCTCAGTTACTGTGCAGCACGGCAAGAGCTTGATGGTTTTTGGGTTGCAGTTGTCTTCTTCATGAGTAAAAGGGGAAAGCTTCATCACAGAAAAGAGTTGGGATCACTAAATGGGTGTTTCCTTCAGGATAGGGTTTTTTTCCCCCAAAGTACATTTCTAATGGGAAGTTCTAGCAAGAAGTAGCCCACCTCCAGCAGCTGCATTATTGTTTAATACACAACATTACCCTAGCAGACTGCAGGCTGTCCCAGGGCTGAAATGCTAAGGTATGGGTAATACTATCATTAGGATGAGTTGCTAGCTCATGAGAAACAGCAGCTGACAGCACTGCCAAGATATGGAGATGGTTTCAGCTGGCTGCACTGACTGCTAATGTTATTGATTCCTTCCCCGTGCATCTGTTTTGCTCCTTTGTATTAACACAGCTACTGACCCGCAAGGAGGCTCCTGTAGCTGCTTTGCCAAGTGAGAACTGATCATCCACCATCACACCCCAACACACTGCCCAGCAGCTGCTAGCAGCGGGTAGCACCACCATCACCCCAAACTCAGCCCTTCCCAACCACTCATGAATTTACTTACACACACGCTGGGTCTCCACTTCTCCCAGCCTGCAGTCCAGGGTGAAGGGCAGCAAGGTGACATCCATAAGTGCCATCTCCCTTCCTGAGCATGTGGGACCCAGGGCATGGCACCAGCCAACCAGGCAGGTCCTGGTACCCCCCCCATCAAGCCCACAACCACCTTTCTCTTCTCCATGATGCTTCCCTTCTCCCCCTCCAGCCCACTACCCAACCACCCCAACACAACCCCCCCACCCCTTCCTCCCTACTCCCCCATCTGCCCATGTTATTTCATTACCGTCAACCCTTTCTACTCACTCACCTTGTCTTCCAGCCTGAGGTACAGCTGGACCTCATGGGGGGGGCATGCCTCCCACCCCACAGCATCCCTCCTGGTGGGGATGTGCTCTACAGGCCTAATGCAACTCCCCTGGCTGGTGCCACTCCAAGTACAGTGTCCACAAAAGGAGTGATCAACCCAAAGAAGGTGCACTAAAAGGAGGGCATACCCCAAGGACAGTGTCACCCTCTGATGGGTGCATCCCCAGGCAGGTGTGACCTCCCCCACAGACAGGCGCATCCCGTGCACCATAAGGAGGGTGCACCCCAAGGAGAGTGTCACCCTCAGGTGGGTGTCACTCCAAGGAGGCTGTCACTCTCAGGTGCACGCTCTCCAAGGAGGATACCACCTCCAAGCAGGTGCACCCCAACGAAGGTGCACTACAAGGAGGGTTCAACCCAAGCAGGGTGCACTGCAAGCAGGCTGTATCCCAAGGAGTGTCACTCTCAGGCAGCTGCACCCCCCCAGGCAGGTGTCACTGCCACCAGCAGGCAGTTGCACCCCCTGACAGGTGCCATCCCAAACCAGGTACACCATAAGGAGGGTGCACCCCAAGGAGAGTCTCCTCATCAGGCAGATGCACCCCAAGGATTCTGCACCCTACGGGCGGTGTCACCCCAAGGAGGCTCTCCCCCCCACGCCGGCCGCACCCCAAGGAGCATTCAACCCACACAGGGTGCACCGGGAGAAGGGCACGCCCCGAGGAGGGTGTCACCCCCAGGCAGATACTTCCCTAAAGGAGTGCCACCCCCAGGCAGGTGCACCCCAAGGAGGTGTACCCCCCCCCCGCCCCCCCCTCC